>JAOTBA010000008.1:8654233-8680623 GCA_025629845.1 Erythroxylum squamatum | reverse complement strand
CCTTATATACGAAGCAATAGCTAGGTTTAGGTCTTTACGTGCTTGCATGGGAGACTTGCACACGTGAATGTGCTGAGGAGAGCGTGGATCGGGCTTGGGCTTGATATAGCCATTAAATATGAGACCGACCTTTGAATAATGGACCGATCGGCTCACGGGTCGTTTTGACTGGATCCGGGCCCAACACGGCCGACCCGACCAGAGTTTATTGAGTATTGCCATAAAGATCAAATTTAGATTTAATTAGTTAACGATAAACTGTTTGTAACTCACCCAATCATGCCTGGAAAGTGTTTAAAGAGTGAATCCACTAAGAGGAACAATTTTAAGCGTATTTCATTTACTTTGGTAATAAGAGACAATTAACATGGTAGGATAAATCTTATAAAAATTGCTATTTGATTAGTTAAAGATAAACTGTATGCAACTCACTCAGTCATGTCTGGAAAGTGTTTAAAGAGTCAATCCGCTGAGGGGAACAACAATTTTAAACGTATCTGATTTACTTCGGTAATAAGAGACAATTAACATGGTAAGAAAATCTTGGCATTGCAATTTGCAATGCAACGCATTACGCATTAGGCTTCTTTCTTTTTCCCCTGAAATATAACACAAGTTTCTAAATCTTATACTCTTCATCCCACCTGCTAGCTCTGTGTTCTCTGTCAAACCACATATTCTTTCTATGACCCTGATCTCCTCCTGAACTCTCCACCCCAACAAACAGTTATCTTTGGGGCTGACCCAAGCCTCTGTTAGTAGAATTATGGATGATATGTTCAGGTTGAGGATGTTCATATCTATTTTTGTTGTTTTTATGACTATGCTAGTTATATGTTTGTTTTCGAGTGACTCTTCTCGTTGGATATACACCTACAGAAGAACTACTACCATCTTCACCAATCACTCTGTAAGATGTGTATCTTTTCAATAGGCTTTTATCCTAATATGTTTTTTCATTTTGACTCGATGGTGTTTTGTCAATAAGGACTCAAGTGGGAGAAAGTTAAAGCAATTATTGATAACGTCAGCAATGGATTCGAGAACGGTCATAATCACAATGGTTGACAGATCGTGGACTAGTCCCAGTTCTGTTCTGGACCTCTTCTTGGAGAGTTTTCGGATGGGCAATGGCGCAAGACGCCTTTTGAATCACTTGTTTGTCGTTGCTTTGGATGGCGAAGCTTTTGAATACTGTAACTCTGTTCATCCCCATTGCTTCTACCACAGAACCAGTGGAAGCAGAAGCCAGAAAAGAAACCAACTTCTATTACAACTTTACAAGTACTTGAGTTTGGTTACAATCTTGTTTATACAGTTAGGTTCTTCTCATTTTAAAATTAAGCTAATGGTAATCTAGCTTTATATCTTGAGTACTAGATATGTTATTTGCAGGACGCAGATGTCATGTGGCTGAGAAACCCTCTGCAGCTCTTCAAATATACGGCAGATATATCCATTGCATGTAACCCAATGAGTGATATCAAAAGGGAAAGTGACGGACTCTTTTACATGCCATCTTCCGAGCAAACGATTGAGGCACTCAAGATTTGGAACGCGGTGAAGTTTCTGCATCCTGACTTGCATAACCAAACTCTATGCCACTTCATTTGGCAGTACGATTTGGCTGGATCGCTTAATTTTCTCACCACATATGTAAAGGAGATATATTATGGTGAGTTTTGTGAGCCAACTAGGGACATGAGCGAGATGTACACTCTGCATGCAAATTGCTGTGAGAATTTGGAGGCAAAGGTCCATGATCTTAGTCTTGTTCTTGATATTTCGAGAAAGACCAATGCACTTGTGGACATGGGTACAAATTTAGGCCAAAGATTGTCTTCATCGGGGAAAACCAAGTGCTTCACCAGATAGAATTGGTTACTGCCAGAAGCACTTCACATTACTGAGATGTTTCGTCCTAACCTAGCACTTAGATCGTCAGGTACTTGCCAAGACAATTATCTTGTTGGATGGTATGTAAAGCCATGTTAGATTTTCAATTGATTTAGTAATAGAATGCGATTATATCAGAATTCAGACACAAATTCAGTAGGCAACAAAATGCAACTTCCTTCTGTCAACAAAGAACCTGATAGAATTGAGTAGTTCTAACAAGAAAAGGGCCTCTCATTCGAATACAGAACATCTACAGTAGAAGTCAGGACCAAAGAAAAATGCTCAGTAAGGAATATCTCCTTCAGGCAAATCCCAGTTATCTTCTTCATCTTCCCTGTTGGTAGCCACAGCGTCAGGTTTTCTCTGTGGTGCAAACCTTGACTGAGGCCGCCTAAACATAGAGTAAGGAAATGGAGTTAATCAGTATGAATTCTCAAGAAAAACCCTCCAAAAAAATCGGACCACATATATCTTTAAGCTAAGTGCTCGTTCACAAGCAGATAATCAGATAGAGAGCACCTATGTTTGGATAATGCAGCACTCATAATAAAGTTCATCATCCTATCTGAAGTTTGATGAATGCAGTTCATCTTGTTAGAAAAACAATTATACTCTGAAGTACAAACAATGAATCAACTAAATTCGTTTCCTATAACGATAAGGAACTCAGGAAACCACTTGATAACAACTTTAGTTTATAGAGAGTCAAACAAATCCAGTAAAGGCTAGAAGGACAACATTAAGAAACTGAAACCACAGCAATGCAAAAGCTGGAACACTGTGCTATATGGAAAGAATAAACAGAAAAGGAGACAAGAGATGAAAGTAATTAACTTTCACTTGCATCTCCAAAACTCCATTCTACAACCAATAAACACAATTAAGCCCTTTTGCCTTCCAACATAGAGCAATCAAGATTGAATTTCCATCAAGAACCATATGAACAGAAGTCCAGTAGGAAAGAACACCCGCAACTAGTTATCTAGTACAGACAAGTATCCAGTGTCAGATGAATACTAATACATCATATGACAAAAACGTCAAGAAAGTTTAGTTCTGTCAATTTTGTTTATCTCATTCACATGGGTGATGCTCTTAAATTATGTTAATTTTCTTAGCAAAGACTTCTCTTTCCTTATCTGTGCTTTTCTCCCAAACTTCTATGTAACCAAACAATCAAAGATATAAGAGAAGCCAAGGGGGAAAAAAAAGGATCCAACCTTCTTTTGTTACGCTTAGCGGCCTCACGAGTCTTCCTCTTCTTCTCGTCCTGCTTGTTCTCAAAGTATCTCCTTCTCTTACACTCTTGAATGACACCAGCCTTCATGACCTCTCTCCTGAATCTATTCAAAAGCCTCTCTTCGGTCTCGTTCTCTTCCACAAGAACCTGCACATTGTATGCTGATTGAAAGTAAAGGGTATTGGAATATGCAAGAGACGGACATATTACTGAGGATAACTCCGTGGATAGACCCTCTTGAGCCACCAAAGGAACCAATTTGTCATCCTTATCCTTAGACTTTTGCGCTAAGGAGTGAATTTGTGGAGAAGATAGAGGGAGTTGAGGTGGTGGTGGTGTTTTGGGAGAGTGGTTTTCAAAGGGCAACAAGAAAGACAGAAAATTGGGGAGAGAGAGTGAGGTAGCCATGAATGCAATGGATGGACGAAGACTCTGTAGTTTGTTTTGTGGATACCATTTTTGTTGGTTCTGAAGAAGATGTGTTTGTTGGGTTATGGGTTAAAGGTTGACCTGGTTCTGTTTTGCTGTACTATGGGTCCACAGGCTATATCAGTCTGGATCAGTCTCCAGGGATCCAGTTACAGAATTGGTTTAACTGATACCTTGCAAAAAGGGCCTTGAAAGTTGAGCCTTTTCAACTTTAGGAAGGTAGAGCCTATGAATTGAATTAGGCTTCACATTTCAATAGAGCCTTTTGAGTAACTGTGCTGACCGTTCTCTACAGTCTATCTTTTGTTTGAGTTAATACTAAAATGTTAGGATAGATAGATAAGGTTTACCGTAATCCTTAATGAGATTGGGGGGTTTTGGCGGCTGGAAAGGGTATTCAGGATTGCATCTATGTGAACGGATCATATGTCAATGCTAAAATTTACAGGTGGTGTCGCATGCACCGCCATTGCCACACCATTGGTAGACCAAATCCGCGGTTGGTTGTCAACTTATAAAAATTCCAAATAACCGCTACTGTGCTTGTTTCAATCAAGTGCATATGCCCCTCACGTCTCTGAGATCATTTCTATATATTTGTATTAATAAAAGTAAAGTTGATGACAATTATAAAACTCGAGGATCACGTGTATCTGTGATCTAGCTTTACCGCTGTGCAGTCATTAGAAAATGGATCTAGTCAAGCAGATTTTTTAAGCTCCTTAAAAGCTTAAAGAATATTGTTGAGGCAGGAATGCAAACACTCGATATTGGGACGCAAAGGTCGTACAAGAAAATAACAAATAAGGTAATAAACTGATGAAGCATTCTGTGACCATACTATTACTGACCATATTCCACTTTACAGAGACCTGTTAAGATTTGAGAAGCAACAGAAAATTAATCAATGATCATTACTTCACATCCATGCTTTGGTTTTCTCTCTATCTAGTGAGATGCTTCATAAGATTAACATGACAGCATCAGCTCAGGAATAACCCATGTCTAGTATGCAAGCTGCAGTTACTACATAGATTCCCATTCATCAAAGCAAGAATGGATATTTCTTTCAAGATTGGATGATGAATTTGCATTTAAAGATGGCTTGAGTTAGTGAAGAGCTCTGAAATGAAAACCGTATAGGAATCTGACATATTAACCTTAGAATAATCCAGCCAATGCCCTGGAAGAATTGGAATTGGTAAATGATTCCTTTTTTGAAAACAGCATATATGTCCGAATGATTATGTTCCACTTCTGAAACGACATTAACTGGACAATCAACAATATTCTTTTCAAGCCGATGATCTTAATGGTTGCATTCTCTTTTCCTATAACCTTAGTGGCCACACATTTGGAGAATAATGAGTGCATCTGCATGATTTTGTGTAAGGGAAATGCATTCTTATTCCAAAGAACGGTATTGTCAAGCGTGTACTGTCAAGTGTGTACTTACTCAAATTTGGGTGAGGTCCATCGCATATGATCAAAGCATGCAATGTTGTATGACCCTATCTTTAAATACCTTCTTAAAGTAAGGCACTTATAGTACTAGTTATGTCTCATTTTTGAAATGGGACTGGTTTAGGTAAAAGAGTCCTTTTTTAACATTGTTTAATCAACCCAATTCATCTCCATCAAGAATGCAAGTGCAGTTACAAAATTTGACCAATTAAAAGCAGATTGGTGGGGGTGGGGGTTTTCATTTTAATATGGCAATTAATAAGCATTTCTTACATCCTTTCTCCATGTCTGTGGGGTCAAAGTTGATTAAGCTCTATCCCTGTAGCCAAATCCGATGCTTAGATGAAGATATCAGTCTTTTAACTAAGACACCTGTCCAAGACAATTGCTAAACCTACGCGTTTATGACAGTGAAACTTGGGATTATAATATACATAAAGAAGAAAGGTGAATCCACCAAACTAATCAGTGGACAGCCAACAAATTAGCTTTGCTTACAGAATGTTCAAGGTTAAGAAAAGTTCTCTTAGAAAGAAGGCCTTATCCAATGGACTTCCACTTTGTAGGGTTAGGGCGTGGCAGCTTCTCTTCCATTGGTTGTTATTAAACTAATTAAGCACAAATTGTTACCAATCCTGCGATAATCTTTGAATAGCACAACAAATGAATGGGACAGATGTAATGCTCCTTTAACTTGTTTGTTGCAACATATTGTATTGTTTCTCTTGGGTTAGCCAGCTCACTGTTCTAGGCCAATTACTGCCACTTGTGTTTCATTTCATGCTTTTTTATTACAAAAGCATCCCATTATTCCCATAGATCATAGCAGCATATGGGTTCATAAGTTTCTTTTCAGAAAAACAAAAACAAAACAAAACAAAAGGGTAGATTGTGGCAGTCTCATGGTCTTCTACGCAATTTAAAAGATCTTTTGTTAATTACTCAGTGTAATCCAACAGGAAGACAACTTGGAGTTCATTTGTACTTCTTTGGCATTTTTAGTTGGACTTCTTTGGCATTTTTAGTTCATTGATGCAAGACAGTTCCTTAAATGGTCTGCGAAGTGAAAAAAGTTTTAAGTACAGTGGGAAATGCAACCAAGTTCTCATAGATGGCTTGTGGTTCTGCTTGTTCCTGTTGCTGTATGTTTAACTTTAAGAATGTCAGGTGGACAAAACTGTTTTTACATGTTCATGTCACAAAACTGAACTGTAAAAGATTTGACTTTTATGAAATTTCTCTTCAAGAAACATCCTAATAACTTGTAAAAACTGAAGACTACATAAAAAGCTCAATGATGCTAATTTGCTGTCTCTGTGCAAACGTTGGCATAGAAACATAAATGATTTCCTTTACTTGGGGAACTAGGTTTGGGTTTTGCTTCTTATTGCCCATTACATAGTTTTATGGGAAAGCATAAATATGAAGGATTGAAATGGTAAAATGAATTATAAGAAAGGAAAGGACTAATGACTGAACTTAACAATTGTCCAGACGTTATGAAAATCCCTAATTGCTCCTTCTGTAAAGCAAACGACTTTGCCTCTCCCCAAAACAATTTAATATTCTCTTTACACCATAGTAAAGTATTGGAGCTCGAAACAGAGACTCTGTCTCTCTCTCCCTATGTGTAAAGATTGCTCCTTTTCAAAACAAGAAGTCGCTGTGGGTGCTGTTGTTGGAGATAACAAAACTATAGTTTAATGACAATGGCAGAGAGAGAATATTGTAATCCCAACAATGACAATCACATTAAGTATGCATAAATTCTCTTCCACCTAGCGAATGGGCTGTCTTGAAATTGAACTCTTTCACTACCCACATCCTTAGTACCCTCAATCTCTGCTACTTAATGGCTTCTCTCCTCTATATATGTTATCCGTTTGTGTATTTATATATTTTCTCCGCTTCTCTCTCTTCCTTTACTCCATAGTCTGGGGTTTTTTCTCAATGTGTATGAGACTTTAAGACGGTTGTATCTTGATGACTTGGTTTTCTCTCCATAACCGTCCGTTCTTTTACTTCCCCTGACTTTCACTGGACTTGACTTGCCTGGTAAGCGTCGTCTTGTTCTCTTCTTTCCTCTGCTGTCTTTCGTGAGTGCATGCGTATACCTACTGTCTTTTGATCATCTGGAGGCCATTGCTCTGCTCTCTCTTTGGTGCCATTTTTCTATGTATGATCTGTTCGCTTCGAATCTTCCACTTCTGTGGGCTTAACTGCTTATCAATATATGTTGTTTCTTACTCTTTGTTTTGTTCTCTGGATCTCCTGTTACTTTGATTTTCTCGTATATCTTGGTTTTGAAGACTTTCTTCTAGTCTATGAATGATATGGAATGATTATTGGTCTTAAACCAATCTCTCGGTGTCAGAAAACAACATTTTAATGTTTTCTGTGTGATTTTGAGGCTAGATTTCTTGTTGTGGCTGATTATGGAGGCTTATTAATCTCCACCGCTTAGTTAGTTTTCAATCAAATGAGTTCATGGCGTGCAGCTTTCCGAGTTTTTTATCTGAGAACTTTTGCTATCCATTGCTGTACTGCTTCGTCCTGTCGGACCTCGTATGTTGATAAACCCACTGTAAACATATTTGGGGCCTCAAATTTATACCGACTTTGTGGAAAATACTGCATGTCTTTTTCCTTATGGGAAGGCATTTGTTTTAGTGGAGATATTCTTTATGTTTTCATCTGTTCAGTCACGGTTGTCTCTGGAGATGTATTTAGTCTGAATCTTGCTAATTAAAGTATTAGCTCTAACCTGCAACATGCTTCTATCATTCATTTATTTTGAAGGTTTAATCCTAACTTGTCATAGAATCTAGTTTCTAAATCCTTTGGTAACTGCAGAATCTGCAAAATGGGATTGTGATTTCTGATTATTTTCTGTTTTACTTTTCACTTGCAGTCCTTTGGCGTTCAAAGCTTTCTGATCCATGTCCAAAGGCAAAGAGATAGAAAATGAAGAAGAAAGAGTTGATGGGTACAGAAAAGATTTTGATCCTAGCAAGAAAGGGATGCTTGCAAAGGATTCAATTAATAGATTTTGGGCTAGTTCTGATAGTCCTACGGCAAAACGTGTTAGTGTTTGTGGTGTTACTGGACACGTTGGTTCCAACTGTCCCAGAATTCCTTCAAGCAAAGACAGATCAATTGGCCATTCATCAAGTGTAGAACCTCAGGATGCAGATTACTCGTATATAGCCCCACTTAATGATGAGATTGAAAATCTGATTTTGGCAAGAGTTCCAAGGTCAGAGTACTGGAAATTGCCATTTGTCAACAAACGCATATTTTGTCTACTGAAGACTGGTGAGCTCTTTAAGATTAGGAGGCAAATTGGGGTCAGAGAATCATCCATTTTCATTTTTGCTACAGGGGACAGGAGTTGGTGGATATTTGATAAGCAGTTCAGTTCTCCAAGGAAGCTTCCAGACTTACCTGCTGACTCTTGTTTCAACCTTGGGGACAAGGAATCCCTTTGTGCAGGGACACATCTTATTGTTTCTGGCAGGGAGATAGATGGTGTTACTGTTTGGAGATATGAATTGGAAACAAATAACTGGAAAAAGGGTCCTTCCATGACCGATCCTAGATGTTTGTTTGCTTCTGCGTCCTGTGGTGCCTTTGCTTTTGTAGCTGGGGGGGTGACAGGAACTGGTGTAGAAGTTCTAAATTCTGCTGAGAAATATAACCCAGATACTAAATCGTGGGAATCCCTCCCAAGAATGCTGCAGAGAAGGAAGCTTTGCTCAGGCTGTTATATGGATAGCAAGTTCTATGTGGTAGGAGGACGAAATGAGAATGGACAAGGCCTCACTTGTGGAGAAGCTTATGATGAGGATAGAAAGACATGGGAACTGATCCCAGACTTATTGGAAGAGACTCCAGTTGCAACCTTTCAATCCCCACCCCTCATCGCTGTCGTTAATAATGAGCTTTACTCTCTGGAGACATCATCAAATGAGCTGAAAGTTTATATGAAAAAGAGCAAAATGTGGAGGAAATTAGGGCCAGTCCCAGTTAGAGCTGATTCTCACAAAGGATGGGGTGTGGCCTTCAAGTCTTTGGGCAATGAGCTACTTGTAATTGGTGCTTCTAAATCCATGGTATCCTATTCTGGAGATGGCATGGCCATCTATACTTGCCAGCCGGATACTGAAGCCAAGGAACTGCAATGGAGGCCTCTTGAGTGCAGCAAAAACAGGCTGAGTAGCTTCATATTGAACTGTTCCGTCATGTTATCTTGAACTTTTTAGCGTTTTCCTGCAGGCAGTAATTATCCTTGGCCTATGGAGTTGTTTGATACTAGTATTGAATAATAGCTGTGTTTGGAAATTAGATTTGTCATAATGTGCGCCTTCCAACATAATTTTGCATGTAGTCGCTAGTGTGGATCTCGTGAGAGGAGAGCAGTGCTTCAAAATCTTGGTCATGTTGTGCTGCAGATCAGTTCAGTTTGTACGAGCAGACATCCTGAACTCTGCCATATGCTGCAATAATAGTGGCATTCACTGCAAGTGATAGCTAGTTTCCCAAGTACTAAAACAACTCTAAGCGATAGCATCTTTCATTGTTCTTGTTCCTGTTTAGCTGCCTTCTGCTGTAACATGGAGTCAATTGCAGAACAGGACTTTGTTCAGGCCTATTTTTTAACACTGAGACGTTGAAGCCTTTAGAAAGGATAACATGAACATTTCCATCAAACAAGAAAAAGCATGACTAAGTCAGAAACATGATCACAATGACCTCCAAAGAACCCACTACACTAAGCACTTCACTCTTTCCATACATGGCAGAGATTTGGAGGTACTGTACATTTGTGCTATCAGGCTGGACAAATAGAGGGGGAAGTTTTGACAATTGCATTATAGGCACCGTATCATCTGTGAGTAACTTGTTACAAAGTAAGAACCAACTATACAACTGAATAGTGATGGAAGCATGTGTTTTCGCAATCATCACTATTCAACTTATAACACATTTATTAGCCTAGATATAAAGTCGTTTGTCTCACACGTGAAGTCCTTTTTATACCAATCCACGATTACGTGCAATCTTACTTATGCCCGAACAGTTAGGTTCTCTACCATATTCCCATCAAAGTGAAGAGGATTTGGCCTCAAATCTAGTTGGTTGCCGTTGTTAATATAAGGTGAAAGATGATGAACATTGAATGTAGTCTATATTATCCAGAAAATCAATGTGATAAGCATTGTCATTGATGCAACATTAGTTTGGACTGCACTTAGATGGAAAGCACTCCTTTGGAAAATGCAGACTCAAATCCCATCACCTTTTTGCCCTTTAGAAAATTTGCCGTATACGGTACATCTCCTTGACCAACGCCTCCTTTGTTTCTCCATCAAGATTCACAAACTCGCTAGCTAGTAAAGGAAGTAAATCAAGTGATAAATGCTTTATGCTCCCACAAAAAGATCAATTGTAGGCAAACTCTTCCTGTTGACTCTACTTCCACCTTTTTTTGTGGTTTTTAAATTTTATTTTCTATTTTTATTATAAACAAATTTTTGTTTAGATGAGATCTATACTAAAAATACTTAAAAATAGAAACTTGATTGATTAAGATTTGTAATAAAAGTTGAAAACAAAAACATGTTTAGTTTGATTACTATGTTTTGACTTTTTAATTATACTATTAGATGTTAATATTAATTTAATTATTTTAATTTATCAAATTGTATTCTTAAGTTTTAATTTAAGTATTTTAACATATCAAAATGTAATTCTTAAATTATTTATTTTCTCTACGTTTAGAAATAAAAAGTATGAATATTTAATATAATAAAAAGAAAATAGATAGGGGATATCCATTGTATTATCCATAATCCTCATACTTCTGACCATTCCCCTCTAGTGGTTAGGTCTATAGGGACTCAACCGAAACCCTCTTCTCCCTTTCGGTTCTTCAACTTCTTAGCTGCTCAGCCCAATTTTCTGAGGGTAGTTGCGGATGCTTAGGCCTCTCATGTCATAGGAACTCCTCTGTTTAGGGTGGTTACTAAACTAAAGAAGGTTAAGGCTGCCCTCAAAATTATGAATTCCAGTCAAATAGGGGATATCCATGCTCGGGTTTTGGTCTGTCAGCATGAATTGAACATCCTTCAGGACCAATTAAGGTCCTCCCCCGGTTCTACCCTTCTGTTAACTAGGGAGTCTGAAGCCATTAGTGCCCTCTACAAATCTCTCGATGATCAGGAATCCTTTTACAAACAATCTTCTCGTATCAAATGGCTTAAGGAAGGAGATCGTAATACAAAATTTTTTCATAACTCCCTCCTAGCTAACAGGAACCGAAATGCCATTCATTCCTTGGAGGTAGGTAAAGGTAGTAGGGTTGTGGAGCTTAGTGCTATTCAATCCCAATTTTTGGATTTCTTCCAAGGCTCTCTAGGGGCAGCTAAGCATCTTCACTCCTCTAAGGAGTTTGTCACTTCTCGTTTTCCTCACCCCCTTGAGGACATTCATTCTCTTCCCTTAATAACTGAAGTCTCCCCTCGAGAAATCCATGAGGCTTTCCATTCTCTTAATCCTGATAAGGCTCCTGGCCCTGATGGTTTTAATGGACACTTTTTTAGGAAGGCTTGGTCTCTTATAGGTGCTGAAGTAATAGCAGCAATCCAGAACTTTTTCACTCAGGGCAAACTTCTTAAAGAGCTTAACTCTACTTTCATCACCCTTATTCCCAAGACAGCTCACCCTTCCACTGTCCAAGATTTTCGACCCATTTCCTGCTGTAATCTGCTTTACAAGATTATTGCTAAAATTTTGGCCAATCGCCTCAGCTCTATTCTCCCTCTTATAGTTAGCCCTAATCAAAGTGCCTTTATCAAGAATCGTCGTATTGGGGACAATATCCTTTTAGCTCAAGAAATTTTTAAGCACTACCACATTTCCAATTCCCATAAGCGGTGTGCCTTTAAAGTGGATCTCCGCAAAGCCTATGATTCAATCCATTGGGACTTTCTTCTCGATACTCTAAAAGCTGTGGGCCTCCCACCGAGGTTTATCGAGTGGGTCCGTGAATGCATCACCACCCCTTCTTACTCCATTCTTGTTAATGGCTCTCCTACTTCCTTTTTTAAAGGCAACTCTGGGTTACGACAGGGAGACCCCCTATCCCCTTTCCTCTTTATTCTCTGTATGGAAGTGTTTTCTAGACATCTGAGAGTCACTATAGATACTTCCCCTCAGTTCAAATTCCACTGGAGATGTCAAAGTCTTAAGCTTACCCATCTCCTTTTTGCAGATGACCTTTTAATGTTCTGCCATGGTGATTTACTCTCCACTCAGATTTTGTTGGATTCCTTGTTCACTTTCTCTCAGTTTTCGGGTCTAGAAATGAACTCTTCCAAAAGACAGTTTTACCTTTCCCTGGATGTTAACTTTCTTAGTCGTCGGTTGTCCCTTGTCTCCGGTCTTCGTCTAGGCTCCCTTCCCTTTCGGTACCTAGGTGTCCCCCTCATTACTGGTCGTCTTTCTAGAAGGGATTGTGCTATCCTCTTAGATCGTATTGATAATAGGATCAATCGGTGGACCCATAAGAGCCTTTCTTACGCGGGAAGGCTCCAACTGGTTCTTTCTGTCCTTTCCACTTTCCATGTTTACTGGTCCTCTCATTTTATCGTCCCCTCGTTCGTCCTCAAGGATATAGAGGCTAAGCTTAGAAATTTTTTATGGGCGGGTAAGGCAGAGTCTCATCACAAGGCTAAGGTGAAGTAGAGTGATATTTGTCGTCCTAAACAGGAAGGGGGCTTAGGGGTCAAACACTTGTCTACTTGGAATCTAGTTCTTTTAGGTAAACGGATTTGGTTCTTGTTTGAGGATCGGGAAGCGTTGTGGGTTAAGTGGGTTCATACTATTATTTTGCGCAGAAAAATTTTTGGAGTGCTACCCCTACTTATAATAGTTCTTGGGGTTGGAGAAAGCTCTTACTGGTCCGGGGCAGGCTGTGTCATCAATTCAGATTTAAGATTGGAAATGGTATGTCTACCTTGTTTTGGCAGGATTCGTGGCACCCCAGTGGCATTTTGAGCACCTTGGCCACCCTTAGGGAGATCAATAGCTCGGTGCTTCCGCTTACAGCTCGTGTCTCAGAAGTTATCCTTAATGATACTTGGAGCTGGGGGGAGACTTCTCTGGCCCTCCATTGTCACCTTGAGCCCCCAGGTTATTTCCCAAATCACACCTTACCTGACCGCCTGGAATGGCTTACGAGCCCCACTAAGTGCTATACCAATTCGTCAGCTTATCAACTCTTGCGACCCCCGTTACCGGCTGTTCCTTGGCACAAATTGGTTTGGTCTAAACACAGTCCCCCTCGTTGCTCCTTTATCTTGTGGCTAGCTTTCCTCCGAAAGCTTCCGACCCGGGACAGACTTCCTTACCTCTACACTCCGAATCACTGTTCCTTGTGCCTCTCTGCTAATGAATCCATCGACCACCTTTTCTTTACCTGCCCTTTCTCTCATTCAGTTTGGGCTCATTGTCTCACCAGTTTTCATTTGCCCCCTCCCAACCATTCTTCTCTTTCAGTTCTCCTTTCTTGGTATAGCACGGTTTCCAGACCCAGAATTCCTGCCCTCATACACTTTCCTCTCTTGCTTTCCACAACCGTTTACCATCTCTGGACTGAACGCAATGCTAGGACTTTCAAGAATGAAGCCCAGGCGGAGGAGCGAGTGTCTTTTCGTGTTGTCTCCTACGTTAGGGAGCTACTCAGCCTATACACCGTGAGGAGGTAATTTTCTGGTTAGGTCACTCTTTTCTTTTGTAGGTTCACTGTTCTGGTTCTTCCAGGTAGCAGCTTGAGGGGTCTTTTAGCCACGGTCTTGCCTGCTTTTCCTATGTGGTGGCCGCTTTCCCTGGTTTTCGGTGCTCGGGGTGTACATGAGCAGTCGTCTATCTGGTTTAGCATCGTCTGAGCTGGTGCTCACCTCCAGCGTTTCTCTTGCTTTGGAAGTTGTTTGGTGGAGCATTCAGGATTTAGCTTTTGTCTGGCAGAATGTTGTTCTCTCCAAGCATCTCTTTTGAGTGTGTTTTATTTTCTCTTGGCCTGTTGGTGCCCTTTAGTTCTTTAGGCTCGTTGTGTCTCCAGTGGCACTTGTAAATGGACACTTTGTACATATTTATTCTTTCTAATTTATTACTCTGATTTACCAAAAAAAAAGTACGTCAAAACTGCAAGTTTCCAACCTATGGAGTATCTTGCTTCTTTCTTTCGAGGTATTGTTATAGGATAGAGATGAACGTTGGATTATCAGATCAACTGCAGGGAGGGGGAAAAACCTTAAAATTGGGTCGAAAAGCTTAAAGAAGATTCTAAGTTGAATGAGAAGCGACGAGTATACGAAATTGAGTCCACTATGCCATCGGGTTAAAGGAGACATTGAGGGGACCAAAGTAAAAATACAAAGCCCAAAGTGAAAGTAGGGAGATAAATATAATTGGTTAAATGAATGGACACATACCCGCACACACAAGTACGGGTACGCACACACACCATATTTTTGTATTTTAGGAGTGATCCAACTCATTCACACATTTTTTTCTTCTAATTTTTAAGTGTTAGATATTTTAGTATCCTATTTTTATAATATTTGAAAGTATGAGTCACACTATATTAAAGGTTTACAATTATTTGTGTCAAGCTCAAATTATTGATTTACTAAATATTTTAGTCGAATATGTAGAGTCAAAATTATTCAGTTGGATATGGTTGAGAAAGGTAAGCTTCTTCTTCAATTTGATCCATTTATGTCTCCATGTTATTTTCACCATAAATTGTTAGAAAAAAGATGTTAACAAATACTTACATATTTACATTAACAATAAAACAATACTATTCTTACAAATAAAACTTTTTTTCCCTATCTTATATATAATGAAAAATTAAATGACTATTTATATTGCTAATAGAGGATTCTATACCATCTAACTTTAAGCCACTTAATGTTAGAATACAAAGAGAGAAATACATCTAATGACATAATAAAATCTACATAATAGGAAAAATTGACTTTGTTATATTTATTTTATTATAGCTCTCTTTTAACTCTAAATTACTCAAAGTTGGATTCATCTAAATCTAGAAACATGAAGCTTTAAAATAAAATTTAAATCAATACAGATTTTTCTATTCAACTACTCCTTTAAAATTGCAACAAAATTTTAAAGGTCAAGTTGAGTTCTAACACCCCTCTATAAACTTTTATTTTTTAATAATTCCATGTATTATTCATAATTTTTTGAAAATTAGTATACTTATAAGGCTTAATAAAAATGTTAGCAACTTGATCAGGGGACTTTACAAACTCCAAGTTAATCTCTTTTTTAGCATGCATTCTCAAATAAAATGAAACCTTTTGTTAATATGCTAAAACGTTGGATTCTTTATTAAGGCTTGAGCGGATTCATTGTTAATCATGAGTTTTGTTACTTTAATTTACATAAATAAAGCTCTTTCAATAACATTCTCAACCAAATACTGTGACAAAAAATTGGAAGTATCCACAAAATACTTCCATTCATGCATAGAGAATGTAACTATGAGTTGTGTCTTTGAATTCCAAGCGATTTTATTGTATCCCAAAAAGAAAACAAGCTCACTAGTACTTTTTTCTATGATTAAGATCTTCGGTACAATCACTATGACGAAAACCAATTAAATTACATCTTTTGGAACATGAGTAAAAAGCTCCATAGTTAATTGTACCTTTGAGATATTAAAGAATTCTTTTAGTTATCTTCGAGCTAACTTTGATCATGTCTTTATAAAGTGACTAATAAAACCAAATTTGCAAATAAGATAAATGGTATAGTGCAAGTCAAGTACCTCAAGCTTTTTACAAGACTTTTAAATAAAGTTGGATACATACTCTCTTATCTATCAAACTTGGATAGCTTTATTCATATTTAATAGGAATGTTAGCTAGCTTACTGTCAAACATCTTGAATTTTTTATGCACCTCCTTTACATAAGATTCTTGAGACATGAAAATTTCATCCTCCATTTGCTTTACCTTGATTTCCAAATGGTAAGACATTAATCCTATGTCACTCATCTTAAGCTCTTGCGTCATAAAATATTTAAACCCTTTAAGCAACTTTAGATTGTTGTTTAAGAAGATAAGATCATCCATATAGATAAAAAAAATCTTTATCCTTTTTTACATAAAGAGCATATTCATGTAAGCATCTAGTAAAGACATTATCTTGGAAATAATTGTTAATTCGGCTATTCCAAGCTCTTGATAGTTATTTAAGTCTATATAATGCATTCTTTCACTTTAATGCTTTATCTTCTTAGCGTATAACCACATACCCTATTAATTTCTCAATGTAGGCTTCTTTCTTTAAATAGCCATTTAGGAAAGCAGGCTTAAAATTCAATTGAGGTATTCTCCAATGATTTTATATAGCAAGACATATTAACAAGTAGATTACTTTTTAAGTAAGGAACAAGAGCGAATACCTCTTTATAATAACTGGCTAGCTTTTACTTGTACCCTTTGCTTTATATCTCTCTAATTCACCTTTGACTGTTTATTTATTTTGTACATCCATTTGGATTTAATGGTAAAATGACCTCTTGTAAGAGAAATAAGTTCTTTTTTATGGCTTGAATTTCTTCATTCATTGCATGAATTCACTTCTCATTCTTGCCAGCATCTTTAAAATTCAAAAGCTCAATATTTGCGCATAAGCAAAACAAGTTAGGATTATCATAAAATTCATCAAGTTTTTAATATCCTTGAGTTCCCATACTTATTAATGAAGATGTGGATGACGATGATTGAGATGATGGGGTTAGTGAAGAAAAATCATGTTCAACTTCTTGAATAACCTCCTTTTCTTCTTCATTTTCAAAATATGAAAGGAAATATAATCCCATTATTTGAGATATCTAATCTCAAGATATTTTTTTATTAAATTCATCATCTTTACGAATAAAAACCATTCCATTTTTTGGATTGAATGCGTTGTAGTCTTTTGAGTTCTCTTCACATTCATAAAAAACTTTTTACTTTGATTGTTATGTTTGGACCTTTCTTTCTTTGAAGCATGAACATATGCAATAGAGCCAAACATTCTCAAGTATGATGTAGAAGGCTTCACTTTGCTCCATAATTCTTGTGGAGTTACATATTTTAAGCTCTTTTTAGGACCACAATTTGAAAGATAAATCTCATATGTAATAGCTTCAACCTAAAGCTCATTATGCATCATCTTGCTTTCTAACATAGTTCTCGCTATATTCAAGATTGATCAATTCTTTTTTTCAGCTATATCATTTTGTTAGGGAGATATAGAAATTATAAGATGATGGTGAATGCTATGTAGCTTACAAAACTTCTTAAATTCATTAGAAGTAAATTCTTAACCTTTGCGAATTCTTAAAAATTTAATCTCAAATTCACTTTGTTTTTTCAATTAATGCTTTAAACATATTAAAAAGCTTCAAAATTATACTTACAAAAACTTCACCAATGCCTTTCTATTATAATCATTGATGAAGAGAATAAAGTAAAAGCTTTTAATAAAAAGATGAAGGATTGATGGGATCATAAACATCTGTATGACCAAGTTGGAGTGACTTAGTAGCTCTTGCAACTAACTAGTTAGGAAAACTTTTTTCTTGAATGCTTTTTAAGTAAGAATGCCTTACATAGTTCTTTAGGATGATCTATACTCGAAATGCCTCTAACCATCTTCTTCTCTCCTAAAACTTTAAGTACATTAAAAATCAAATGTCCATACCTTATAGGCCATATCCGTGAAAGATCATTGATACTAATCTTCAAGCATATAGCTTTCGTATTGTGCAAGTTCAATAAAAACATCTTATTGCTAGTTATAATCACCTTGGAATTATGATCATTATCATTATCTAAATGCTAAATAGTATGATTCTTTATATGAATTTGAAAATAATTCCCCAAAATTTGACCAATGCTTAACATATTATGTTAGTTTTAGAATAAAGCAAACATTAGAAAGAAGCTTATGACCACCTACTTTTGCCTTATGCAAAATAATACCTTTGTTTTTTATCTCCATTATTTTTTTGAAAGATAAAATTTGCATTAATGAAAGCTCTAATGGAGATACAAAGTTACAAAGCCTTAAAGTATAAGGAGGACCAAGAGAATGTTCAACTAATTTATTCTAAATTGAAATAAGAAAAAGCTACAGAAGGAAACCAATATACAAATTAGCTATAATCATTAGGAGCATAAGCTGTGAGGTGAGCTTGAAATGTTAATCATTTAAGTGAGAAATGAAAGTGGATAAGTGCCATCTAGCCATTTACATTGGCCTGTGGTAATGGTAAGTGAATGAAGAGTGTCCTGATACTTTACAAAGAGGTCAAGATGTACTGAAAAGGGAGCTATGACTCTAAATAAAAATAAGAAGCATAAAAGTTGATCAAGCTAGTCTCCATCTAGAGGCCAAAGTTGAGGAAGTTAGATTAGTGTCAATATTTAACAATATAACTCCTCTTATCCATTCTTTTCTATCCTAATAGAAAATTATCCTCTTCTAAGCATTGTTATTGAATATAGACTAATTTCCCCCCTTCCACATTGTATAGATAGAAGCATATAAAGAAATCTTGGTGATGATATAGTCCTCATCATTCATGTTGAGCTTTTTAAATGGCTAAGAGATTAGTTGATCATGATCCTCCACATTGCATATATAATCATTCAGTATTTAAATGGAAAATCAAAGCATCTTGGAGACTTAGTATTTGAAGAAAAGATTGTCCCTATTCTCCTTCTTATTATTTCATAACTTACATATATTTGAAAGAGGCAATGAGCTCTTAATTATGTCAAGTGAGGAAATCTTGTTCCTAATGTCAAGCAACCATATAAAAGAAACCTTAAAATGAATTTTTTTATACCAAACAAGATTCCTCTAGGGAACCTTAGGGGTAGGATCTTTGAATACTTGTTACCTTGGGTTATTGTTAAAAATACCAAAAGAATTCCTAGACCACTATATGACATCTCTAACCATTGCTAATGCTCTTAAGAAGAGCTATATGGGAGATATAATATACATCTAAGTTACAAAGTGTGGATTTAATAAGTTGGACCTTTCTTATATAAGAAAGACTCATGCTAGCACAATGATCTATTCTCTTATGAAATGTGTCAAGTGAGTAGAAAAGGGTCTAGAAATCAACATAATTTGGTCTTTTGGTTGTACTAAGAATCTCAAGGTATCTAAAAGGAAAATTGCCCATTCTTAACCAAAAATTGAAGCAAGGTTGTTAAGGTTGAGATCTCACTACATCTGAAACATGAATAAAGCGTTTATCCCCACTAGATTTCAAACCAAAAATCTTATAGAAGTTCTTAAGGAAATTCATGATAGTCCCTATAAAAAAGTAAAAAGTCATATAAATTTATGGTGAAAGTTGAATTATTGGTCTCTCTTAATGTTAAAGCTTGCTAATATAGAAAGGACTTCAATTTCCACTCTTACACTCATAAGTTGGTTCATAATTCACCAAGATGCTAAAGGAAGCTATTAAATACATTGTTCAATTTAAGCTAAAAATAATTGGGGATAACTAATGGCCTTAGTATCATATAAAATGAGATTCCAACTAATAATATTGAATTACATGTGAAGATTATTTTCATGGCACAACAAGGATTAAATCTCTTTCTTTGGTGATTGTATGTATATTTTATGTTTGTTTTAAACCACAACTGCACAGTATAGTTGCTGCTAGTACCAATAAGTAGGTGTTGATCCTAAAAGGACTACAAGTACTAGTAATAGCCTCTTTTATTTTATCTAACTGACAAATTAGATGATGATCTAATTTAAAAATAAACTAAAGTAAAATTCAATGCAATAATAAACAAGAACACATATAACACAACAATTAATCAATATCAAATAGTTAGTACCTAGGTAAAGAATCTCCTTAAGATCTTTTAAGCATTCACTCTTTATCATACAATTCAAATATTGATCATTAGACTATGGAAATTCTTATCTTACATCGATATCTTTCTTAATACTATTAACAACTAATCCTTGGTTAATTAACTAAAACCCCTTTCTAATTAAAACCTCTAAGATTACATCACTCAATTCGTGAATCTCATTATTAGGTTTGACCCTAATCTAGAGGATTTATGTCGATCTATCTTTAGGTTTGCATGCAACTCCTTTCAATTATGGTAAATCTATTCATAAAAAGGATTTCTCAATCTTAATCATATGAAATCAAACATTGAACCAATATCCCAATTATATTAATTCAAGAATAAAATGCATAGTTGAATCTCAATGAATCAATTAATCAAATTGCATTAAATAAAAAATCAAATCACATTATCCATCCCTACTTAGGGTTGATTATAACTAGGCACTAAACAAACTTAATTCCTAAACATAGACAATGAAACATACATCAAAATTTCAGAAGAAGCATTAAAAGAAAAGATTCTATAATATATGTCCCCTTTTCTCTAATCCTTTTGAAACTTTAATGAAAAGCTGCTCTCTATCGGATTTCTTAAGTAATTTTCCTGTTTGCTCCTCATAGGTTCATTATTACGTCTCCTACTCTAACTTTGTTCTCTAACTTTAACTTTAATTGCCTCCTTTCATCTCCTCTTTATAATTGCCTTATATATGTATTACAAAATTATGGCTTCTGGATTATAAACAATCAGTCACTCGGTGTTGTAAGTGACTATTATCTCAAAAATACCTTAAAATTGTGACGTTACATGTTTACTTGTCCTAACACGAGCATAAGACCTGGTCGTGTATAATGCATACAAGGGCGTATATCTTTACAAGGGAAAAAAATAATGTCTTTAAATCTTACATGTTCACAGTCTCTTATATGATCCTTTACATAGTTGTGTATAATACTCACATAGGTGTGTATCTCCAAAATAGCTCAAATTATTTTTTTATGTCCCAATTTCACCTAAATTCTTCTCCTTCTGATCTGTAAAAGGCAATTGATACCTAAAAACACACTATAAAAAATTCAAGTACCAAAAGTAACGTAAAACTCTCAAATAAAAAACAAAACTCACTAAATTTGGGCATATTAACATAATTTATTAAGCATTTATCAAACATCCCCATAATTAAGTTTTTAATTGTCCTCAAGCAAATCATAATACAGATCTCAAACTTGAAAAATCCATCACTTATTAACCTTAACATGTCCATTCACCCCTAAATCATCATATCATATCAATCAAATTAACATACAATTAGACTCAACTTATCCTAAAACTAGCTTTCATAAGTCAATATCAATAGAAATCACATTGACAGTCTTTCTAAAATAAAAGGAAAAAATTTTCCACCCTCACAAATTCTCAAATTATTTTATAGAACCCACTAATAAATAAACTAGAAACAATAAATCAAAAGTTCTTTTAAACATGGTATATCAAAACTTTTTTTTTAAATGCTTGCAAAACATAATTTTCAACTTTTGAACTTCTTCGAGCAAATTAGGAGAGAATATAAAATTATAATAAGGAAGCACGCGATAAGAGACAAATAAAAATTTACCATGCATTATTAATTATAGAAATATCGAACCCTTTTCGTTAGAATTCTTCAACATAACCCAAGTTTCAAGCAATCAAGTAAATGCAAATTCCTTCGAGGTTCAAAAATAATGAAAGGAATTTAAGAAAAATAAGGTAAAGGCTATCAATGTGCTTATAATCAATCAAAAGGGCTAAGTTTCAAAAGCGGTTACTCCTAAAAGGATAAAAATGGGTTAGATAATAATAAAAGAAAACAGGTTAAAGCAAAGGGCCAAATCTATGTGCCTTTATCATATTTAATGCCTCTAGTTTAAAAAATATGGTCTCAACATGAATAACAAAAGTAAGTTGTAAAATCATCCAACTATATATGATAAAACACAACAAAGAATAAAAAAGTATAAATAATGATATACTTGCTATTTAGGCTCAAAAGCTTATAAATAGGCTTCATATGTGTAAATAATATGTGATTTTAATTAAAATTAACTATCTCAATGATTACTAAAAAGATGACTTATAAAAACAAGTCTATTCCAACTTTTCTTCCTTTTTCGTACTAATTTAATTCAATAATTAGTAATAACCTAAAGTGTTTTGGACAAGTTTTAACTAAATTAAGATGTCAGTTAATAAGAATGAATAATAGGTATTATAATAAGCTTAAGAAAATTGAATTTTTTTCAAAATTTTCATTAACCCCTTCCTTATAATTAAAATTTTACATTGTCCCCATTGTACACAATAGAAGCACAAAAAGATATAATCTCACAAAAAACACAAGTCGTGAGAAAGGTATATTTTGGTACTTCCATGAATCATAAACATTACACATGTTAAATTTAGTGAAGATTCCATATGATATTATAGACAATCATCCTCGCAAAATAGAAATAGAAGAGGATTAAAGAAAATAACAATAAAATTAAAATAAATCTTACATTGCAATAATAAATTTTAAACAAAATAAAATAAAAATAAGACAAATAAAAATAAGAAAATACATAAATAATAAAAGAAACAAAAGAAAAACTTGAAATTTCTTGCCATTTACATCACTACCTCCTTCATGCATCTGTCATAGGCCTTAAGTCTCTCTACCCACTCCTTTAGTGCTAACTAGTTAAACCAGATGGTGTGTTAGACTCCCAAGATCTACCTTTTGTGCTTCTCCAATTGAGCAATCTTTGGTTAGTCCTAGTGTCTAATTAGTGTCGACGTCCAGGGAAAATCTGTACTAGCCAACAAGTCTAAATTATCTAGTTGTCTTACTCTTGCCATTTATGATAGTGGTGAGCCCTATCTTGGGATGATCCCCATCTACTTTTAAAGCTACCTGCTTGTCCAGATATCAGATCAGTCAATATATGTCTCCTTTCAGTCGCTACCTGCTGCATAATATGTGCATATTCCTGATAACATCTAAGTTTAGGGCGACCATGGTGCCCAGTAGCCTCATCGGTGGTAGCCTCCTAAAGACTCCTATCCTCCTTTCCAATCGCATCACATAAGGCTTGATGTATATCGTCCTTATCTTCTTCTCTTTGCTTTGATGCTAGAAATATTAGGCTAAGGTGTGCCTTAGGTGTATCAACATCCTCTTGTTCATACTCCACAATTAGAACACATCTAAGTTCCTGATTACTCCGAAGCTGTCACCCGGCCCACTTAGTGTATGATTCAAAATCCTTTGGATGTACTTGAGTGCGAAATGTCATAGGGTAAACACCTTGGATTTGCTCGGGTCATAGTCTGACTCCTCACTAATTTGGTGCTAGAAGTGAGTGGCTTCCATCCCACATAGAAAATCCATCTGAAGTCTGATCGCGGCTCGTCGTTCGATCCTAAAATCGATCCTTGGAAACCGGTCAAAAATATTAAATTCCAAAGATTGCAGTATAAGATGCAACCTCGGGTCGTTTCACTTAATTGGAACCGACGAAAAAGGTTTAAAGCTAGCCTAAAGTCGAAAATGCAATTAAAGCTAATAAAAAGGGGGTTTTTGCTTGTTGATCAAAATTGAGTAAATTGACTAAATTAAAGAAAATTGTAATAAAAGTATATTTTTGGATTTTGGGAATTTCAAAGTAAACAAAGTTCAAACTATGATCAATCGGATAAAAGACCTCTTGAAAATGAGCTTAGGCCATCATGGTTCAAAATAATTTTTCGGGGATAACATCCACTAAGTTTCAAAAGATCAACCCTAAAGGACTCTTTAGGTCCAAGGATTTAATTAATGAACTCCATTATTTAAAACCTTGTTAAAAACCTTAGTGTGGGAATTGGACAAGTAAATGCAATCGGTCAATTGGATCAAAACACAACCTTCTAAATCAAACACAACTAGGCAGATAATGAGGGTCAATGCAATCACCAAATGACATATATGAGACTTCATATATTAAGCATAACAATTCTACAAATAACTATGTCCAAATCACAAAATATTGTTCAGCACATGATTAAACTCTAACCATGCTAATCTAGTTATACCACCGCAAGCTCTAACTAAGAGTTTTTACAACGATATAACTAAACTCCAGACAATAAATGATTACTCCCCTTTGAAGCCCACGGTGAACTCAAGCCATCGCTACATCTTCAAGAGGATCGGGAACCCTAGCCGCGCATAACTCCGGCGATGTCCATCACTGCTGAAATCCCGACGTTAAGCATGGCTCCAGAGACTGACGGTGGAAGTGGTGGTGAGGTGTCCGTCGATGGATGATGATGATCGGAGATGAATGATGAAGGTGATGTGGTGGAAATCGTCTTCTCGTCTCTGGTGGCTACCGAATATGCGTCTGTGTTCTGTATGTGCCGACCCTTGTATCCTTTCGTCTTCGTATGTGTAGCCGACCTCTCTTATGACCTAATTTGGAAAGCTTTTAAAGGAACGAGTCGGGCCGGGTCGAAACAGTGAGGGAAATTTCCATTTGGAGTCCGGGTTTCTGTCTGCAAGTTGCGACGTACGAATTGTTGGGCGTCGCGACGTATTGAATTGTTGACGTCGCGACGTGCGGTTGTCTGTTGACGCGCCGCGACTTGGAAATTGGCCTACGTCGCGACGTGCTGGATTTGTTCTGTTGGATGCGTCGCGACGTGTGAATAGCTCACGACCTGTTGACTTCTTGGCATGGTTGACTCCTTTGTGTTCCTACAATAAAATCAAAATTTGCAGCATCAATTGTCCTTGGAAAAATTATAATGCAATTAATATCAATTTGTAACAATTTTACTAACAATTCGCAATTCATATGAGCTAATCATAGGGAATCAATTTAAGCACAAAAATCAGCAATTAGGAGTCAACAAGTACTTTAACAATTGTAAAAATGCAGCCAATTAATAATGTAAACTTGGGCTCAATCATCGTCCAAGGACAATGGGTATTTCTATATCCTCATCTATCTCTAAGATGGTGAAATCAGTTGGCAAAGTAAATTTTTCTATGTCAATTACTAACTAAGACATAGAATTGTCTTCTCCTACTTTATAACTTACAATACTGCAAAGTTTAATGTTGCCACGAGAGTGAATATTGTCCCCTTTCTTACAAATTTTTCCTGTTATTACTCGATGTCTTTCTACTTCCAAAGTCAACTATAATTTGACTATTTCCTTCTTTTTACAAACAATAATACTAATTACATCCCTTTACCTTTTCTGAAACTTATATGGTAAAGACTACTAAATTTAAGGCTTCTTTGGCAATTACCCTTCTATCGTTTTTGCTCCTCCAGCTCCTATTGCTTATGCATCTTTAGCTCCATTCTCTTCGAGATCTCAATCATACTCATCTCCAAGTAATGCTTTGAACCACTGACATGGATCAAGGGGTTAAGATGTGGCATCTCAAGTTGGGCTCAATGGTTCCAGTGTTCGAGGTCTTCAATTGAAATTCCACTATCAACTTTCAAAAGAGATCCACTTATGGATATTGTTGCACTTATGACAAGGGTTAGGACCAAAAGGATGGAAGGGATTTGAATATTTTAATTAAAGAAGCTCATTCTTAAGGCCAAGTCCATGTCCAAGTTGCTTCAATTAAGGAGTCCAAGCAAATCCACTTAATAAGTCTTGAAGAAGTTGGGCCAACCTAACTTGAAAAATAAGGCACATGGCTGAATTTACTATTTGCAGTTTTCCTATTTTGTAAAGGACAATTGACAAATTCCTATAAAGTCACTTGTTTCTTAAAATTTAGATTCTTAATAGGTCTTGTTTCCTACAACTTAGTTTCTTAGTAGATCTTATTTCATAAAAATTAATTTCCTAGTAGAACTTGTTTCCTAAAAGGTAGTTTTTGTTGGATCGCATACGGCCCGAGTATTCACAATACGCTGCGGAAAAGACCATTACACAACACGATGTATAACCGAAAACATATAAGATGTGCGAAAAATACCTTTTTGATGCGGATTAATCGTTTCTTTTTCGGATTTGTAGACACTGCAACACGCGAATGTCCTCTACCGGTATCCACACAAGGATGAACGATCCGGGCTACGGCTATCGTGTGCTAGCACGTCCTGAAAACTTTTTCTGAATGCTGCATAGTTTTTCTCTCGGATGGTGGCTAGGGTTTCATATCACAATGGTGTCGCTTTCTAATGAGGCCTAAGTTCTCTATTTATAGAGAAAACCTAATCCATTGAAGCCCAATAAGTTTCGGCCCATTATATCTCATATAATAAAAGCCCTACAACTTAATTCAATCTAGCCCAATAAATATATCCACATATATTTATTCAATGCCTAATAGATTAGGCCCAAGAGAA
>JAOTBA010000008.1:8635476-8654133 GCA_025629845.1 Erythroxylum squamatum | reverse complement strand
ATAGATTAGTTTGGGCTCAATTCCATTAAACTCTCCTCCAATAGGCTTGGAGCTCGCCATTCTCTCCACAAATTGGCCCACACGCGCATAGAAAGCCTCCTTGAGTCTCTCGGTCCTAACTCTAGACATAGGTCCAACTGGAATGACGAGCTTGCCCCTGTCACGTACGTCATCTCCATGGTGATCCTTACTCCTGCTCACATCAGAAAATATTACTTTAAAACTCCAAAATATCTTTCAATAACATTTCTTAATGAAGAATGCCTATAGTTAAATAATTCCTATGGACCTTAAGATCGTTCTCTTTTTCCATAATCTCGTTAAATGATATCTCTCACTTTGATATGGTAAAAGAAATATAGACATATTAATGTAGTCTGAATCAACCAAATATAACTTTCCTAACATATAAAAAACATAATATTAACAAAAAGTTATTAAAATTAATCATAATTATTCTATTTATTTTAAATAATGTAATGCCTTGTGGAGGTATAAGAAATCGAATCGCTAGATTTATTATTATTTCTAAAAGAATTGGAGAGTCATTTACAAAACATTCCCATCCAACTATTACATGTGTGAAATACTTGTCAAATAAGCAATAACACATAATATTTTGGGTTGGATAACCCTATATGGTAAATGTGCATTAATATGTCTACTATTTATTGCTCCAATGCAATCCTAAAAATTAAATTGTATTATTAAAATAGTTCATTAAATATAAGGATATAATAAAAATAATAATTAAATATATAATAGACTTAAAAATATAAAATTATTTTAAATTATGTTAAATCTCAGCAGGTGTATTAGTAAATGATGATGGACTAATGACTCTTTTTATAAGACTATTAACTGCATACAAAACTTTATAAAAATAGTTCAAAATTATCCAAGTTAAATGTTGAAAGCACTCTACATTGGCTTTAGTTATCTCATTATACCCTATTGTTATCAAGAAAATTGTAACTTGTTCCTCCAAAATCAAATGATTTGTTGGTTTTAAGTCTCCTAAACTTTTCAACTTATTATATAAGCTTAAGAAGATTATCTTGTTCATTCTTAAGTTCTCATAAATCTTTATAGGATTTCTATTCAGAAGCTCCAATATCCAATCATGACTTGATAGCGCATAAGTTTTACATG
This sequence comes from Erythroxylum squamatum, assembly GCA_025629845.1. Classification (NCBI taxonomy): domain Eukaryota; kingdom Viridiplantae; phylum Streptophyta; class Magnoliopsida; order Malpighiales; family Erythroxylaceae; genus Erythroxylum; species Erythroxylum squamatum. Next base: position 8,652,981 of record JAOTBA010000008.1, on the reverse strand, counting down.
GTTGATTATGTAAATGAAAATATTTATTCTCTTTCCCAGTTACAGAAATAATAACTACCTTCATCAGTTCATCTAAATCTGATTCGAAATTTGATAAGAAGACCATGCATCTATAATACTAGCATTAAACAAAATCAATAAAGACATTTAAATATAACTAAGAAAACGATTATGAAAGACTATGACATTTAACATAAATTTAAGAAGTTTGTATCAAACATTCAGTCAAAAGGATCATACCAAATATTCATACAAACCATATGCATAACATGTTCAAACCATATAATAGTTTTTAATATAAAAGTGCCTAAGCCAGTAAGAATTCAATTTACAATAACATGAAGAAAATAACTAAAGAGACACAATCTAATCCATCTTCTTTGCATTTTGCATCTTTATAGAAATGTCCCTAAAAAGTTTAGAATCAAGCCTTTATTGCTTTTCCATATTACATACCTCAACACTTAGATCATATAAAGAATTCAAACATCCAATCATCATATTAGTCTCTTGATTCACTAATGAAGCTTCAAATCCATCCTCTTTAGTGTATATTGTTAAAGCCATTTTTTATGCTGTTAAAGCTGATTTTTTTTAAGTAAATCATTCTTTTTTTATTGTTTACTAATTATAATCAACACCTTTTTAAGAATATTAGAGTATGTCATCTTTGCCTTCTTCTTATTAGGAGATTTCTTTGTGTTAGAAGAAGAATTTGCAAGTTAACCTTCTTTATCACTAAATACATAAACTTCATCAACATCAATTGTATATTCCTCTTTCATACTACTTGATGGAGATTTGATTAATGGAGATGCTTGCAAACTAGTTGCAATAGTATATCTAAAAATATTATACAAGTATGAAAATTCCTTCCATCCTTTTTTTTGAACTGCGAGCCATTTGATGAAAAGTATGTAGAGTAAAAAATATGATATATCAATAAGTAAAAATCTATTTGTACCTTAAATAAAATTTTCCAACATTCACATGTAGCATGAACTTCAACGATAAAGAAGTTGTAATCGATTACTATTTCTTTTAGTAAGTTCTTGGAATTTTTCAATCTAGCCCTCAATGTATTATGCTTTTTCTTCAATTGAACATCAATGTACTTTTTTATTGAATTTTGTAAAAGACCTGCCTTAATATTCTTCCAACCAGATTTAGAAAATGAAGTAGTTGTTCAATTTTCCTTCTTCACTTCTTCAACCATTAATGAGATTAAATGCATCTCTATGACATCATTACGTATTCCATCTTTTTCATTTATTTTCACGCAATCATTGAAGTGTTCATATTATTTAAAGCTTCCATCACTAAAAGTAATTACATATAAGTGATAATAAAAAAAGTGATAAGAAAAATATTATATTAGTTAAGAAATTTCATTACATGCTTCGTCATTTTTATTTAAAAATGGAAGTTGCATTTGAGCTTGCTATGATCTTATAAATATAATGTAAGAGTAAAGAAAGGATTTTTCTTTTGTCAAAGGTTATTGATTTTTCTTTTGTCAAAGGTTGTTCAAGGCTAAGAGATAGAGCGAAAAGCGTCAGGAGTGTTTGGAGAGCCATAGGCCCACTAGAATTAAGCTAGTTTATGACTAGTGGAGGACAAATTATAGACCTTTTAGAACTAGTGGAAGGTCGATAAAGGCAAAAAAAATCAATGAATTTTTCGAAAACCCTTAATCTCTTTGTTTCTAGTTTCCGATGCTTAATTTACAATTAATTGTCAAATTCTATTTTAATTATGTTATTTTGATTATTCGAGATATTATTTTAATTAAATTGATTCCCAAGTGAATTTAACACTTATACAATTGCTGAAATTTTAACATCAAATTGCGATTGTTGATTACGTTTCTTTATGCTAGACGTGTTGAGTTAGTTCAATTTCTAAAAAAGAAAAGAAACGAATAGAAAATAGCTAGTTGATTTTCTCTAATTAATTTATTAAATAACTTAGATTATCTCAATTATGTTGAAATTACATGACTAAATAAAATTAAAAACTTGCTTATTCACTTGTAAATATTAGGTTAGATTTATGTTTTATTTATTTGATTTAATTAGATTCATTATAAGTACCAAAATCACAACTCCCCTTTTTATTTAAGTATTAATTTAGCGTAATTCATACGTTTTCATAATTGTAATTATTTTAGTTTTTGAATTTTTTTATTAATGAGGTTAATTTTATACGTGAATATAATTGGATGAAATCATTATACGTGCTTCATTATGTATGTTTAATATTTTCTCAATTTGAAAATAGTATAACTTAATGTATTATACTCAAAATAATTACGTATTATAAAATTAGATTTAATGTTTGATAAAAAATTTGTGATAAGTTTATTTTCTTAATTTTTGATTATGTATCTTATTTATGTGGTTAAAAAAGACACTGTGTTAGCACTTTGATTATGTTTATTTTGATTTTTTTTCATATAAGCAAAATTATTAATATGTAATTGTTTTCTTTAAAAGCATTAAATTTAATAAATTAGATTAGTAAATTAACTTTCTTTTAAGGACCGACTCTTATTTGCCTTATAGTACATTGTTTAATATAATTATTTAATAAATTGAACATAAATAAGGATATACTTTTGTACAGCTAAGGACATGTTTCACATGATGATGTCTTGCTTCATGTGACATCATTTTGTAATTCACAGTATGAAGCACAAATTCATAGAAATAATTTGGATATGACTTATGGAAGAAGGACTTGTCACGATGTCGTTTTAGATAAAAACCAATCTTCTTCTGCTGGCGACTTTTTGGAAGCTTAGACTTTCACTGTGGAGAAGAAAACGAAGAGAGAGAGAGAGGAACAAAGGTAGGTCTTTTCTCTCTCCTCCATCAACGCATAGGTCCCCAGCTACGAAGAAATCATAGAGCTCTTTAAAACCCTTTTTTTTTTAAAATCTCGTTGACTCTACGTAAGCTTTTCAATCTCTAAACCATTTTTATACCCTTTTTCTTTCTTTTTTTGTTTCGTTTTGAATACTCATTTCTACTCATCTTCATCCTTATCTTACGAATCCCATCTTTGCTCTCAGTTTAGTAAGTTTGGTTTGGACCAGAAAAGGGCTGTTTTTGTTAAGATTCGGCTCTAAATTTGAATCCCTTTTCTTATTCAGCTCAGTGCCCCTCACTCTTATCGAGGGCTTTGGATGCTAGGTTTTTGGAATATTGGTTGGAATTGGTTGTCATTGTAGGGTGGTTTAGTTATTTTGTTTTTGAGAAATTGGGTTCAAGGATTTTGGTTTTTAAGAATTGTTGGGTTCTAGGGTTTTGGTGATGATAGTTTCAAGTTTGAATATTTATTGAGCTTTGTGCGGATTGGCAGATTTTAGAGTCTGTGCATATCTGAAGCTCTGAAAGGTTGGATTTTGATAGGCTTAAGTGACTTATATGATAACTTATTGAACACTGAAGTCAGAGTGATAGCTATGGCTGCTAACAATAACCAACCCAAAGGCCTTGGTCAATCCTCGTCACCCTTTGGAAATGTGGGGATGGTCAACCCGTCAATGCCCACTAATCCAACATTTTCTCAGTCACAACTAGGGAGTGGATTTCATGGTCAATTCCAGCTGTCCCAAGCACAGGCCAATGCACAAGCACAATTGAAAGCGCAGCAGGCTCATGCTGCACAAGTTCAAGCAGCGCATGCTCAATTTCAGGCACAGCTGCATGCCCAAGGTATTTCTCTTGGCCAGGCTCAGAATGCCGGACTAGGGAACTTGGGATCTTCTTCACCCTCATTTGGTAATGCAAGTGCAAAGAGGTTTATGCAGAAGCCCCCAGTGCGGCCTCCTGGTGTTCCTATGGGAAACATGGTTTCTCCTTTAAAAGCTATGGATCTCAACTCTGCTGCACGCAAAAAGAAGCAAAAACTTCCTGAGAGGCAGCTGCAAGATAGGGTGGCATCAATTCTGCCAGAGTCTGCTTTGTACACACAACTGCTGGAGTTTGAATCTCATGTTGATGCTGCATTAACTAGAAAGAAAGTTGACATTCAGGAGGCTCTTAAAAGCCCTCCTTCTGTGCAAAAGACCCTTCGTATTTATATCTTTAACACATTCGCCAACCAGATTAAGACCATCCCGTCCAAGCCGACTGCTGATCCCCCAACTTGGACTCTTAAGATTGTCGGGAGAATATTAGAAGATGGAGTAGATCCTGACCAACCTGGAGCTGTTCAGAAATATAATCCTATGTACCTAAAGTTCTCATCTTTTTTCAAGAGAGTCACCATTTCTTTGGATCAGAGATTATATCCTGACAATCATGTTATCATATGGGAACAAGCTCGATCACCTGCACCTCATGAGGGTTTTGAGGTTAAGAGGAAGGGGGATAAAGAGTTCACTGCAAATATACGTTTGGAAATGAATTATGTGCCAGAGAAATTCAAGCTCTCCCCAGCTTTGATGGAAGTTCTTGGTATTGAGGTTGATACACGCCCAAGAATAATAGCTGCAATCTGGCATTATGTGAAGGCTAGAAAACTGCAGAACCCGGATGATCCAACATTCTTTAGTTGTGATGCACCTCTTCAGAAAGTATTTGGGGAAGCAAAAATGAAATTTACAATGGTTTCGCAAAGGATATCACCTCACTTATTTCTACCCCAACCTGTTCTATTGGAGCATAAGATTAAACTTTCAGGGAATAGTCCAGCTGGAACAGCCTGCTATGATGTGGTGGTAGATGTGCCCTTTCCAATACAGAGGGATTTGTCTGCTTTATTGGCGAATGCAGAAAAGAGCAAAGAGATTGATACTTGTGATGAAGCAATATGTAATGCAATAAGGAAAATTCATGAACATCGGAGAAGGAGAGCATTCTTTCTTGGATTCAGTCAATCACCTGTCGAATTTATAAATGCTTTGATTGAATCTCAAAGCAGGGATTTGAAACATGTAGCTGGAGAAGCTAGCAGAAGTGCAGAGAAAGAGCGCCATGCAGATTTCTTCAACCAACCCTGGTTAGTCCAGTTTTCAATTTACCTTTTGTGCTTTTAATTGTTTTTCAGATGCTTCTCATTCCATATAGAAAGCATGTTATGCTCCAGGTGACTTGATCACCAAAATATTTAGGCTCACGCTTGAATTTTAATGGTGGTAGAAAATGTCATACTCAGTATGATTGGCTCGGTGGACAACGTTGAATTCAGGATCATTAACGGAACTCTTTACACTTCACAATTGTACTAGCCACAGTTGATATTTACATTTGTTCTGGTTCTGACATGGTAGCCTATTTTATTAGAGTTACTTGGCCTGAAATAGAATAACAAGAATGAAAGAAATTTCTCACATCCCCTCCGAGTTAGACTCTGTTTGTGTGTCTGTCCTACATCAATGAGCCTTGTTTTCATTGGTAAAAAAGCTGTCCTATTCTTACGTGGTTTTATTTGGTTACTGAAACAGGGTTGAGGATGCTGTAATTCGATATATGAATCGGAAGCCGGCAGCTGGAGGTGATGCTCCTGGAAGCATATGAGTTGGGGAGTTGTCGGCAGTGGTTCATCATACTTGGCATCTGCAGAAACTTTGGGGGCTTGAACTTAGCAGTGGCCAGAGGCCCAGAGCTACTACTATTACTAACCATTCAATCCTAATTGGCATGGCCATTCGGGCAGGAGCAATGTTTTTATTCTTGTAAAACGTCTAAAAAAGATTCGGTGTAACTTGTTAGGCATAACTGTCCTGCTGCTTAGAATATGCTCTAATGAAATAGAACTTGGCATCAGTTATCGTGGCGATTTACCCCTTCGTCATTTTTCTGGATAACAGGCATCCTTTCCGCAAAGGAGAAATGAAAAATTGAGTGCCATTTTGTGATTTTAGACTACAGCTACCCCTTCGTCATTAGTTAATAGGTTCTTTAGTTATTAAACAATACAACAATTTTTTTTTTGTATAAAAGGAAAACGAAAAGAGCAATTATACAACTGGTCTAGGGAAATAGATTCCCGATAAATCCTTTAACAGGATAAGGTGACATTCAATGGGTGAGGTAGGAAAGTAGGTAACGCCTACATCAAAGTAACTGGCGTAGGTTGTTAGCCTGTCAGCGCATCTGTTGCTCTTTCGAAACACATGGCGATGAACAACAATTCAGTTCCTGGTGAACAACTCATGGATACTCTGGACAATGGGATTAAGATGACTGGATTGCCGATCGGAAGAAGAGAGGAGACCAGCAATCGCTGTAGAATCAACTTCAAGTTCAATCTGTCGATGACCCAAAGTCCACGCTAGTGTCAGTCCAGTGTAGACACCTCAGAGTTCTGCGTCCATAGGGGAGCACCAACCGATATGTTGCGAGAATCCTCCTAGCCATTGTTCTGCACTATCACGTAGAAGACCGCCGGCTGTGGCTGTAGACGAGGACCGTTTAGAGGCTCCGTCAGTTGGTCTCCTCTCTTCTTCCGATCGACGATCCAGTCATCTTAATCCCATTGTCCGGAGTATCCATGAGTTGTTCACCAGGAACTGGACTGTTGTTCATCGCCATGTGTTTCGAGAGAGCAACAGATGGGCCGACTGACTAGCAACCTACGCCAGTCACTTTGATGTAGGCGTTACCTACTTTCCTACCTCACCCATTGGGTGTCACCTTATCCTGTTAGAGGATTTGTCGGGAATCTGTTTCCCTAGACTAGTTATTAAACAGTACAACATTGTTTTGATCCAAATGACCTGACCAAACCTTTGGAGCTTAAACATCATCTCGAGCTACAAATGTTATCTTCAGATAGGCTGCTAATTGATACGGCCGATCCCTACCCTGTAAATCTCATAGGCAAGCACACCTATCGAATTATCATATGGTGTTAGTGAATATCAAGTGTCAATCTCACCAGACTACAAGGACTAATAATGACCTCTATTCTATTATCTAACCAACAAAATAACATGATTGTTTTAATTAAAAATAAGCTAAATTTCACACAATAATAAACAAGAACGTAGATGACACTATGATTAATAACATCAAGTAACTATTACCTAGGTAATGAATCCCCTAAGATTTCTTAAGTATTAACCTTTTATCATTCAATTCGATTACTAATCATTGAACCGTAAAAAAATTATATCTTATGTTAATATCTTTATTAAAACTATTAACAACCAATTTTTAGTTAATTAATTGAAATCTCTTTCCAGTTAAAACCCTTAAGATTACATTACTCGATTCGCAAATTTCACTATTAAGTTTAACTTGACCAACGAGATTTACATCAAGTTAGCTTTAGGTATGCATGTAAAGCCTTTCAATTATGGTAAATCTATTGATACAAAAATGATTTCTCAATCTCAGTTATATAAAATCATACATTGAATTAATATCTCAAACATATTAATTTAAGAATTAAAACACATAATTGAATCGTAATGAATCAATAATCAAATTATATTAAATAAATAATCAAATCATAAGGTTCATTCTAACTTAGAGTTCATCCTACTTAGGCACCAAACAAATTTGGTTTATAATAATAAAAAATAATCAAAAGTTTAGAAGAAGAACTAAAAAAAAGAAAACCCATTATATATCCCTTTTTCTCTAATATAATCTCCTGAAACTTTGATGGAAGAATGCTCTCTATCAGATCTCTTATGTAATCTACGTTTTTCTGTCGTGTTAGGGTTTAAAAGTGCGTTTAAAACTCCAATTATGCTTCCTTACTTCGATTCTAAGTACTACTCACTTTTGTTAGCCTTTAAAAGTGCCTATTCTATTACAAAATTAGGGTTTGTACATTGTGGTTGACCGGGTCCTTCAAACACTCTTTAAAGTTGTATATAGACTCGTTCCTAAAAACTTATATAGATAATGAAAATGGTCGTGTATATGACTTACACGGGTGTGTCCATCTTCACACAAACAAAACATCTTCAAAACTACACAAGCTCACAGAGACTTACACAGTACTACAAATGGCCTTGTACATCACTTACACAAGCATGACCCTAAAAAATAGCTCAAATTCTTTTATTTTCTGTTTTGATTTCACCCTAATTATCCTACTTTTAATCTATGAAGGTAATTGAGACCTAACAACACATTAGGAACAAAATAAGAACCAAAAATAATAATAACTCTTAAATAATCAAGCAAAATACACTAAGTATGGGAATAAAAACATGGTTTGTAAAGCATTTATTAAACATCCCCAGACTTAAGTTTTGCTTGTCCTTAAGCAAATCATAATCCAAATTATTAAACTTCAAAACATCTATCCCTTATTAACCTTAACTTGTCCATCTACACTATAAATCATCATATCATATGAACTAGATTAGGCCACGATTAGACTCCAGTTGTCTTAGGACAAACTTTTATAAGCCGATATCAATAGCAACCACATTAATAATCTTTCTGAAATAAAAAGCACAAAATTTCACACTCTCATAAATGATTCACTCAATTCATTCAAAGTGTTTACGGTAGAAAATAAAACAAACTTCCAAATCAATGTATAAGAGAATTCTTACCCATAAGAAGGTATGATGAGGCTTAGGTAAAGGTATAAAAGGGATAATTAAAAGGTAAAAAGGTGAAGAAAATTAACATAAATAAGATTACATAAAACTTGGTTCTTTATAATATTGGTCCTTTAAGCAAAGATTTCAGTTCGCACAAAAATAATTCTTCTCACTCTCCAACAAATATCACAACTTTTCTTTTTTTAATTTATTTACTTGCAATAAATAATTTTCAACTTAAATTCTAAGCAACTTGGAGAGAATATAAAATTATAACAACAATAAAGCAGTTAAGAAGAAATAAATTGAACAATCACCAAATACTAATAATCATAGGCACAGTGGACTTCCCTTTAAAATTCTTCAATATAATCAAAGTTTTATACAATCAAGTAAATGCAAATCCTTCAAGGTTCAAAGATGATTAAAAAATTTCAAGAAAAATTGAGTAATTGGCTAGCAATATGGTTATAATCAAGGAAAAACCTAAGTCTCAAAATCAGTTACTCTTAAAGATAAAATAAGGTAAGTAATAGTCAAGAAAGAATAGGTTAAACAAATGGTTAAATCTAAGTACTTTTATTATTTTAGTTTCCCTAATTTAACAGTATGGTCCACTTATGCACGATATACACAACAAAGAATAATAGAGTAAACTAATGATATATTACTCTTAGGTTCAAAAGCTCACCAATATATTTTATGTATCTAAATAATATACAATTTTTATTCAAATTAACTATTTCAATGACTACTAAAAATATTACCTATAAAAGAAAGTCTAATCCAACTTTCATTTTTTCATACTAATTTAATTCAATAATCAATAATAATATAAAGTGTTTCGGATATTTTTTAACTAAATTGGGTTGATAGTTAAAAAAAATAAACAATAAAGATTATAATAAGCCTAAGAAATTTAAAATTTTCTATTAAACCCTTCCCCACATTTAAAGTTGTACATTATTCTCAATGTACACAACAAAAGCTCATAAAAAATAATATCAAAGAAAGCACAGTGAGAAAGGAATAATGATTTGGTACTTCCCTGAATAATATTTTATACAATTTTTTAATTCGTTGCAGTTTCCATCCGGTATTAAGTGCAATCATCATTGCAAGAGAGAAATAAGAGGGATAAAAAGATAAAAAGAAAATAAATATAAAATAAAATTACAATTCAACGCATGAATCCTTTTTATGAACTTGAAAAAAAAAATCTAGAATAACTCTCAAACTTGTCTTTGATCTCCAAAAGCTGCCTTGTTTTGAAAACCAAGAAGCCAACAACCCTAATTTGCATTATTGATGTAATATCCACAAACAAAAGTCCAAATCTTTTCCCTGTGTTCGTCTTATGACCTATGCTAACTAATGGTGGGTGGTTATTCTTCCCATTTTCTTTTTGTTCTATACTATGGAAATGAAACATATGTCTCGGTGGCGGCGATCTTCTGTTATTAGGAGGTGGTGGAGGATGTGGTTTTAATGGTGGACGTGGAGGTGGTGGTGGCATATACAAAGAGCAATCACCTAAAGAGAAGAAGAAAGAATTAAGAATTTAGGGTTGACTCTAAAATAGTTTAAAGAGAAGAAGAGAAATTAAGGATTGAGAAATCCTCTCAAAATGGTTAAGATTTAAGAGGCTAAAAAGGTAAGGATTGAAAAAATTCAAAAGGGTCAAAATGATGTGTTTTATGTAATTGTGAGACCTACTTTTATTTTAAAATAAGAATGTCACGTCAGTGAAAGTAAGTCCTATTAATATGCAATTTTTTTTAAAAGTCACTTTTTTTAAAAAAATCATGTGGCATTTAACTGATAAATTTTTCGCTTTCGTAAAGTTTGATTTGAACATTTTGTTAACATTAAAGTTCAACTTAAAAGCTCTAAAACTTTAGGATTCAACTTAAATTCTAATATAAACGTTAGGGTTTTAAATATACTTTAGAATAATTATTATTCTTCATCAATCTTGTTATGTAAAGTATTGCAGTAGTAAGTATCATTCACTTCCTTATTGGATACATCAGCGTACAACACCTGGGTAAGCGGAAGATCGTCTATTCCTGAAAGGAGAGTAAAATAGAGTAAAATAAAGAGAGGCAGAGTTGTAATGTTTTCCTTAGCTTTATTGCGTTTACTGTAAGAACATTATATACAAAGTTATGCTTGATTCTAGACTATTCGTTATAACGTAATGTACAACATGAAAATGATTTTGTTATTTGTAGCTGGAAGTTTGTTGAGAATGAGATGCTCCACTGTTAACAGGTGTAGAGGAGATTGTGGTGAGCTTGGATCTTGAGTTGGCAGATGGGCTTGGAGCTAAGTGTCCTGGCCCATTACGAGACCCTGTATATGGCTTTACTATTGGAAGTGAATCCCTAATACTCCCACTCAAACGAAACCTCAGATTTTGTATGAGGTTGAGTTTGAAAGTTAAATCCTTAAATCGAGCCACAGAGAGGGGTTTGGTGAGTAGATCGACGATTTGATCAGCAGAGGGCACATACCGTACCTTGAGAAGGCCATCGGTGATCTTATCCCGCACAAAATGCACGTCAATCTCAATATGCTTTGTGCGAGTGTGGAAGACTGGGTTCTGGGAGACAGAGCGAGCACCGTTGTTGTCGCACCAGAGAATAGCTGTTTGAGAAGGGGGAAACCCAAGTTCGGAGAGAAGAGATGATAACCAAAGTACCTCAGTGGAGAGTTGAGAGAGAGCTTGATATTCAGCCTCGGTGCTCGAACGAGCGACTACAGTCTGCTTCTTGGAGCTCCAAAAGACGAGATTGCTCCCAAGAAAAACACAACCACCGCTTGTAAATTTGCGATCATCTGGAGAGTTGGCCCAGTCAGAGTCACTAAACGCTTGAAGGTTGAGAGACGAGGAGGAGTGAAACAGTAACCCTAGTTCGGAGGAGCCCTTCAGGTAACGTAACACCTGTTTTAAAGCAGTCCAGTAAGATGTGAGAGGATTGGAAAGAAACTGACTGAGCTTGTTGACGATAAAACTGAAGTCAGGTCCCGTGTTGCATAGGTACTGTAGAGCGCCAACCAAGCTGTGATACAGAGAAGGTTCTGCAAAAGGGTGGTCATCATTGTGAGAAAGCTTGAGACCTGTGGAAGCAGGAGTGGAGCAGGGTTTATAGAGGTTCATATTAGCCTGAGTGAGTAAGTCTTTAATATACCCACTTTGTGATAGATATAGGCCAGTTGAGTTTCTGTAAACTTCAAACTCCAAAAAATAATGTAAATCGCCCAGTGTTTTAAGGGTAAACTGCAAATTGAGCTTGCGTATAATGGATTGGACTGCGGATAAATTATTGCCTGTGATTAAAATGTCATCTACGTAGACTAAGAGGATGAGAATCGTACCATTTTGATGAAGGTAGAACATAGATGTGTCAGTTTTAGAGTTGCAGAAACTCCACTGTAGAAGAGCAGTCTTGAGTTTGTGATACCAGGCTCTTGGAGCCTGTTTTAGGCCATAGAGGGCTTTAGATAGCTTGCACAAATGATTAGGAAGATGTGGGTGTTGAAAACCTTGAGGCTGAGTAATGTACACAATCTCATAAAGCTTACCATTGAGAAATGCGTTATTGATATCGACTTGTTGAATACTCCAATTGAAGGAGGCAGCAAGAGATAAGACAACTTTGATGGTGGATGCTTTCACCACTAGAGAGAAGGTATCTAAAAAATCAATTCCAGGAGTTTGGGAAAAACCCTTAGCCACAAGGTGGGCCTTATGCTTAGCCACAGTTCCATCTGCATTATACTTGGTCCGAAAGACCCATTTAGTTACCAAAATATGCATGTTAGAGTCATAAGGCACAAGGGTCCAAGTGTTGTTGTTCTATAGGGCAGACATTTCCTCACATGTGGCTTGGTACCAAATGGGATTGGAAAGTGCTAGGGAAATAGAGGTTGGTTTGGGAGAGGGACAAGAGTGTAGGGAAGTAGAGTAGACTTTGGGTTTGAAAATGCCACTTTTGGCTCTAGTTTGCATAGGATGGGTAGATATTAAATGGGGATCAGCAGCAGTAGGTGGGTGGGGAGAAGGAGTAGGCTGAACAAGAAAGGGGGAAGAAGTTGGAAATATGGGGGGTTGGGGATTGGAAATGGGTGAGGAAGGCATCAAGGTAGGAGAAATATCAACAGAAGGAGAAATTGAAGATGTAGATAATACCTGATTGCGAGCTAAAGGACTTGAAGACACGGAAGAGGAGCCTAGCACGAGAGAGATGCTGGGAGATAGCCTAGATGCTGAGGGGGAACTGCAGGATGTAAGGTAGACAAAGGCAAACTGGTAGAAGGAGGACAAGGAGCATAATTGGGAGAGGGAAAAAGGGTAAGGTGGGGACATTCAAGTTCATTGAATTCAACATGTCTAGAAATATAGATTTTGCCCTTGGGATTGAGACACTTATAACCTTTATGAACAGAGCTGTAGCCTAGGAAAATACATTTGGTGGTGTGGAAATTGAATTTGTGGGAAGAATAGAACCGAAGGTAAGGAAAACAGGTGCAGCTAAAGGTTTTGAGGTAGGAGTAGTTGGGCTTTTTGTGATATAGTAGTTCAAAGGGAGATAAGTTTTGAAATTTTGGGGATGGGAGATTGTTAATAAGAAAGGTGGCAGTGGTAAAGGCCTAAAGCCAATATTGTAAAGGTAGATGAGAATGAGCTAATAGGGTGAGGCCGGTTTCAGTGAAATGACGATGTTTTCTCTCGAAAACACCGTTTTGTTGATTGGTGTAGGGACAGCTGAATCGAGGTTGGATCCCATGTTTAGCAAGAAAAGGTAGGAAGGCTTGATATTCTCCTCCCATATCAGTGTGTAGAGTCTTAATTTTTCTGTTTAGTTGAAGTTCAATGAATGTTTTAAATTGAATAAAGGTTGTAAGTGCCTCGGATTTAAGTTTGAGAGGGTATAGCCATATGAATCGAGTATAAGCATCAACAAAGATTATATAATATCTATGGCCTTCAGTGGATAAGAAGGGAGAGGGGCCCCAAATGTCCGAATAGATAATATCCAAAGGTTGTTTGGCAGATATATCATGAGTCTGAAATGGTAACTTATGAAGTTTGCCTTGTTTGCATGAATCACAAAACTTTAAATCTTTGACATTAATGGAAATTTTCATTGAATCAAAAACATGTTTAAGTACACTAGGTGATGGGTGGCCAAGTTTGGCATGCCAAATATTGACATCATTCTTAGAAAGCTAAGTAGTAAAGATATGAGGATGAGAAATGAGGGCAGAAGCACACTGATATGAGGAGGGTTGTTTAGAGGGCTTCGGATGAGTGATATGGTGATTATGAGGTGGAACATCAAAGCTGTAGAGGCCATCCCGCAACATCCCCTTGAGTAGAACTTTCCCCATGCCATTGTCCTTGAACAAACATAATTTGTCATAAAATTCCACAATAATCTTGTTATCACTTGTGATTTTGGAAATGCTTAATAAATTTTTGGTGATATTTGGAACATGTAACATTTGGTGTAAAACAATGGTGTGTGTTTGTTGTTTTGGAATTTAATGTAAGAAGAACCAATATGTGCACTAGGGAGATAGTTTCCATTACCTACTGTGAGATGATTATTACCAGCATAATCTGAGCTAATGGAAAGGTTGTTTAGGTCAACAGTAACATGATTTGCGGCTCTAGAGTCGACATACCAGGTAGAAGTATTAGGTGGTTCAGAATTGGTGGTTGATTAATGAGCTTGGAAAGTTTGAGGTGAACCATTGTGTGATGAATGTTGCCCATTGTTTTGAGTTTGAGACTGATTTTGCCATTGTTGATTTCCATTCCAGGATTGATCAAAACGTTTGTAACAGCGGAGAGCATCATGACCAGGTTTCTGGCACAATTGGCAGTAGAGTCGGTTTGCACCAATGTTATGAATACCGTACCGAGCTCGGTATCGGATTGAGCTCTGGAACGGAACTGTACCGGTACCGGTCGGTACCGGGTACCATTTCGGGAAATTTTTTAAATTTATGAAATAGTCTCTAAAATTTTTAAAAATTGCAAAATAGTCCATATTGATATATTAGATAGTTGTACTGTATACTTTACTAGTTTACTGTTTACATTAACCATGCTTTCAAAAATCTTAATAATAAATAATAAATTTAAAAAATTTCCTTGATTGCGGTTTTGTGGCTAATTTCTGTTAAATGAAGCAAAATTTGCTGAAGGGGGGAAAACATTGATAGTGTGAGAAACTGCATTTAGTTGTTCAAGTCTAGTTTCATGCATCATGAGACTGTATTACACCTCTTGTAGAGTTGAGTTCTTCATTGTGTGGGTTAAAAGAACCACTACTGAATCATATTCATGCCCCAAACCATTTAAGGCACTGAGAATTAATTCATGGTCAGGCACAGCATGTCCTGCAACCATAAGAGAGTCTCCAATTGTTTTTATCTTCTGAATATAATCTGAAATAGTTTGAGGACCTTTTTGAATGGTTGATAGTTGTTGTTTCAGCTGCAAAACCCGAACCATTGATGTCTGGGCATATAAACTTTCCAATATTTTCCAGCATTCGAGAGAAGATGTAGAGTGATTTACCTGGCCAACCACATCCTCACCTATTGTGGAGAGTAACCAACAGAGGAGTAATTGATCTGATCTATGCCATAGTGGATAATCAGGGTTTGCCACAAGCTGAGGAACTTCTATGGAGGATGGAACAGTTTTTGTGATAAAGTGTGGTGGTGGAGAAATTTCAGAAGAAATGTAGTCTTCTAGTTCAAGAGCTCTAATTGCTGCTATTACTTGTGCTCTTTAATTGATGAAGTTATTTCTATCTAACTTGATTGGCATATTGAAGTTTAGTGTTTTTGCCAAAACTGGAAAGTCTAACAGAGGTGTGCTGCTAGACTGCCAAGTATGGGTAGAGGTAGAAGATGAAGATTCATGAGCCATTTTGATGTTGGTCAATGATGTAACTCTGATGCCATGTTAGTAGAGTAAAATAGAGTAAAATAGAGAGAGGCAGAATGTAATGTTTTTCCTTTGCTTTATTGCGTTTGCTGTAAGAACATTATATACTGAGCTATGCTTGATTCTAGACTATTCGTTACAACAGCATGAAAATGATTTTGTTATCTGTAGCTGGAAGTTTGTTGAGACTGAGATGCTCCATTGTTAACAGGTGTAGAGGAGATTGTGGTGAGCTTGGATGTTGAGTTGGCAGATGGGCTTGGAGCTAAGTATCCTGGTCCATTACAAGACCCTGCACATGGCTTTACTTGTAGAAGTGAATCCCTAATAGGGTTGTCATAGCTTACCTTCGGCTCAAAGATGAGATTATCTATTTTCTTTAAAAAAATGACAATAAATCAATTAGACTGAGTTTAGAACAATGTTATGAATACCGTACCGGACTCAGTATCAGATTGAGTTCTAGTACGGTACTGTATTGGTACCGGTCAGTATCGGATATCGCTTCGGGTAATTTTTTAAATTTATAAAATAGTCCCTAAAATTTTTAAAATTTGCAAAGTATTCCCTAAAATTCTGTGCCTTAAATTGCAGCTTATACTCTAAATTGCAACTTATACTCGATAAATCCATTCAACTTTCAACATAAACAGATTTCATTATAATCTAATTTATGTCCTTAAATCGCTTAAAAACAATCAATCCCATTCATTTATAAATTGCAACTTCTTCTCAACCAAACTGTGAACATCCAACAAAAATAACAAAAGTCACAAAACACAACAATTCAATTCCAACATTCCAATCAATTCAGATACACTCATAGTCATACATGGTACACCCAACCAATTCAGATAACACAAAACATTCATCACAAACCAACACCGTCCATCATCCAACCAAGGTCCAATACCGTAATCCATCATCCATTCCAACATTCCAATCCAACACAATAAAAATTGGAATTAAGTATGAAAATTTCGAAAAACAATCAAAAAACCAATCACTTGCTTTGGGTTGCTTCGGATCTTCGACGGGTCTTCGGGTTTTCTCACTAGTCAGAGGCGTCTCCGCTGGCTTCCCATCAATATGAGCTCGAGCTGCGACCTTCGGTGCGGTGTAGCGGTGCGGTGGCGTCAGGCGGTGTAGCAGCGGCGTCCTCAGTGGAGGAAGCGTCTTCAACCGACGCCAAAGGAGGAGTCGAGGAGGATGAGGGAAGGAGGAGAGACAGGAACCGGGGAGAGGCAGAGACGGCGACCACAATGGCAGTGAGAAGCGAGAGCGACAGGCGAGAGTGACAGGATGACAATGAGGCTCGAGAGTGAGGTGAGAAGTGAGAGTGAGAAGAAGAGACTGAAGAAGAAGAGTTGGGGTGAGGGGGGGTCGGGTTTTTAGGGTTAGTTTTTTAAAATTTGCAATTTGGTCATCCAAATGTCCGAATTTAATGATATAGACCGATATGCTGCGGTATTGTCGATACCGGCCGGTACCGAATAAAAAATATCAATACCGACCGATATTTTTTTTCAGTATCGATTATAAAGATACCGTACTATTTTTCAGCTGGTACCGACCGAAACGTCACGGTATCCATAACCATGGTTTAGAATTTTAAATTAACTAAAAAGCTCAAGTCTTTTGAACAAGAAGGGGATATTCACTTTCAATCCTCCTAACTCAGCTCTACTGTTTTCGCGTCTTAACGAATTCTAAATATAAATTCTCGCATCAAATTTTATCTAATTATAAATTGAAATGTAAACCCTTTTTATTACGATCAAAATATTCATCCATTACTAATTCTTTATATAACAATTAAATCGTTAAGCAATTCGCAGACTATCCTCAAATTTTTATTCGCGCAAGTAAATAAAAAAAAATCACAACTGCAAAATAATGAAAAACTCCGACGTTTGGTAACGCAGTTCGACACACCTTGTCTACGTCTGCGGGGCCCTCACCCAGATTCAATTCTTTCACTGTAGTTCACAGAAATTACACCAGATTGATCTAACCC
>JAOTBA010000008.1:8623992-8635376 GCA_025629845.1 Erythroxylum squamatum | reverse complement strand
TTTACTGATAGTCAACTTCTTATCCATGCTTTGAACTCCAGGTCTTTGGATTTTTCCTATTTTGGTCTTATAATTTCAGACTGTAAGGATATTTTATGCACTAGGGACAATATCTCTGTTTCTTGGATTAGGTGTTCGGGGAATAGGGGTGCCCATTCTCTTGCTCGGGTGTCTGTTCTCCATAGTCGCTTTCAAGTGTGGGTTGATATGCCTGACTGTATCTTGGATCATTATTCCTCGAGATAATAGCTATCCTCTCTTTAAAAAAGAGATATAGAGTCTAATCAAATCATAAATGAGTCTTAACACATTGCTTAAAAGTTTATTACAGGTTTAACTTTCGTTAACAATTTGTTTAACTTACATCAGTTATTCTTCTGACTTGTCAACGTACATAATTTGACATATATAATTTATGAATTATGAATTGTTTGGATATTATGTGTCCTCATAATTTATAAAAGTGAATGCAACAAGAACATTTGATTTTTTAATAAAAATTTTAGTAGTTGCCAATAAAATCCTATTTATCTGTAGACATGACATACATAATAGAGTTGATAATGACATGAGTCTGGTCCGAGGCTTGATCGAGTCCCAAAGTTGCTTGAGCTTGAGTTCGAGCCCAACCTACAAAAATTCTTTAAATAAAAAATACAAATGACGTCGTTTTACTTCTAAGGATTAGCCCTAAGATTAAGTCGAGTCTAGACAACCTAAGCTTGAGGTCCTGCCCGAGGCTCGGTCAACTTAATTTGGTCAATTTCCATCCTTAATATATAAAGCAGAAAATAAAATGAAAAAAGGATGTGATTGATTACAAAATATGACAAGTTATGAATTAAAATAAAAAAATAACCTCATTTAGATTTGGGTTAGTTACAAAAAAGTTTCAAATTTTACTCAATACTTAAATTTTTAATTTTTTTTCAATTCTAACCCAACATTAATATCTTCGTTAATATTATTGACTAGATTTGCTACATAAAAACACTTATATATGTCAGACTTAATTAAACTAACTAATTAAGTTCCATTAAATTGCTTAACTAAAACCATAATGTTTGTCTTTATAAGAATAATAAAATTAATAATAATAATATCAATAATAATAATTGTTAGAATATATTTTATATATTCTCTATTTGGTTTTGACATTTTTAAATTGGCCATATAAAAGATGGAGTTTGTGTTTTAATTGAAGTCCAACTCATCAATGGGCCGGTATTTCAGTTGTTGGACTTTTGACAAGATGGACATCTTTGAAAACCTAAAGGTTTTTTTTATTTTAAACAAAAGTGGCACGCATCTCACTAGATATATGAATATAAATATATTTGTGCTTTGGATGGTGGGCGTCGATTGCAGATTGAAGAATTAATATATAAGAAGGATTTTGTTTTGTGAGTGGGTGCTGAGGGATTACGTGTGCGTGTAGTTTTTGTTGAAGCTCTCTTGGTTGTAGCTGCTAGTGATAGGCGAATTGAGGCTGCTGTACTGTTGAGTTTTATCCACTTGATTGAGTTATATTTGTGAAGCTTTTCCAGCAGCATAGTGACGTGATTAAGGGAATTTAGTGATTGAATCTTGGCTGACGTGGATTGCAGTAGGTTTTGCTTTTGAGGAGGTTGCGCAGATTCTCAGTTGCTGCTTCTGTTGATATTGGTACTGGACAATTCTCGTTAATTGATTGGTGGTTGAAGTATAAAGATGACTTGGTCATAGATCAGTTCTCTTACTGTTTGTTGCTGCTATTGGACTTATTTGTGTTTAATTTCAGAATTGGAATTATTATATTTGTGAGTTTATTTGCCCTTGTTTTTGAAGTAGAAATAGTTTGCAAAATTCTCTGACGAGGTTAACATGAGTTGATCGTGTTATTGGACGTGAAATTTTTTCACGGGAAGTGAGGTTGAGTGATAGTGTCAAGGGTTGAGTAGGTCGGCTCAGTAAAGCCTTGGGTAATTCTATCGTACTTTCGTGAAAGTGATTAAGCTGGGTGAGGGCCCCGCAGACGTAGGCAAGGTGTGCCGAACTACGTTACCAAATTTTTGGTGTTGATTTATTTTTTGTTCTTTTAATATTTCTGATTTTTTTGTTCGCCAGAAACGAATCAGAAAGTTAGCGAAATTAACCCCCTTCGGTTTTTCAATAATAATAATAATAATAATAATAATAATAATAAGAATAATAAGAAGAAGGATATTTTGATCTTTTTGTTAGTTATTGCTTTGTCATTCCAAGTTTATATTTTCAAACCAAACACAGAAATAGAAATTATTTATCTGTTCCATTCCTTGAACCAAACAAAGTAATACCTATTTTATTTTATTCTTCATCTTTTCTGTTCCTAAGAATAACTATTATATTCCTTATCTATTCCATTCTTTGAACCAAACAAACCGTAAAGATGTTCGTATTCCAATTGGGTGTTCTAATTATAATTATAATATTAAATAAAATTGTAGATTTTTTAAAAGTTAACCTTAGGCTTCGAAAAGTTCGCGTTTTCTATTTTTCAGTCTCGAACCTAAAAATGGCGGGAAAAGGAAACGCTACTGCTCTCTTCCTCTGCTTTTGCTGTTAATTTGGGAGAGAGAATGGAGGCTTCGGGAGATTCAAACTGGAGAAAGGAAGTGGATGAGAAGCTCAACCGCCTTCACTCCCTCCAGTTCGGTGTCGACTTGGCTCTCGAGAATGGTGACTTCTCCACCGCCTACGTCCTCGCCCTCCGCCTCCACGGCTTTCTCGACTCCCATTCTCTCACCGACCTCGATGAAGCCCTAACTCGCCCTATCCGCCGCGAAGCCCTATGTAAACTCGATTCTGCTCGCCATTCTCTCTTTCCCAATTCTGACCGGTACTGATTGTTAGGTTTATATATATATAACTTCTTATGCCAATATAATGTGGACAGGCTTCGATTTCGCACTAGATTTTGTTTTTACTTCTATTTTTATTGTGTTTTAGACTTTTATTTGTATTGTGGACTTTGGAGGTTAAATAGAGACCATGGTTGTTTGCTTACGTTCCAGGAGAGCATTTGAACAAGCAGGTAGAGTTCTTGGCAAGATTTTTGAAAGGAGAGTGGGTGTTGAGAAAATCAAGCAGTCAAAGTATTTCCAATCCCTTCTTCATCGATATGGCGTAAACTCTTCCAATGAACCGGTATGGCATGCATATAAACTTGATGGCTTTCTAGTCTTTTTGCCTATATTGAGTAATAATTTCAATGGATAGGTTGTAATACTATTTAGTACTAGTCATTGTTCAATTGTTCTTTAGTCTTCAAATGAAATGAACGTTAGAAAACAGGGGAAAAAAAGAAGAAGAAAAAAGGAAAGACTTTTCTGATGATTTGTCTCAGGTTGACCAATTGGTGAGGAAGGAAAACTCCGATCGCAAGACATCAAAGGTTATGATGCAGGCGAAGTTGACATCTTTATATGGAAGCAAAATCTCGAAAGCAAACAACAGCTCACTTACGAACTCTTTGAACTCCAAGAATGATATATCAGATGACTGCATGATTGTAGAAAGGGATCATTCCTGTCAAAATCAACCTGGAGTTCCTGCTCTCTCTACAAAACGTCCACTTACAGACATAAGTAGCCCCAGATACGATTGTTCGAAGTCACTATCAAGCAATGAAGAAGCAAAATCAGATGTTTGTGGAAGTGCATTTGTAACTGCGAGAGCGAAAATGGTACTTGTTGGCCACTTATTGTCCTTATCCTTTTTGCTGTGGTTTATGTAGTATTATGTGACCGGTAAGTAGAGGATCCATCATTGATGTTTTTCTTCTCGACCACAGTATGGATATGTTTTGCAACTGTAGCCAAGTAAGCGTCAAGTTGACATCATAAAGTGGGAAGATGGATGTTACCATACTGATTCATATCATACAGCAATGACAGCTTACAAATTCTGTTAGGCATCTTAAGTTGCTTTCTTTTCTACAGAAGTAAATGGCTCTAAATCAATTCTCTGCAGCTCTTATTTGCCAGAAAATAGTAATAGGTTCTCTATCTCTATGAAACTTTGAATGGAAGTGAATTCTTCAAATAGGTTCATAGTGAAGAAGATGATGTCTTAAAGGGTATTAATATGTAATTTTCTGAATAGACATAAGCACCAAGTACGCAACATCGGAAAGTTTGTATGAAAAAGAGTAAAACATTTTTCTGTTGGTCCAATGTAAGCATATTGTCACTACCTTTTTTTATTAGGAAATGGATGCGAGGGAAAAAAGAGGGTTGACAGGATCCCCTAGTGGATCTGCTTCCCCACAAAGTGATAACATAAACCGGGGCTATGGGGCCAGGTATGGTTTTTCTCGCCGTGGTGTTCGTGGCAATTTCATTCCTCCTATAAAGTCAAACGGGGGAAGCACTGGAACTATGAGCGCACGGGTTGCAGGAAAGGGTGATGATGCATTAGATGACTCGACGAAGAGATGGTGAGTTCAGTGATTCTCATCCTGTTTGTAGCAATAGCTGCTTCCTCTCATTTTTTTTTGATATTCTGAATTTGGAATTAGACTGACATTCTACATATTCCTTTGCTAATCAAGCTTGGAAATGCTCTGTGGACCTGATGGTGAACTTCCTGAAAAGTTGAGAAACTTGGAGCCTCGTCTCATTGAGCACATAAGTAATGAGATTATGGACAGAGATCCAAATGTCAGATGGGATGACATTGGTACCACACACGTCTTCAAAATTCATGCTGCATTCCAGTTTTTTTCTTCTTCCCCGTTATTCTTATTTCAACCGTTTCTTGAAAATTGTAGCTGGCCTGGAGCATGCTAAAAAATGTGTAACTGAGATGGTCATATGGCCTTTATTGCGTCCTGACATATTCAAAGGTTGCCGTTCTCCAGGAAGAGGTCTTCTTCTCTTTGGCCCACCGGTAGCTACTAAATCCAACAAAAGATTTTGATAAATTCTAATGGATTTTTTATTTTTGCATTTATTAATATAAGCACCTCATATCTTTTTCAGGGAACAGGGAAAACAATGATTGGAAAAGCTATTGCTGGGGAGGCGAAAGCAACATTTTTCTACATATCTGCCAGTTCATTAACAAGCAAGTGGGTATGAATTGATTTCCCTCATCATCAATTTTTTAACTGCATTTTCTTTTCATGTTTTGAGAACGTGTGAACAATATTCGCTGTATGATATACTTGTTGAGGCATCCTGAAAATAGCAGATATTTCAAGTGAAAAAGAAACAGGGAGGATTCCCATTCGTTATACTGCAGAATGCTTAAATTGCACACACCTCATTCAATGTTAACTTTTAAATGTTCTCTTCTAACTGTAGATTGGCGAGGGTGAAAAGTTGGTTAGAGCCCTATTCGGTGTTGCCACTTGTCGTCAACCTGCTGTAATATTTGTTGATGAAATAGATTCGCTTCTATCTCAGGTAAATGTTTTTTTTTTGGTCTAGAAAAAGTGTCCAGAGGGCACTTTTTAGAAGTTGAATGACTCGGATTGATAGTATCCTTGGGATGATGTGATTCTTTAGCGATTTGGCTTGGTCCATAGAAACAATAATCCGTAAGTTACGGTCGATACTGGATTTAAATTGTTATTGTTCTTTATGCAACCTTACTCATTGAAGAGCATGTCATTAATTTTGAAGGGGCCTCATCATAATTATTTTAGTACAAATTATCTGTTGTTCACCACAAAATATGTATAACTTAAAAACTCTTCTCGTGGTTGCAGCGTAAGTCTGACGGTGAGCATGAATCAAGTAGACGACTCAAAACGCAATTCCTTATTGAAATGGAAGGCTTTGATACTGGCAGTGAGCAAATTCTACTTATAGGTAATATTTTGTGTTATGATTGGGTTTGTTGCGGTAGTATTACTTATACTCTTCCCCATTTTTCCACTTCTGCACCACGATATATTATCGAACACCTGAAGAATTTAATAGGATATGAACTTCAAACAAACTAGGAAGGACCATTTATCAACAGCTTTAGCTTTTACACGGCAAAGTTTGGAGTAAGGGCTCTTCTCCCCTTTGGTGCGGCTATGCCATCTGAGATTGTCGCATGTCATGAATGGAGAAGTGTTATCTTCCTCTCAACTTTCTTGGAATTACATCTTTTAAGCTTCTTGACCATTTTTTTTCCCTTCCCATCATTCCCCACCTCTTCCTGTTAGCTGTATCACGCCTTTAAGGTTGAAATTCCTTGTGCCTTCTAATGCAAGATTCCTTAGTTTCTTCTTTCTTTTTTGCTTCTGCTCTCATTGTTAAAAAGTTGACATTTTATCAGGAGCAACAAATCGACCTCAAGAACTTGATGAAGCAGCTCGAAGGCGACTCACTAAAAGACTTTACATCCCTTTACCATCATCAGGTGAAAACCCCCACAATTTCCTATTTACCTATTGGATTCATTGCATAATGCCACTTTGAATCTATAATGCTGACTTCCTGCTATTTGAAATGAAGAAGCTAGAGCTTGGATAATCCGAAATCTCTTAAAGAAGGATGGATTGCTTAAACTTTCACAGGATGAAATTGATACCATATGTAATCTGACAGAAGGTATATAAGACTATATTTTATGAGTAGTCATACTTCCCGTCAGAAATTGTAGGCCCCGTGGTTTTTATATTTGTTTTCTATTACTTTTGCTAGGATATTCAGGATCGGACATGAAAAACTTGGTGAAGGAAGCATCTATGGGTCCACTAAGAGAAGCTCTCATACAAGGTATAGAAATCACAAAGCTGCAGAAGGAGGATATGCGGCCAGTTTCTGTTCAGGTAGTGGCCATGAATGTTTGTAAAGGAACTGGGTATATCTCTCTCTTAGTTCGTTGCTTTCGATCCTTATGATTTCACTTTTTCCTTTGATACAGGATTTTGAAAATGCACTACAAGAAGTTAGACCTTCAGTTTCTTTGAGTGAGTTATATATATTTGTGGACTGGAACAAGAAATTTGGAAGCTTGTCGTTGTAGACTCCATTTCATTGTTGCAAGTAAAAGATAAAAATAAAACTATGCGACTGCTATCCGAAGTGTAATGCTGATTTCTGACAAATTTGAACTTAGTTACTCTTAGTCATGCAAGCGTACTGCAATCTGAGTTTGAAACAGGTAGTTGCTCAGATATTAAATGCTACACTAGGACTTTATGGCATTGGATCTACTGATAAATCATATTAAAGATTGACTTATGTCTTGGGAAGCACGAGGTTACATAAGGGTGGTATAATTAATCTAAGATATGCATGGCTAAACTATTGATGATTATAATAAGCTCTTCTATCACCGTGCATGCGAGACTTACGCGTCTTGTCGCAGACACGAGACTTAATAGGCATGAAAACTAGTTCTCTATTAGGCAAAGGGTGTATAGACCATATCAAGTAGCTAGGCAGATTTGCTGACCTCGGTAGCGGATATGGATGAGTGTTATATCTAATCATGTCTTCTTGGTGCTTCCCATGTCATTTGTCTGTTCATCGCTCCATCCATTCACGCACATGCATTGTGACCAATTAGTTTTTTCAATCAAACTACCAAACCCTGGTTCAGTACCTATTCAGAAACACGTGTTCCATCCGAAGTCATTGGATCAAATCCATAAACTTATCAAGACTGACGTAGTCCATGACGACTAGCTAGGCTAATAGATATTTGCTGATAATTGGAGCATGTCTAACCATATATATGCGATCACGAACTTGTTTACTACATAATGTATGCTTCCGGTTATATGACAATAGAATAATCATCCAAGCATTGACTCGTCGAACTGATCAACTAGTTGCTAAATGTTTAATCATTACCTTCTTCTGACCAAAACCCTCAGTCCACCTGCCATATGAGCTGTCAAGAGCGGCACAAACACCGGCCTTGTTGAAGTAAAAGGTTCGATTTCAAACTTCTCAACTATGGAAGCCACCACATACTTCATCTGAATGAAGGCCATCTCCTTCCCCAGACACACCCGCGGCCCTGCCTGAAAAATTGGAAACTTGTAAGGACATACCTTCTTCATTACTCTACTTTTGTCAGGTTCCAGAAACCATCTTTGTGGATTGAATTCCAACCCATCGTCTCCCCAGAGCGCCTTCATTCTGCCCATTCCGTACGGGAAGTAAGTCACTCTATCTCCTGCTCGGACGTCAGTGTTGTCTGGCAATCTATCGTCGAACATGGCGTGTTTCGAGTCCCAGGCTACTGGTGGATATAGTCTCATTGACTCACAGAGACATGCCTCTAGAAAACTCAACTCATCTAATGACTCACAATCCACCAGTCTATCCATCACATGTTTCGCCTCTTCGACCACCTCTCTCTTTGAATTGGGATGGCAGGAAAGTAGCCAGAAGAGCCATGTCATTGCTGCTGAAGTTGTGTCTCTCCCTGCCATTATGAAGTTGATGACAATGTCTCTTATGACCAGCTCCTCATGGTCAGCCATTATCAGCCTAGAAAGCAAATCGTTGTTACTGCTATGATTCTTTCCTCTTTCAATTATCTTCTTCTTGTTGGCGATTATCTCATCAACGTACTTGCGGACTTCTTCAACAGCATCTTTCAGCCTTTTCTCCGATCCAATCCCAAGCCATCTCTTAATCTTCCAGACTATGAACAGAGATGCTGCTCCTCGCCTTGCACATATCTCTGACGCTATGTCAAAAGCCTTGGTCATAGGAGGGATAGGTAGAGAAGGATCTAACGAACATGGATCAACCCCAAGAGAAACCTTACAAATCATGTTGAACGCAAGCCTTCTAAGCAACTCCTGCAAGTCCACAACTTTTCCGGTTTCCGCCAACTGCTCCAGAATTGGCAATAGCCCGTTACCAACTTCTTCTTTCAATGTCATGATGAAGAACTGTCGGAGGGACTTGGCCGTGAACTCATGACTCACCAACTTTCGTTGTATGCGCCAAAGCTCTCCATCCACGTTGAATATGCCATAGCCGAGAAAGTCACCGAGAATTTCGGTAAAAGGCTTACCTTTTGGAAAGTTATTAAAGTTGGTTTTGAGAATATACTCAACATTTTCAGGATTAGCCGTCACGATAGTTCGACGTGCACCAAGGCGGTGTACAACAATAGTGTTGGTTGCTGATTCTGCTAGCAGTTCAGTGTACCAATCTAACAGGCGGGTTCGGTTTTGATAGTAAGAAATCAAGCATCCAATTACAGGATAGCTGTGTGGCCTGTGGCCTGGTGAGAATCTGGGAACTTGTCGAGATGTGCATAGAATCAAAATGAGCGTATAAAGCAGCAGAACGTTTAATAGAACCAAACATAGGAAGCCAAGAGGGATTGCTAGGAGAGAGCCAAAACTCTCCATTTTAGCATGCAATGCAATTGGCTTGAATAGAAATGGTCAGCTCATGATGTATAACGTAATCATTTATAAGGACTCTAAATCTTTCGTTTAATATTAACGGTATTTATTCTGTCTAATAAATTTTAACTATATATTTATGTGAATTAATTTTGTAAAATAAATGACTGAAATTTTATAAGACAAATTAAGACACAGTAATATTAGAAAGATAATTTGAACTTATTTATAAGCCAATCTAACTATAAATATTGCACCTCCTCTTTCTATTTAAGAAAATGAAAAGGAAGAGATATATTCAACTCAACGCAAATAAGTTCTAATGATTCAAATGGCTATACCCACGAGGTCGTGTAGGGCATGTGCTTTTTCCAGCTTATTGTATATGTTTTTTCTTAATTGTTATAAATGTGTTTTGGTGACCGCAATCATAGAGGGAACATATGTTGGGCGCAGTAGGTGTATTTCGTGAAAAGGAAAAATAAAATAAACAAAATGAACACAGAAGGTGTTTCTCAATCTAAAAATACTAATCTCACTATTTTATCACTCACCAATCTTTTAGGAATAAATTTTCCTAACTTCAAAGCATTTGATTTGCTCAGGCTTCTTCTCTAGTTTTTCTGTATTTGTTGCTGTATTATGTGATGAAGCAGGGAGGCCGCTACCTTTGCAGCTGTATTTCTCCATTTAACAAAAACAATTGCGGCTTGGATTGTCGCAATATTGGAATGGAGTCCCTCCATGTGAGAGGGACCCATCTCCAACAACATGTAGTGTTAGCATCCCTTTAACTGTTATTCATTTTTTTTAATCTCCAATCCTCTGACTAGCTTGTTTGTCTGCTTTCCCATTAGGTGCGTATTAGAATCCTGCCTTCTTTTTGCTAAATTTCTATTCTATTTCTTTCGTATGTGATGCTGTATGAGACAATTACAAGTAATAGATGAACACCATGCGGTGTTGCTCTGCAGGAAAAAGATAAATAAATCAACAAGAGAAGTTCCTGGATTGTTGTGACTGACATGCGATTCAGACGTTGCTATACTTGAAGCTCAAAAGGTCGGCAGCTAACTCGCAAACATTCCATAGGATTGGACAATTTCGAGTCGTGAAAGATAGCGGAAATAGTTCCTGTTCTTAAATAATCTGATGCTTGTTTTCAGGTGATTTCATCCATTTAATTCGTGCAGGGACAAAATAACAAGACAGGAACCTGCTCTGAATAAGCTTTAGTTGGAATGCAAGTACTATAGTTAACACATGAATTAGTTCTCAGTTAACGAGAGTCGTTTCTGTTCTGCAGCTTAGTTCATTCGCTTAGAGCGCATCACATCGCATCAAATCACATGACATTCACTGACAGACTCCATACCATGTTATTGGAATCCAACAAGGTATTGCACCAACGTTAGCACCTCAGAAAATTGTGGAATCAATTAAAAGATCCTGCCTTTATCTTCGTCAGATAGATTCTAATTGACTGTGACATGTATTTTTTTTAGATCTGTTGAGTGGATACTTAGTAATATATCATTATTTAATTAATAATTCAAGGTTAATCAACTGATAAAGTTAAAGAAATAAGGAATTCTTAAATCATCAAAACCTTACTTTTTATACAGATCTTGGAGAATGTTTAACAGTCAAATTTGTAACCTTAATATGAGGATTTATTAAAAATTCCTTCTCAATCAATGTAGCCATTCCTTTTCGTACATTGGTTGATATACCCTACAACTTCATTTCACTCTTACGATTATTATTATTGAGAAATTTAAAGAATGTGACGATAGGCCTTTCTCCTCTAGGCTGTCTTTTGTGTCAGCTGTCCTTTTGGTTGCGTCCGAAAGCAACATATATTAAGAAGGTGATAAGTGCTCCTGCTTTTATAACCAGCAGGTTAACTCTGCGCAAATACGCAATAAAAATATTCAGTGTATTTAATTAATATTGAAATAGGTAAGAATTTTTTTTTAACGAGATAAAATTTTAAAGATAGTTTAATCTATAAGCTTTTTAATTTGTCTCTGATACAATTTTC
>JAOTBA010000008.1:8612648-8623892 GCA_025629845.1 Erythroxylum squamatum | reverse complement strand
AAATAAAGAAATTAGAAGGTAAAAGTACACTTAAATATTTCAAGACTATTTATAAGCATGAGGACCACAAAGTTAACATATAAGTTATAACGTTAAAATCATTTAAAGCCAACGTATATAAGTTAACGTTAACTTGTAACATTAAAATCATTTAAAGCCAACGTTCTTGGGTGGAGGCTGTTGCATGTTGCCTGTTGAAGTCTGTTGCGTGTTGTGTGTTGCCTGTTGAAGTCTGCTGCTGTTAGAGAGGAGGCTGTTGGAAAAGTCTGACATCACGTCATCACTTCTTAGAGAGGAGGCTGTTGAAGTGGGGCCCTTTCTCATAGTGGGCTCTGGGCAGGGGCCAACAAGGGCCGGCACTGTTTAGAAGACCTAACGTATAATGATAGCAAGTCAACAAATTTCAGTAAGTTGATATATTCAAGTGAAGAAATTATAACAGATATATTTCAAGGTGGCATATAAGAAGAATTGCCTAATATGAGTAAAATATGAGTAAGTGGTATAGGAGTGTTGAAAATATTGATTTACGGGATAATGAGATTGAAGTTGATGACAAAAATATTGATAGATTATAAGGAAGTTTAGATGAAAAGAGGAAGAAGCCAAAACATTCTTATTTCGTTACTTCAAGTTCAAATGATGGAAAAGTTATTCTAAAGTAGGGAATGATTTTTTATTATGTGAAAACTTTTAGAAAAGTTTTAAAGAACATGAGTATCCAAATAAGATTTGACTCTGTGTATATGAAAATGAAAGGCTAAGGTTATTACAAAATGTAGAAAGAAATGAAACAAGCCTTACACCAAATGGACATGTGTTTCAAATCCAAACATTCCAAAACAACCATTCTTGTGGTTGAACATTGATAATAAGAAGATGATTACCATTGGATTGCCAATAAGCATATATCACACTTCGAAAGTAGTCCTAGTTAGCATATTTTAAGGTTAAAAGGATTTGTTTATGAGATGACCAACAAAATATTTTAGACCTTAGATCTTATAAAGCTAAGAGGCATGCTTTATATTTGCTACTTAATGATTTAGGGGAACAATGTGAAAAGAAGTAAGAGGATAATTCTTAGTTATAATAGAAAGCAAAAGGGGTAGCTCACTTTATATCACATCTCATTGACGATATTATTTGATTCATACAATATTTAAAGTGGTACGTATATTAATGCATATAACATATGGTCCTATGTATTTATTACCTTTTATGCAACCCCATGTAGAGTATCTTTTGTATTGATGACTTTTGGGACAACCTTATATGTAGCATCTTTTGTATTTGTGACCTTATGCATGGGTAGTCCCATATGCAAATTTCTTTTCAGTTTTTAACCATATTTATCAAACACATGTAGATCGTCTGTTGTTTATGCAATATGTGGTTAGAGCCATGTGTTATACGACTTTAGTTTGGAACAAACATATAAAATATGGACCTAACACTTGTTATAAAAAGAAGCTTATCATTTATAAAGGTTGATTCTACGATTGACTTTAACTCTTATGATTCAATCATGGTCATCTTCTTTAATTAGGTTGACAGCCTTTCTTTTTCCCTCAGTTCTCTGATTCTCTTCTTATTCTTCTTCTTCTTTTCTTTTTCTGAAGTTAACTACATGATAATCATTCTTGTAATGCTTAATCTCGAATTACGTTTTGCTATAGATGTATGAACATGTCGTGCAAAGGATGTTAATAATTGGACTCATGTTTTATCTCGTGTGTGTGAATTATTGACAATGGATGTGACATACTTCACCTGCCACCCAACTGAATAAATTAAAAACACAAAAATATTAAACATGATTATGGAGACATTAATCCAAAGATTTAGAGCACAAAAGGCTCTAGTTCTACTGATAAATGATATTGGATGGGCCAACTACACGTATCTTTGTAATGTCACATCGTGTATAAATCATCTGCAATGCCTCGAAAGAGGCAGACAAGTTTAGGTGTTTGCTTTCAAGTGTAATCATTATCCAGGGGATGAGGTTGAAAGTTTTTTTAGCATTGGCTGTGAAATATTAAGATTATTAATGCTCCTGTCGATGTCTGTGGTCCATCTTTGACCCCTTTTCAACTGCTTCACACGGCTCATAAAACAAGTAATTGTGTCCTGAACTGGTATGAACTTGATTCTTCTTCGTGCATTCTAAATAAATTGTCGTAAAACATTAAACTCTATGCTTCGTGATTGGAAAAATTCAGTTTAAGATGTCCTAAACAATAGTACTTGCTACTCTTCAGATATAAGCCAAATCCTGCTCCTAATATTAACCTGATATCTCATCACATGTAACGTATTCATCTCACCGGTTTTTCAAACTTATACTTCATCTCCATTGTCACTGATCTTTCAGTCCTTTTAAGTAAAGTTTAGTTAAAAGCCAGTAAAGAATACCCAACTTCCCTCAAAGTATCCATTTGATTAACTAGTAGAGACGAATACTAGACACCAATCATACAAGATCGCAAATTTCACAAAAATTTACTAACACTTGTGCAAAGGTTTCAAGGTATACTGTCAACAAAATTAGCAGGAAGCTACATCTACTGCTCTCACTAGCAAGCAGGAGGCAAGGAAAAGAGAAGTTGAAACAACATATCAAGCTTTGAGACATTATTCTTGCAAGCACAACATTCCAAATGGGATTGAGCTAACTACGCCTACATATTTGAGTGACCAACTCGGGCTTGAACTCTGTGCCATGACGTGTTCAGTATCCCTCTCAAATTCCAAATGTCCTGAACATATTCAGGTTGTACATTTGCTGCTGAATCCACCTTTACATGATGAAAAGAAGAAACTTCACAACTCAAGACAATTACATATTTGATAACAAACATGGGACTGATTACGTTAGTAAGTATGGTAGCCTAGTTGAATTGACATATTAAACAGCTTTTATCTTCTTCAAAGCCAACGGTCCTTTTATGTTCTCTCCGTTCAGTTGCAGTGTCCTGCACTGTACTTAAATTTTCTCTGGAGTTTTTCGATTAACTCATAATTTCTTCTACTCTCAACCATCCATCAACCTAATCATTTGTTTTAATTTTCTTAATTTGCAAGATCCCAACATTGCTAGCATAATTTGTTGAGCTAATATGCAACAGCAATAAGTGGTGTATTTGGTGCTTCAAATGCAAGAAAAACTCAATGATCGATGTCACTTACTGCTTTTGCCACAATCTCCGTGTCATTCAAGACGTCAACTGTGGCCTCAAAAAGCACCCAAGCCCATTTGTCACTGCCCATATCATCTGCAACGTAAGGTACACCAGGCTTTTGGCATCGTGAGGCTTCCACCCAGGTTTTGCCACCATCAGCAGACACATCTACTCTCTCAATTCCTCGTCCACCTCCTGATGCTGCATATCCACTAACTTTAACCTATAAAAGTTACACACACTATGTTGCAAATTTAATCCAAAGCTGAAAAGACCAACATATTTGAGTAGTATTATCTTTCAGTACCAATAAGACACGTCAATCAAAATTTGTAAAGACCAAAAATTGGTTGAAGTCATCTGACGAATCATGGCAGACAAGAAATCAGTACTTATTAAGCTAAAAATAACTAACCTTCCCGGGTTTTACTGAAGCCACATCCTCTAAAGAACAGATCACACACTGTTAAGCAGAATATAAAAACTCTTATCAAATGCACACGAAGAAATTGAAAAACCTTCTTGGATATAAAGCCTAGAGGAATTACCTGGACTGGAAAATCCATCTGTGGCCTCCTAGTAGACCAATTGATGTTATCCCAATTCACTGATGGAGGGAACATCTTGTAATCCTTTTGCATAAAAAAGCCCTGAGAAGAAACCAAGGTGAATTCTATCATATGATAAATGGAATGGAAGATGCAATTAAATTTCAAACTTAATTTAACAATAGATGTTTATTCTCAACCTGGCATTCTTCCGGAATGATGTTAATATGATCCAACCATTTGACGGAACGGGCACCAATAACACCTGGTACAACCACTCTTACTGGATAACCATGGTCCCTGTTTAAAGGCTTTGGCATGGGCAAAGTAATAAAGTTAATATTTAGCAGTCAATAGGTAACTACATTATCAGCTGTGTATATTGTGAGTATAACAAGAGCAGAATGTCTTTAAAAGAGCTCATGACATTCTGATAAAAATAACAGAACAATTTTAGAAAGCAATTCTTGATCATTTTGACGTCTGGGGATCTCATAGCTTTTCACAGAATGTCTGTGCCTTTAACAATTTTAGTTTCTTCGTCCAAAAAATTCTAAGCGTATATGTCCATAAAAGTAAAAGTACACAACATCTCACATCTTACTGTGGGAAATAAAATAGTAACAACAATAAAAATTAATTTAAATAAGACCAATATCCGGCAACCACACTGACTTTTGATCATTGCCCACTAATCCATCATAACATATTTGAAGAGCTCCAAAAAACCCAACCCTAAGAAGTGAAACTCCAACAAGAAAGAGAAAATATGCCGTTCCACGAGAGCATTTCTTAATCCCATGAGACAAAACAAAATATTATTTCCCTTGCATAATGCAATTCAAGCATTGAAAATGCAACTTGTTTGAAAGGAAAAAAAAAACAGCAGAGTCGCCTCCATCATATGATTCCTGGTAAAAAGTTAACCTACGGGAGATCAAATTCAAAGCAGGAACAATTACTAACGTTTCCATTCATCTCATAAGCAAGCAAAACATCAGATTCAGGGTTTGTGGCTTGACTAAGAGGGATCGATGCCTTGTACGGACCTCCATTCTCCTCCTACACATTTCAATAGTCAAAGTGAGAAGTATAGGCAATAAACAATTCAAATTTCCAACCACAAAGGTAACTAGGCAAATAAATGAGTCACCAAAGATCATTAGGAAAGGCAGTATTCATACCTTACACTTATCGATGCTTACAAATTCAACATGTTTACCACCTGATTTTGTGGTACTAATCAACTTGGATATGCCAACAAGTTCAAGAACATCAGACAATTTGGCACCACCCCAAACAGCTGGTACATGCTCAGATAATTAGAAATATGATATGTGAAATATTTATGGAAGGAACAAAGGTCTCTCCAGTTCAATGACTTAAACTATAACAATTAACAATTTAACAGATTCTTATTTTCTTATCTTTAAGCTATGTTTGGTTGAGAGTTTATTAATGGAATAGAATGAAATGTAATATTATTCCATCATTTAGAATGAGAGTTTATAATAGAATGGGATGGGATTGGATGGGATGGAAGAGGTGGGTTTCATATTGCATCTTATTCCATCCTAAACAGTAAAATGAAAAACCTCTTATTTGGAGGGTTTAGAATGGAATGTAAAATGATAAACAACTTTTCACTATATTACATTATAAATCCTTCTTCCAAACAATATTTCACTATAGTACATTGTGAACACTTTCATCCCTCCCAAACAACAATTTTCTAATATTACATCTATTTACATTTCATCCCATTATAAATCATTCCATTAAAAACCTTATGTCCAACCAAACATAACCTTAATATTTTCTGATAGATAGTCAGCAAGTCAAATGTACAGTCTGAATCTAAACCAGTTTGAGTAAACTGATCCATCCACATAACAACTACCAAAAGCATCTATGTGAACCATTCTAAAGTTTTTTGGTATCAAACATAATAAATTAATCAGGTAAACAAAACAACAAGAAGCATGAGCATTTACATTGAGAAAGGATATACAAATGGTTAATTCAGAAAATTCAGAAAATAAACCATTTCCAATAGCAGAAACGTCCCAGCCAACTCCTTTCACTGTCTTCACCTTGCTCATGGCAGTTCTTCTATTACCAGCACACTGAAAATCTCATACAATTCAAATGAATGGCAATATTAACTGAAACAGAAGGTTTCCATTATAATGAGTTATCAAACATAATCCAACAGAGCGGCATTGCTAAGCATACCTGTAATATGGCAGTGACATTGTATTTTGGAAGCATCCTGTCGTTTAACAATAAATGCAACTGTTTACAGCATCCTAAGGTACAAAAGCAACTTAAAAATCAGCGCAAACTCACCTGATATCTCTCATAAACAGCTCCCTGGGGTTGTCAATTAGACCACGGATGGAAACAGAATATCTGATGGGGAGAACAGGCAGCAAAATCAGCTTTAGAATGTTGAAGTTTAAGAAAAGAAGGAATGGGAAGGAAGTTGATGCCCAACCTTTCAATGTCGTCAACAACAGGGATGGGTCCATGGTTTCTCTTGTAAAACAAATCCACGGGTGTCACGTAGGAGCCAATCAATGCTGAGCGAGGAGGCTCGGCGTTGAAAGGTTGCTGTACAAGAGTTTAACAAAGTCTCCAATCAATTGTTTGAAGAATAAGATGAAAAATCATCAAAAGATTACGCCAATGGACATACATAGTAAAGCCAAAAGCTCCAGGAAAGTATTCAGTTTTGACCTCAAAGATACAAATAAAGCGCCCCAAAAGATTACAATCGTACATCATCAATTGAACAATCTTTTGGGGGGAAAAGACAGAAAAACGAACTGGGTAAAACCCAGAAAGGAGAAGCATGATTTTATTCAAAACATTAAGGTATGCTTTGAGCAGAAGTAGAAGAAAAACTGGCCTTGGCGTTGATTTGGAGCGAAGGGTGACGAGGAGGTTCTTCCGAGTAATCCGAAGGTGCTCTGAGTCCCGGCATTCTCAAAGATTCTTTCTTGGTTTATATGCAAAAGATGATGAATTATATTCAATATCAATAACCACGGAAAACAAACGTAAAGGAGAGGGCTTCAAGGAAGGTTGCTGGATGTCTGGTGGTGGAAATGTTAACGAGTGACGAGGAGCGCAGCCATAGGTGAAAGTGAAATGAACGAAGCCCCAACCAGCCCGATCAATCAGCACCTATTTGTTGGAACCCACGCACCATGTAGTGGTGGTTTGGGATCAAAGTTTTTAATCGGGATGGGACAATGATTCATACGTGTCACGAGTCTACGTGATCGTTTTTCTATCTTCGGTTGTACTTTGTCCGATTAAAATACTTTTCTATATGTCTTCAAAGTTCAGAGTCTTGCCACCTTCCGTAGGTTGTAGGCTCTGTTGTTGGCATGGCAATGGCATACTCGTTTCTTTGTTTTCTGAGTTGGCACCTCTTAACCATCGTTACAGCATTGGAAACCTTAACTTGTTCAATTTTTTATTGCGTCAATTTGTCTGTCTCAAAGATATTTTGTACTTGGTGTTTGCAGCGTTCCCTTCCCCAGCCTGTAAAGGCTCTGTCAAGTGAATTGGCATCACACCTTTCTCGTTGAAACTAACAGAGTTGTCTAAGAGGAAATCAAGCTTATTGTTGAATAAAATTGAATCACTTTCCACCTTGATCACAAGATGAAGGTGTCAGAGTGGAGAGACGACTGGTTTTGCTTCTGTTCAAATAAACGAAAGGATTCTCACTCGTTTTGTTCGCCTGAAAAAAGAAACAGACATCGCAGATCCTAGTTTCTACTTGGTGAGGGCGACAAGTAGCAATATATTTTTATGCCAAGCAGTAGAAACAACTCGAAAGGATGATACCAAACCAGCAAATTACACGCTCGGTTCATATGCAGAAAAAAAGGACGCCAGGGCCTCGCACTTGGGAGGACCTAACTGTTACACGGCACCATAACCTTTATAATTCTCTTTTACAGATCGCCAGTCTTGTTTACAATGCTATTCAGACTTAAAGGCAAAGCTTAACAAGCGGCTGAGCTTCACGAGCATACTCACGAGACAGATATACTTATTCAGCTGATTCACACGACATCCCTACTTTTCCCACGGAGATTCATCTAACCGGACACAAACCCCAAGCTTGCGCTCTAAGGATTATCTA
The DNA here is from genome assembly GCA_025629845.1 of Erythroxylum squamatum. NCBI lineage: Eukaryota > Viridiplantae > Streptophyta > Magnoliopsida > Malpighiales > Erythroxylaceae > Erythroxylum > Erythroxylum squamatum. The sequence goes on along the minus strand of JAOTBA010000008.1, from coordinate 8,615,997 downwards.
TGAAAAGCAGGCAACTTACATGCCCCACAAGGCCTACACGATTAAACATTCTGAAACGGATCACTTAGGCAGTTGAGCCCGCTTGTTCACAAAGGTCTAATAAATCCAGGGTCTGCAGCAACACCATCAAGGAAAAAATATTAATAGATCGCAAGTGCAGGTGAATAGAACTAATATTTATTGAAGATAATCAACATTATGTGAACCTTTTCATACCTCTGGGACTGAAAGTTCAAGACGGAACTTGGGGCCATCATAATGATGCAAGACAGGCCTAAAAGCATCTTCTTCCAAAGGCTTGCAAAGTTTTCTAACACGGATTCTCACCTATCCATAGGAAATAGTCTGTGAACCAGCTATAACAAGCGGAGCATCAAAATAACTTACCTCCTCCGGAAAATCTCATAATTACCTGAGCAGGAAATCTGGACTCCCCTTTACACTTTTTGTCTTCCCAAGCAGTTGGATCAATGTTAGCACCACCAAAACTTGATGCCTACACACAAGCAAATGAAAACATAAAAATATTCAAATCTTTTCAAGTTAAGTTAAAATAAGTGCATGCTTTCCAAATAATTGATGATGAAATTTCAATTTGGGCTTTGTTAAGGAGAAAAAACAGATGTTAAGATTTTCCAAATTATTAACTACCAATTGGGAAACTCATGGGAAGAAAATCGATGGGATCAGAAAGAACCACACAATACCCTGAAGTATATCGGTGGAAACTACATCATAAGATGGTATTAAATTTGAGAACAAACCTCAAAAATACCATGCAATTGATGGGTAGTATAGTTGTATAGAAAGAGCGGCAGACCAGGAGTTATGGCCCGAACAGAATCCCTGTATCTTGGAGGTAAACCTATCAAGTGAGGACAAGAATAATAAGATTAATCTGCACAAAAAAGATGGAAGTGAAACAAAACCAATTCAAAGTCATAAATGGAAATTATCGAAGTAAAAGCTGAATCACTTCTGACCAAAATCAATACAAGGTCTCCTAATTGATTTCTAGCGAAACTAGTAAAAGCATAACAAATTGTTTCATCAAATCAGATTCATCAAGCGTTGATGGCCAATTTTGCCCAGTGCCCATCATGACAGACCAAATTTCCTTACAGGAAAAGAGAATACCAAGAAGGTATAGAAAGGGAAAAAGAGGAGGTAGTAAGTACCAAAAAGCTGGCGTTTTAAGTCTTCTTGCATAGTGTCATTGTTACAGACAAAAATATATCCTCCAAGAACCTCATTTCGCGGAAGTGTCTCTGTAGCTGGTAAAGTCTTGAACCTTTTATCAGCTGCATTATTACTCTCAATGTTATTGTTATTATTGCTGCCGCTGATGCTGTTGGGCTCCTTGCTACTCTGAATGTTGCCACTATACTTGTTGCCAGTCAGATTTCCAAGGCTGTTTATGTTGCATTTCTGGTACACAGCGTTCATGTTAACAACGGAGTTCCTCAAGGAACTTTTGCTCACATTTTCGGCCAGCTTTGAATCCAAGTTCAATATATTGAAGTTCAGGCTCTCAAACTTATTATCTTCCTGGAAACCAAGCTTATCCCTTGGTCTGATCTCGGCCATGCCTTTTGAAAGATCAAGGTTATTCACACGTTCACTTTTTGTCCTTGTCTGCTCAGCCAATTTAGAAGCAGCCATCAACCACTTATGATCCTCAGTGACTTTTGACTACCCTCGAAGGTCATCATCCAACTGCCAGAAGTTGTGCATGTCCATCGTTCAAACCCTGAGGACACATCAATAAGGTACACGTCGTAAACATATAATTCGAGAAATGGTTCACAAAATGGGGAAAAACCAGTGGAAAGTTATAACTGATTACCATATTATACATAAGGGCTCTCTTAATTATTACCATGTCCATATTCTAATTAAAAGACAAAAATTTGAAGTTGTAAAATGTAGATCCCATTAGTCCCATCAAGAAACCTTTTTAAAAACAGTGAAGACCGAGTCTTTGCCTTCTACGCCCTTTAAAATAAAATGACTTACGACCATAACCAGATCCAAGCCAAGCTCAAAATCTACTTCAACCCTTAAAACGTATATTTTTTCTACGCTCTCAGTGCAACTGAGTCAACTATTGAAACAATGAACTAACTCGCATTTCTGTATAAAGTAAAGAAGACTCATTTTTTAGATGAAATACAGTAACTCCACAAGAATGTACATAAAAGCAAAGTCATTTGTTTTTAGTTATCAAGTTAAACAGAACATAGAACACGAGATTAAAACTTTCGATAAAAATTAATATATAGAAAATTCTCAAAAAACTGCATAAACACTGCTCTCATTTCCTTAAACCTAACAATTAATTCAATTCAAAAGTAAAGAAAGCATATTTAGCATCTAAAACTCAGAACCGACATTTTAAAAACAATAACATTGGACAGATAAAGAAGAGAAACAATCGGTACAGCCAAGTGAGCAGTCAAGATTGAAGCTTTGAAATGAAATAGAGGCTTCAGGGAGAAAAAACAGTTTACCTGATTAGAAGAGAGAGCCCCAGATTTGGGGATGCAGAGAAATTTAGAAAACGAAGGAAAGTAATTAAATTTACTCACGGAAGACGAGACGACACGGAGACGGTGAGAAGATGGGAGATATTCAAACGACCGACTTTTTCCTCGTTTAGTATTCCGAAAACGCTACTACAATTGTTGCTGTAAGGAAAGTGGCTGGTTGTGATTGAACAAATTAAGAGACGGTGATTAGTTAGATTTAGTCTTTGTTTGGATCCTTACTTGCACAAGAGAAATGAAAGGAAATATTGAAAAGAAATGAGAAGAAAAGAATGGAAGAGAAATATGATTTCCTTTCTTTTGTTTGTTTTCCTAATTTATTAATGGAGGGAATTGAATGGTAGAGAATTTTGTAAGACCTTTATGCCTTTCATTATAGAACTTGTTTATCTTTACTTATTAGATTTAATAAGGATACAATGGTAATTTACTTATATTAGGCTTATCTTGTCTTGAATTTCTCCTCCTTTCCCACCAATTTGGTGGGAAATACATTTAGTCTAAATTTCTCTCCTATTCTTCTCTATTCTCTCCCTTTCCCTTTGTTTATTTTTGTCTAAACAATGAAAACCAAGAGAAATGCAATTCCCTTCTTTTCTTTTCTCTTGCTTTCCTTCCATTCAAACAAAGGCTAACGCTGTGAGGCATGGCCGCTTCTGGTTTCAACTTCCGAACTGTTTGGGCCTCAGGATTGAAATTAAAGTTGACAACCTTAGAGGCCTCTTGTGTTGAATAATTTATCTTATTTACTTTGTTTTACCAAGTCAAGTCCAGTCCTAGTTTTTAGGAAGTCAAGGTGATTG
>JAOTBA010000008.1:8532749-8545255 GCA_025629845.1 Erythroxylum squamatum | reverse complement strand
GCGGATGTGAAGGTGACTAGACAGGTACTGGTGTCATTTTCTGTAGGAAGGTATGTGGATGAGGTGTTGTATGATGTGATACCCATGGAGGCAGGACATTTGTTATTGGGGAGGCCTTGGCAGTTTAATAGTCGAGTATTACATGATGGGTACACAAACAAGTACTCATTCAAGTTATCACCTCATGAGATCTACCTGGACCAGGTTAAAGCTTTGCAAAGAGATGAGGGTTTGGGTAATCAGATAAAGAAAAATGATGAGAAAAAAGAGGCTCAAAAGAAAAGAGAGATTGGCCCAATGGGGAATGGTTGCACAAATGTGAAAAAGAAAGTGGGATGTGCAGGAGAGAAGAGCTCAGAAAGAGAAAAGAAAGCGAGAAAAATGAGCTTGTTTGCTAAGGGAAAAGACTTGAGAAGAGTAACTGGAGAGAAAAGAGCACTATTAATGATGAGATACAGGGAGCGTTTAGTTTCTGACACTAACCCTCTTGATGCTTTGCCTAGTGTTTTTACTCTGGATCCTAGGGTTGATGGTCCGTTCCAGGTGTTGGAGAAGATAAATGACATCGCCTACAAAATTGACCTGCCAGGTGAGTATTCTGTTTCTGCAACTTTTAATATTACTAATCTTTCTCCTTTTGATATGAATTCAGATTCGAGGACAAATCTTCTTAAGGAGGGAGGGACTGATATGAGCAGGAGTAAGGATCATTATGGAGATGACGTACATGACGGGGGTGAACTTGTCATTCCCGTTGAACCTATGTCCAGAGTTAGGACCGAGAAACTCAAGGAGACTGTCTATGCGCATGTGGGCCAATTTGTGAAGAGAATATAGTACACCAAGCCTATTGGAGGAGAGTTATCTGAATCACAACTCAAATTGATTCATTTATCTCAAATCCTTGGATTAGACTCACTTGAGACTTGAAGATCATTGTATTGGGCTACGTATCATCAGTTAAGCCTAAGTGGAGAGACACGCCTATGATCAAACTTGGGAGCATATTAGACCAGGCCTAAGCGTGTTTTTATTATTCTATTTAAGACTTGTTTTAAGTTACATTTATTTTGGGTTTCCATGTTTTATTTAAGCCCAAGTCTTTTATTATTTGACCTAGGTATAAATACTTATGTTTTAGAATTTTTGGAGGACAATTTTTAGATCAGAATTGCTGGAGAGCCGTCGCTTCAATAGGGAGAAACATTATTCTCTTATTCTTGTTACCTTTTGAACCATCTTTCATTTATCAGTTGCTTTCCCAATAGTGGCGTGTCGATTGTTCGTTTCTTTTGGTTTTATTTTGATCATTGGGATTGCTTGGAACCAGTTTCCAAGAGGTGTCGTAGAAATCAAACCTTGCGTATCCTTATTTTCTTGATTGTTGGTTTTGAAATTTTCATCTTTCTTAATTCCTCACGGTCGAAAATACACCAAAACAAAACACCCTACAAAAACATCATCAAATCGACATCAACTCTTCTGTGGTGCGCGTTACTGCTGGTGTAATAGTCAATCTTCAAAAGAGATTTTATAGCCTACTAAGAAAACATCACCCTAGCTCGAGTATACTGAAAAGAACTTGTGCCACTCCAGAAACAAGCAAACCAAGCATTCAACTTGAGCAGACCAACTCAACTTCATATGCCAATCAAAAGTGGATGACTCTCTGCAGGGAACACACAATCATCTAGATATTTCTAGACATCTACAACAATACGCTTATGAAGCCACTGTAATGGCCACCTTCAGAAGCCATCTATAAATCCAGGTGAAGAAGGCATTCATTATAAATTATAGCTCTTTCAGCTGGTGTTTGTTAAGAGTCCCGTTTACTATCTCTCTGAACAGACCTAGGGACAAATGTAAGGCCACGAGAATTCCGGCGTCCAAAGCTGATGGAAGAAGGAGAGGAGTCGGATGTCCTTAATTTGGAGACTGCTGAAACAAGTCCATCCATTGTTTCACCTTCTACTTCCATTTTGCCTTCAGCTTCCTGCTTCTTCTGGTTTGATTGCCTACGCTGAATCTTTTGCCTTGCTTTCTTGGATAGGAGGGCTTTCTTGAAGAATTCAAAGGAAATTGGGAATTTATGCTTGTCCACCAAGTGCTGATGCCTACTTTTGTAATTCTTGAATTTCAAACCACAACCTTCCACCAGGCATTCGTACTGTCAATGGGAGGCAAGAGAGTTAGAGTTCCATACAAAAGCATTGATAATAAGAATGAATGCACATACAAAACAAGTCAAAATTTGACAAATATATCTTTAGAACTAAAAATTACCAAGAAATTGGCAAACAAAAAATGGTATTAAAGAAAAAACCAAGCTCTTCAGACATTATTGATACTTTCATCACCTTAAACCTAGAATATCCTATGTTGATGTTTTTAGTTTGTTCTCCACTGAAGAACTATTAAGTGCATTAAATGAGACTTCTCAAGTGTTTACAAGGATGTTGCATAACCTGTCCTCGCTTAACACCAAACATGCAAAGAAAATAAATCAGTAGGTTAAAATCAATGATAACTATCATAAGAATCACAGGCATCATTGAAAAAACAAGTTTCTGGAATAAGCACAAAGTTCTAAATTTGGAAAATGATAGACATCAATCAGGGCTTGATGTAATCACAGTTGATAATTCAACAGAAAGGGAGTAAAGAAACTACCATGGCGTATCCACGTGCAACTTTTGCCTTAAAAAAAGAGTCATGCAATTCAGAAACATGGATGCTGAGAAGGCGTGCGGTAGGGTAAACTGTAGAGCAGACAGAACAGGATGCAGCGTGCCGTGCATTGTAATGGTCTTCAAAGGCCTCCAAGGATGTCAAGTGTGCACCACAACCAACAATGGGACAGCAAACCTCCCTGCTTCAAGCCATGATTTCACAGTTAACATCCTCAGTACGATCTTAGCAATATACCGAATAGAAAAATACCATGAAGTACTGCTTTTCAACAACAATAAAAGAAATAGTCCGAAAATAGACAAACTGATAACATTCCAAATGTTTTCATCCCAAAGAATCAAACTTTAACCCACCTGGCGTCATTGTCCACTAGATCCTGAAGCTGATGCTTTTCATCATCAGTTAAATCCAGTGCAACCTGTGTGTATATATATAGAAAAACCAGAAATCCAATGCTTAATCTAAGCACAAAATTAAAATAAAAACGTAAATGGAAATGAAAAACTTTCAAACTTTAATTGGGCAAATTGAAACACAAGAAGGAAACATGGAATATAAAGTGAACCTGTTTGGCGAGGAATTCCCTTTCAAAGTTGCCAGAAGCAAAGAAAGAAGAGTCAGGAGTGAAACGACGACGAACAGGCTTCCAGTACGCAAACCCTAGCTGCTTGTCACTATTAGCAAAATCATCTACTTCCATCGCCATGGTCCCTGTAATCAATCAACTTTTGGTATGGCACATTATGAATCAGATTTATCTTCAATTTCTTTCCAAACAAACGATTCAGCTGCAAAATTCAACTCCATCATTTTGGGTTTTGGTGGTTTAGCTCTAACTTGTATTAGTTTCCGGCCGGGCTATTGTCCTCCTCTTATGGCCCTTTAATCAAAGCCCAAATGCACAAAACCGAGCCTTCCGATTGCCAAACCTACTCGGAGAAAGGTCAGTGGCACCTAGCGACTAATCTCTTATGCACAATAAATCTGGGTGTCCAACACTATGTCACTAATTCACTTTAAACGTGTTAAATGACCTTAACTTGGTACATATTCAGATTACCTAGCTAGTTTAGACGTATCCAAAGGCATAAGAAATATATTGGCAATTGGTCAACTTGGAACAAAACAAGTTGCTTTAATTCTAAGGGCAAGGGTTAACGTAAAAAATTGGATACTCCCATCACCTGTTTTGCTTAGTTAAGAATGGAGATTGCAGAGCAAATAGGGTATGTAGGACTAGGTCTGCCTGGTTCTTTTAAAATAATTTGGCACGGATTAAAAATTTTCTTCCGTTACAAGTGAAGATGACTAGTGAACTAACAATGACATAATCTTAACGTTAGTTAATCCTTTAAAAATTAAGACTTTTAGTGCTTGGAGCGGATTTGTTTTTAGGTCATTGTCATGTCACCCCTAACTAATCCCGGGGAAGAAAGGTAGATTTCAGTGCCTAACCTCTAGAAGCCAATAGCACCAAGCATACACGTAGAAACACGTCAATTAATTCAACGAAGCTGCTAGGAAAGTAGATGAGTTTGAGCTTTTGTTTAGAGGGGTTCGGCTATATGAGTAAACTCTTGGGGAAACACTCAACGTACAAAGTCATTTGCGTGCTTGTTCTGCCATGACTAACTACTGTGGAGGTTGTAGACTCAAAAGAAAAGCATGTACTGGAATATAATTAGGTGCTTCAACCAAATAAATTCATATATTTCTTGTTGGATATATACACACCATATATAGCCTCGCAAGACATGCCTTACTAGACCCCGTCATCGTCCCATATAATTAAGAATATCCTCTCCTGCTGCCGAGATCATATACCCCAATCAACTTTGTTAATGCCATAGTTGATGCTTTAAGGTTCTTAGGATCATCTCTTTACCACTTCTTATTCTAGAGTTGCTATCATCAATCGTTGTCCACATTTTTACTCACAGGCAGATACCAGGGATGTGCACTATATATGAACGTATATTCGCTGCATAACATAGAGCTGATTGTGAATTGAAGAAGCAGAAGAGAAGAGGTGATCAATGAAGACTGTAGAAAGAGTATGGTGGGTTTTGGTCATCATCGTCATAGTCATAGCGCATAAGGGAGAGGCACAGCTGCGAGAAAACTTCTATAGCTTTAGTTGTCCAAACGTGGAAGCCACAGTGCGACAAGCTCTGTCCACAAAGTTCTCTCAGACCTTCACCACTGTCCCTTCAACTCTTCGCTTATTCTTTCATGACTGTTTTGTCTCGGTACGTATACGTCAGCATGAGTATGATTCGTTTCATCTGCCAGTTTGTGTACTCTTACTGCATATACACGGATGGATAGATAATCCATGAATGTTTAGTACTTGCAAACATCTGGACTTCTTTACAGGAAACGATGCAAATGAGAATTATAAGGCCCTTTCTGGACTTTTCTTTTTTAATCTCAGTTTTCTTCTGAGATGGCAGTATGTGTGAAACGGTCGTAACTGGGGGCTGATGTGATGGTAGAAAACTATTGTATGAGTGTTGCAGAAAAGTCGGTGAGTTGTGATATTTTACTATTTTTAATACCACCGTTAGAAGGACGATTTGACATCATCCAACAACTTATGAATAGATCAGTTCTATAATTTTGTGTTTTCACACTTGAATTCCATTTCGTAATCCTTCCTAACTAAACAAGCAATCATAAAGCTTATTAGTCAATCTGAATCGAGTTTGCTAGTTCTATTCAAAACCTTGGTTTGAAGGACTAATCAGATCACTGAGTTAGACTGAATATAGTGATTGAATATGGGACAACTTCAGAAGTTTAAAGTTCTAACCTGCACGAGATGGACCTGTTTTCCTCTTTATTTTAGTCAAATTAAATTGGATATGAAGAAGAATTGAGCATAGCAGATGTCCTAGTTCATCTTTGATCACATACTTGATAGTTTAATCAGGCAATAGAGTACTATAGCGCTAGGTGAGGCAATTATTCCACATGCTACAGAACGTGCTATAACCATAGAGGTTTTAGGTTTCAGTTACAAACTTCTAACTCTGTTTGCTTGCTTAATTATAGGGTTGCGATGCCTCAGTTATGGTTTCATCACCAAATGGCGACGCAGAGAAGGATGCCCCTGACAATCTTTCACTTGCAGGAGATGGATTTGACACCATAATAAAAGCAAAACAAGCTGTCGAAGCAGTATGCCCTGGAGTTGTTTCCTGTGCAGACATTATGGCAATTGCAGCCAGAGACGCTGTAGTACTGGTAACATAAATTTCAACAATTCCATAATTTCCGTTGCTAGCTTTACTTATCATTCCTTCTTTATTTTCCAACAAAAACTACTAACTTGGAGTGTTTTATTTTTATTTTTTGGATCTGAAAACCAAATTCCAGGCTGGAGGTAGTCCATTTAATGTAGAATTGGGACGTCGGGATGGTCTGATATCTAAATCATCACTTGTTGCTGGAAATTTGCCAGAACCCAACTTTACACTCCCTCAACTTAACACTATCTTTGCCAAAAACAACCTCACACAAACTGATATGATTGCACTTTCAGGATGCCACACTGTAGGCTTTTCTCACTGCAATCGCTTTGCAAATCGTCTTTACTCATTCTCTCCTTCCTCTTCGGTTGACTCTTCTCTCAATTCAGACTACGCTAAGCAGCTTATGCAAGCCTGTCCCCGGAATGTAGACCCCAGTGTAGCTGTTAACATGGATCCTGTTACACCACGAATCTTTGACAATGTTTATTTCCAAAATCTTGTTGCTGGTAAAGGCATGTTTACTTCAGATCAGGTCCTCTTCACAGATCCTGCATCTCGGTCAACAGTCAATGACTTTGCCAATCAGCCGGGAGACTTTAATGCAGCTTTTGCCAGTGCCATGGTAAAGCTTGGTAGAGCTGGAGTTAAGACTGGAAACCAAGGACGCATAAGGAGAGACTGCACAGACATTAATTCGTGAAAGCATAGGAAGGCCAATTTATCATGGTGGGAATGAATGATCCATATATAACAATTGTGCAGCACTTTTCAATAAAATTTCCAACTTGTATTGTTACAAAGTCCAATTTTCTGCAAAGCAGTCATCTTTGCATTGGAATTTTAGTAAGCAGCCGTCAAATAAGTGCATGCAGATTTCTTGAATAGACAACTTTCATTTATGGAATAGTTGACACCTTTTCTTCTTCTCCACACTAGGTTTTTCTGCATGTAGCCAGAAATATCTGATAAGGAGCTGAAAGTTTTACACTGAATTAATGGTGATGTGTTGTAGAAATGAACATCGGACTGAACACAAAATGGTTCACTCTCAAAAAACATCAGATTGAACACAAAATGGTTCACTCTCAAAACAAAGTGAATAAAGTTGATATTGATCATCAAGAGTATACAGTGGACACGTACACAAATGCATACACTTTTGGCGCACTCAGCCATATATAAGCTTCTTTAACTCTAAGACGAGGAATGGAGTAAAAAGTTTCATCCAGAGCTTCTTGAGAATTTCACTGAGGCTTAATCAAATCTTTGGATTGATTCCTTCAATCAAAATTTAAAACTTCATTGGAGTACAGAATTACTGCCAAAACGAACTTGAGTATACTCTGGTGGAGAAACTCTGTTATGGCTCTCTTGACAAAATCAAGTGTGAGATTTTCCATAGAGGTGTGCATAGACAATCTTTGTCCGGTACACGAGAATCATGCTTAGTATAAGTGCAATAATGCAGAATCCGGACATGATCATTGAAGTAAGGAAGAAACATATGGCCCCTTCGCATTTCAGAGGTTCCTCAGGACCTAGTAAACTAGAAAAAGTAGACCCTAAATTCTGCAAATGGTGATGAGCTTGTTTTTCTGCTTCACTGTCATAGATGTAGCTTGCAATTAAACCAGAGAAAACAAGGGAACCAGCTGGATTTGCGAGAGTGAGGAAATTGTAAAGGGCCCCGAACTTCTTCAAGCCAAACAATTCAGAGGCAGTAGCTGGCACGATTGCCCAGTGAGCTCCATAGCCTAGACCAATCAGCAGGGTGCCAATGTACATTGTCCCAGGCCACCCATAAGCGAAGAAAATATGCCCTACTGCCATAACAAATTGTGCAATTGCCATCGCCACTGGTCTTGGATAAGCATAATTCCTGCATAAGACCAGATAGATGAGTAAATCGAATAAGCTGCTGCAAAGTCTACCTAGAAAATAAATTTATAATCCAAGCAAGATGATCGATGCTTCACCTTACAATAACCTCAGAAAAGTAACCCCCTCCAATGCGTCCAAGAAAATTCCAAATGCTAATTATGGACACAAATATATGTGTATTGTCATAACCTAAGGACTGACTCATCTGACCCAGGTTATCAATCACAGTCAGCCCAGATCCAGAACCCAGTAAAAGAGAGACGAAAATCAGCCACAAGTCCGCTTTGATCAATGCCTGCATCAAGGTGAAATCTTCACCTCTATGTGGACCTCTTCTCCTCTTGACCCTTACTGCTCCTTCTGCAGCTGCTTGGAACAGTTTAGCTTGCAACTGTGCAATTCTCTTTTGCCTCTCTGAGGCCGGAAGCAAGTCTACATCCCTTGGCTTCTCATCTTCCACCTCACTTAGTATCACCTCGTGGGCCATATGCTCAGACTTACCAGCTTCTTGTTTCTGTGGCTCGGGCAGAAAAGCCTGTTCTGCAGGATCTCTTGGTTCTGAAGAACAACACAAGGATATAGGAATTGCAATAGGAAGTAGAAGTAGGACAAACAAAATCACTGTAAATATCACTATCACAGTGTGACTCAAGTTGATCAGATCTTCAACAAGCATGACCCCCATCAAGTAAGCAGCCAGTAGGAGGCATACACTATATACAAAAGTAAAGCTCGTGGGATCACTAGATCTGACTTGTTTATGACCTCCAACAGGTCTCACGATAAACATTAAGGCAATGACAACCATTGCTGGCCCAACTGCAACCATGAATATGAGAGATGCATGATCAGGTGTATGCATCACTGCATATACTTGGGTCAATATCGCACCACCTAAGCCAGCAAATCCTTTCAAGATTCCCACTACAGGACCTCGACTTTTTGGGAAATTTTGCACGCAAGAAACCAGAGCAGCTGTATTGAAGTAGGTTTCACCGTTGTTACCGATAAATATAAGAATGCACATCTGCATACTGAAAGAAGTTAACAACTTGTCCAAGACATTATGGCAAAAACAAGATATGTGATAGAAAAGTCTCTTAAATCTCTTAGCCTAACAAAAAATTCATAAAAGAAGATGAATAAATATTACAAATAAATTTCGTTGGTGAACGAGAATGGAAAGAAATGATTAAGAAAACCAAGCTAAGATCAATTAATTGTGATCTCTCAAGGTGTCTCTCCCACATCACATCTATAATCTTAGATTCATATACATCATGCAGAATTACTAGAAAGGAGAAAACTAACGTCAACCATAATGTAGAAAACCATTAACAGGATTTTTGATAATGGCTAAAATTGGCTGAAAAGAGGATGTTTTGATCTTTCAATTTCCGTATCTAACAACTTCAGATTGATCAATACTCAGCAATTGGTGGTAAAACAGCTAACTATCGTGGAGATATCATCGTTCCAAGTAAATATTTAAAAATGGTACTTCATCCGAAAGCTAACCTGCTAGCGTAGAAGCCACAGAATGATATGAAATTGTGGCCTACAGATAATGGTTTACATATCAAGGAGGAACATTACTGAGATGCAAGAAAAAAGGACAAAGGGAATACCCCACAAGAAATTGATTTGTCCCAATTCAATCGAAATCAAAGGAAACAAGAATTAGATGGTGCATTTTCTGGGTTTACTTACTATTTGCAAGCAATCCTAATGCGAATATTCTGCAGATTTAATTGGAATTTTTAGAAAAATAGCCAAGAGAAGGAGGAAGTTGGAATAAATAGGATGGATGTGAGATGATGGTTGAAAGCATACGACTGAGGATATCGCGTGAAAGATTCAAAACGTTTCCAGTAAAGGAAACGAAGAGATGATAAAAGGTTCAGATTTTCATATGCAACAAAGTGCCGTCGGGCATGAAGCAGAAACGATATCACAAAGGGAAGTAAATAGATAATTAGAGTATCGACACTTCATCAAATCAAGTTGAAGCACTGAAACAAATGCCGATGGGTGAAGAACAAGTAATGTTAATGGTATTGCGTCTTCTTCTTGATAATTGGTATCAGTATGAGATAAACATACGACAAATGCAAACATTACAAAAAATGACGCACAAGAAAAGTAATTCGACCAGCAAAGCACAGAACTACTGAAGTAACCGGATAACCAATCCGACCAATCATATTTTCAACTTAGATCACATCAGAAGACAAACTGTAGTATAGAAGTTAAGAATTTGATAGGTACTCACAGCCCACAAAGGCAAAACAGGAGCTCGACCAGTGACAACGAGCCAAACCCAACCATAGCCAATAAGATTCTGCAGAGCCCCGACAAGCAAAGCGCCCCACATGGGCAAGATTTCACATAAACTACCAGCGAGGAACCCAACACTGTCTCCAAGATCTTTAGCCACACCTAATCTGGCAATCTGTCTCTGATTGTAGTTCAGAGAACTCTTTATAACAGGTGATATGCTTCCAAACAAATATCCGATCCCTGCACACGACTGTATCCACATTGCAGCGACAAAGACGAACCATCTGTTGTTGACAAAGGCTCTGAAACTTTCCTGCAAGCTACCCATCATCACCAAACCAACAAAATTAAGGAAAGTTTGTTTCTTGGATATTGAGTTTTCCTTCCTACTCTGTTTCTGGGATCATGAATGACAAAGGACAGGAAGTTTTTAGCTTTTATCAATTCACATGACCGTCAAGGCAATAAAGGTAGGAAACTTTAACGTTTTATTTTATATGCAAAAGAACAAAGAAGGAGGTGATAGTAAAGACAATCGAGAATATTCCTGTTCACCGATCATGGTGACGTTGTCGAGCTGGACTGTCCCTGGTGGTAATTTACATCTATACTTTTTTAACAGAGAGAAAACAAAGGTGGAAAGAGTCTAGAGACAATTGCACATATGCCAGTATGCCACTGTGTTGATAACCATACGGTTTGACGTTGGACTGACGCCATTACAGGGACAATGGAAGAGAAGAAGAAAGTTTTGAGCTTTTGACCGATCCATCGGCTCTCTGTCTTGGCCGTTAAATGTCTCCCAGCTTCGTTCATCATGCCTAAAACATTAATATTAGATTGAATCAAACGTTTGGATTTGCTCTTTATTTTTAGAAACTTGTCATCACCAAACTTGTAAACCATCACTTCCACCTTCCCTCTTAAACGGAAGTTACCCTCTTTTGTAGTATTCAAGTGTTAAACATTTTGTATCGGTCCTGTCCCCCAGTGGAATGTACTATGTACACTTAACTCCATCTCTGCTAACTAATTTAGAATGGGATAGTATAGTATATTATATGTTATATATATTTTTTATAAATGTAAATACAAGAACAATACTATACTGATATTTATAAAGGTCGTAGAATTTCTTTTATATCAAATATTTTAAATACATAATTATTACAGTAAATTAAAATCATATAACAAAAGCTATTAGTTATATAATTTTTTAAATATTATTTTTACATTAATTTGTCGATTATATTAATAAAATATCAACAATTACATTTTAAAATTAAATTATTTGTTTTTAAAATTTTACGTATTTAAGTAAAACATCACTGTCGTGCGAGTCTCATCACTCACGTTGTTAAATTTCCTTCCCTTTCTTGTCCTTTGTGCATTATTAAGCACACATGGGCATAATGACTTTTTTATTTCTCTTTCAAAGAAAAATGACTTGTTTATTTTATTTTATTTGCACGAAGGGGACTAGAACTCTATTATTAGAGTTACGGCGGCGAAGTGAAAAAAGGACGAAGATGGTATGAACTGTTTTCTGGCTTATGTTGCATTTACCGGATCGTATTCAAACATCAGTTAACCCTTCGTCACATAGAGTTTAGATTTTCTGTCGTGTTTTATTGTATCTAATAAATCTTAACCATTTATTTACGTGAGTCTGACATGAGTCTCGCGTGAGTTTCATAAAATAAATAACTAAGATTCCACAAGACAGAATAAGACAAAATAATAGTATTAGACAAAACATCTTAACTCTACCACCAATGCCTCTCATCAGTATTAACTACAGATGCAGATCGGATCCATGTATGTAGCAAGAACAAAAGACAGGAGTAGCTCTACACGTCATGTGCTTGTTAGGTAGATAAATTAAGAAGGACCCACGAAGCACTCAAGAATCATTATGTATATGTGTTTTTTTAAATTATATTTGCACATATTTGGAAGGCATTCTGAATTTTGGACTCTCTTATTAGAAACCTTTTATTATGTAGTCTCTTGTTGAAACTAATTCATTGTTAACGATGAAACCTATTTAATTAAATGATTAATTTTACTTTCTAATTTTACATCATGACATGTATAAAGTCAAAGATGTGGATGTCTTCAAATGTAGTCAATTCATTAGATATACAATATGGACGGAAAGGTTACATCAACTTTTGTAGCAAGATTTACGAAGAAGTGCATTTATAAGATATGAATTGCAAGTGTTTAATTGGATAGAGCGTTTGGAGTAAAGGACAAAGTACCTGTTTGGTTGTCGGCTGATCAACTAATTTTTAGCTGATTGATTCTATCAAAAAGTTACTCCCTCCGATTCATAATAAGTGTCGTTTTAGAAAAATACACGCTTATTAAGAAAGCTAATGAAATTATAGATAT
>JAOTBA010000008.1:8511956-8523254 GCA_025629845.1 Erythroxylum squamatum | reverse complement strand
TGACTTCCTATCAAACAGGAGAACTATGGATGAATGAATTATTGAATGGTCATGAAAAAAGGTGTTTTAATACATTTAGGATGAATCAAAATACATTTCATCAATTATGTATGGTTTTGGAAAATAATTATGGTTTGAGACCTTTGAATAGGATGTCTATTTTGGAGAAAATCGGTTTATTCGTGTATGTCATAAGTAAGGGTTCCTCTAATAGAGATACCTAAGAGCGTTTTCAACATTATGGTGAAACTGTGAGTAGAGTTTTTAGAGAAGTTTTGATTGTAATGGATGAAATTTCAAGAAATATACTCGTACCAAAAGATCTCGAATTCAAGGACATTCCACCACAAATAGCCAACGATGTTAGATATATGCCACATTTTAAGGTAATTGAATATGTTCTTCCCCCTTCATTATATTTTCCATTGAAAACTGTTGTTTTATCATCTTATGATTATTGTTTTATTAGGATTGCATTGGATCCATCGATGGTACACATATAGCGGTAGTTGTTAAAGAGGAAGATCAAATAAGATTTAGATGACGGAAAGGAATAACAACAACAAATGTATTGGCATCATGTGACTTTAACTTACTATTTACATATGTTTTAGTAGGTTAGGAGGGATCAGCACACGATTCTCGTATTTTTCTTAATACAATCGGTAATTCGAGACTTAAATTTCCAAAACCACCGATAGATAATTTTAAGATTTGTAAGATTTGCTATTCATGATTTAGACTTTTTATGATATCATTTATACCAATTATATTGCTTTTATGGAAACTCTATAAATATTACTTGGTTGACAAAGGCTATCCGAAAAAATAAGGATATTTGACACCTTACCCAAAAATAAGATATCATCAATCGAAGTTTCTTAGTGTAAATCCAAGAGGATCTCGAGAGGTTTTTAATCGAGCTCATTCATCATTGAGAATTTGTATTGAGAGGGCTTTCGATGTTCTTAAGGCTCAATGGAAGATATTGGAGGAAATGCCAAAGTGTTCATTAATGGATCAAATCAGAATAATTTATGCAGTTTTTGCGTTGCATAACTATATTAGAAGAAGTATAATTGGCGGCCCAACTTTTAGCATCATCGATCAAGATCCTGAATTTATATCTCCAGATGTATTTCAAGATGTTTAAGTTAACTCTACACAAAAAAATATTGAAAGAACAGAGAATTCGGAAGAGGACAACTATTCGTGATAATATTACTTATAGTTTAATGGCAGTTAGACGTCATTCTTGAATTGTTATAAACCTTTGCTTTAAATGATGTGTTTATTTCTTTTGCTCTATTTGAATTGTGTTGTTAAACTTTATTTGGATTGTTATATTTTATGTTTGGACGTATCATGATTCTTCTTCTTCTTCTTCTTCTTCTTCTTCTTCTTCTTATTATTATTATTATTATTATTATTATTATTATTGTTATTACTACTATTACTGTTGCTGCTGTTGCTGCTGTTATTATTATTACTACTACTATTGTTGTTGTTGTTGTTGTTGTTGTTGTTGTTATTATTATATTTAAAGTTATAAACTTTATTTTTGTAGAATTAAATATCGAAAATCTAAATTCCTATAAGAATATTCAACGAAATACTAAAACTTAAATATTTAAAATCTAAATTCCTATAACGAAATACCCTTATAATTCTTTTAAAGTCATATCCTCATAAGTCATTTTATACATAAATAACTAATACTAAACAACTAATTTTACCAAACATCAAATGACAAACAGTTAATGCAATCCGCTAGTTAAATCAGTTGATATAATCAGCTATCAGCTAATAACTGATAAAATCATATAACAATTAATGCAATCAGCTGATTGCTAAATAGGGCCAACAAAATTTTACACTTTAAAAGTTTTAGAAATTTTTTATCTTTTATTTTTTTTTCTAATTTTCAAAATTTTTAAGAATTCTACACGTATAGTATTAACATCAACCGTTATATTAATATGATAACTGACTCAATCATTAAACTCAACTTGAACTAATTAAATTTAACTTAAATTAATAATTGAAAACAATAAACTCGAATCGAACTAATTAAATTTGACTTAAATTAATAATTGAAAATAATTATAATAAATTATTAATTAAAGTCGAATTTAATTAGTTCAGTTCGAGTTTAACGACTATGTCGAATTGTCTTATAAATATTATTTAATTAATTCACATATGATGTGTTGATTCCAATTTCGATTATATTTCTAATTTTAGGTAGTTTGTTTCAGAATTTTATGGTTAGTTTGTTTGAAAATTTTATGGTTAGTCAGTTTATATTGATGTCATCGATGAATCAGTCTCTATTATATCCCATAGAAGTAGGAGATTATGGGTCACTCTTGAGTATGTTTAAATCAGTAGCATTCTCCGTAATATGTGTGTGAAAAATTAGAGAAATAAAAATATAATTTTTTATCTTCTTCACAGTCTCTTTTTTTCCTTATCTTGAAACAACACTGGTATCAGAGTCTATAGCCATGAATGACTCGATCTCACTTTTAGTTCCTATTTTAGATGGCAAAAATTATAATTGGTGGAGCACCCGAATGAGAGTGCTTTTTGACTACCATGAATTGCTAATGATAATGGAGAATGGAGTTCCAAGTTTGGCAGAAAGTGTAACTGAGGTGTAAAAAATTGCTCATAGCGAGGGCATGAAGAAAGATAAGAAGGCTTTGCATTTTATCCACCAAGGAATGAATGGTGGAGTATTTGAGAAAATAGCTGGTGCAACTTCTACGAAGCAAGCTTGGGATGCTTCATTCAAAGAAGTAGATAAAGGTTAAAAAGGTAAGACTCCAAACTTTAAGATGTCAATATGAATTATTCCAAATGGAATCATCTGAAAAAGTCACTGACTATATAAGTCGAGTTCTTGTTTTGACAAATCAAATGAAAATTTATGGAGAAAAGTACACTAATAAGCTCAAAGTGGAGAAGATATTACGATCACTTATGACACGATTTGAACATATTGTGGTGGTGATTGAAGAAGCCCATAATTTATTTGAAATGACAGTTGATGAGTTATCTGGCACATTGGAAGCCTATGAACAATGCATGAATGAGAAGCATGTTGAAGAGCCCATAAAGTAAGCATTTAAAAGTCAAGTTTCTATCCAATATGAGCAAGGCAGTGCAATAAGGATTGGTGGTTCCCGTGGACGAGGTGGTCATCATAATAATATTGGCAGTCATGGTGGCTATAATAATAATCATGGAGGAAGAGGCAATCAAAATTCGAAGCACCGAAAATAAAATTCGAGCTGCCAACAGAGTTCGAATTATAAAGGTCAAGGCTATGGCCATGTTAAAGGAAGGTGTGACAAATCTGATATTGAATGTTACTCGTGTCACGAATATAGGCATTATTCTAATGAGTACAAAAATAAAGAGAGCAATCATATGGCTCATTGTGAACAAGAAGATGATGATGATGATGGAAACCATGCCCTCTTTATGGTTACTACTGCTATTGAGACACTAAACTACTACACGTTGTTTCTCAATATTAGGTACACTAATCATATATGTGGAAAGAAAGAACTCTTTGTCGATTTGGATGAATTAGTCTAAACCAAAGTAATATTTGCAGATAATAGCACTATATTAATAATAGGGAGAGGAAGATTTTTCACCAAGTTTTAGAATGGAGTTCACAAGTTCATTTTAGATGTGCTATATGTGTCAGACATAAAGTATAATCTACTCAGTATAGGCCAACTAATAGAAAAAGGATATGATTTTAGTTCATATGGCAACCAACTCTCCATTTTTATATAAAAAAGGTGCACTAATTCTTAAGGCTCCTTTGACTAAGAATCATATGTTTCAAGTTGATATTATCAAAGATCCTTACACTTGTCTTGATGATGTTACAAAAGATGAATCTTGGTTGTGGTACATTAGTTTAGTTCATTTAAAAATTCAAAGTATGAAATTGCTTGCTCAAAAGAATATGGCAAAAAGGCCGCCAAGTATTCATCATCCTGAAAAATTTTGCGAGGCTTGCGCTCTCTGAAAACAATGCAGATTGCTCTTTATAACAAGAAAAAATTAGCATGCAATATAACCACTTCAACTTGTTCATTCTGATATATGTGGCCCAATAAGTGTGGTATCAAATGACGATAACATACATTTTCTTACCTTTATTGAAGATTTTACAAGAAAGACTTGGGTCTATTTTCTACAACAAAAAAACTGTTTTTTTTTACTTTAAAAAATTCAAGGCTTATGTTGAAAGATAAGCTGGTATTTTATTAAAATTTTGTGAACTGATGGTGGTGTTGAATATACTTCTAACGTATTCAAGAAGTATTGTGATTAATATGGAATCAAGCATAAAGTCACCTTTCCTTATACTCTACAACATAATTGGCTTGTAGAGAAAAAGAATAGGTCCATAATGGATATGGCGAGGAGCATGTTAAAAACCAAAGGTATTCCTAATTCTTTCTAGGGTGAAGCTGTCTTATGCTTTGTTTACTTCTTGAATAGATCTCCAACAACGAGGTTTCAAAATATCACCCCTGCGGAAGCATAGAGTGGCTATAAGCCAAGTGTAAAGCAATTGAAGGTGTTTGGCTCTATTGCCTATACTCATGTGCCTATACAAACAAGAACAAAACTTGACGATAGAGGAGAGAAGACAATTTTTGTTGGCTATACACATGGTGGGTACAAATTGTTCAATCGGACAACAAAAAAGGTGATCGTGAGTAGAGATATGATTTTTGCCGAAAATGAAGCTTGGAATTAGAATATGGATAAGGACAATAATCCTCAAATGTGTCCTATTCATATTCTGGAAGAAGAAACCTCTCAAGTTCCTGTTGTAAATGAAATAGCTTCATTAAATGACGAAGTCATGATGCCAAAAGTTAAAAGACCATGGAGGCTTCACCAATAATCTGTCATATTGTGAGATTTTGAGGTAATGTCTGACAATGCTATTAATGATGATGGAGATTTGTTAGACTTTGCTATGTTTACAGATTGTAAACTTGTGAAATTTGAGGAAACAATTCAAGAACCCAAATGGGTGAACACCATAAATGAATAATTAAAGGCAATTGAAAGGAATAATACATGGGAACTTATTACCCTTCCACAAGGTCACAAGGCTATTGATGGCAAGTAGGTTTTCAAGACAAAAGTGAAATCAAAAGGTGTTCAAGACAAAAGTGAAATCAAAAGGTGAAGTGAAGAGGCATAAAGCAAGATTGATGGAAAAAGGCTTAGAACAATGACCTGGTTATGATTATCAAGAGGTATTCTCTCCAGTTGTTTGAATTGAAACTATTAGACTCATAATTGCTTTGTCTGTGCAAAACAATTGGAAAATTCATCAAATGGATGTTAAATATGCAATTCTTAACGACCCACTCAAAGAAGATTTGTCACATAACCACCAGGTTTTGTAAAAAAGGGTAGTGAACATAAAGTGTATAAATTGAAGAAAGCATTGTATGGATTGAAACAAGCTCCTCATAAATGGAACGAATGCATTGATTCCTTCTTTCATAACATTGGATTTCAAAGATGCCCTCGCGACTATGCTCTGTATGTAAAGGCTAATGATTCTAGTGATTTATTATTACTATCTCTTTACGTTGATGATTTAATATTTACTAGAAATAATAGCAAGATGATTGAAGGCTTTAAGAAGTCTATGATGCGTAAGTTTGAAATAATCGATCTTGGGTTAAAGTCATACTTTTTCGGCGTGGAAATAGTTCCAAGGGAAGACCGAATTTTCACTTCTCAAAAGAGATATGTTGTAGAGACTTTGAAGAAATTTCATATGCATGATTGCAATTTCATGAGAACTTATGTGGAGGTTGGGACAAAATTATCCAAAGAAGGTGATAAAGCACATGTTGATCCGACTTATTTCAAGCAGATTGTTGGAACTCTAATATATCTCACTTGCATAAGACCTAATATTATATATGGAGTTGGTCTAATTAGCAAGTTTTTAGAATTCCCACGTCAATCCCAATGCAAGTTGCCATAAGAATCACGAGATACATAAAAGGCACTTATAATCATGGTTTATTAAATTCCTCATCTAATAATTATGGTCTTGTAGGCTATTGGGACAGTGATTAGGGTGGAAATCTTGATGATCGTAGAAGCACTTCTGGATATTTTTTCAATTTTGGGACCACAACTTTCTCATGGTCATCAAAGAAATAATCTATTGTTGCACTTTCAACTTGTGAAGATGAATACATAGCTGCAACCTTAAGCGTGTATCAAGCAATTTGGCTATGCAATTTGACGAAACAAATTCTGTTTCGAATTCAAGTGCATATGAAGATTTTTGTTGATAATATATCAGCAATCAGCTTGTCCAAGAACCTAGTCACACATGGGAGAAGCAAGCATATAGACACACGTTTTCATTTTCTACGAGATCAAGTTGAGAAAGGAGAGATTGAGTTGGTATATTGAAAGTATGAAGACGAAGTAGCCGACATTCTCACCAAGCCTTTGAAATATGAAGTTTTTATGAAGTTGAAGAATACGATGAGAGTGATAGTACTGTCGAATTGGAATTCAATGAGAGATGTTGATTCTAATTCCGATTCTATTTTTAATTTTAGGTAATCAGTTTGAGATATAGTTCTATGATCATTCAGTTTAAATTGATATCAGATTATAGGTCCTCTTGAGTCTATTTAAACCGGTAGCATTCTCTGAAATATGTGTGTGAAAAATGGGAGAAATAAAAGTAAAAGTTTGTTTATCTTCTCTACAGTAAACCAGTAGCATTCTTTGGAATATGCGTGTGAAAAATGGGAGAAATAAAAGTAAAAGTTTGTTTATCTTCTCCATAGTTTCTTTTCTTTCTTATCTTAAAACAACATAATGTTCATATTGCATGTGTCTTACCGTTAGTTTTTAACTAAAATCTAATAAAAGGGGTTTCATAAAAAAATTAAAAAATTAAGAAATTTTTATAAAAAAATTTAAACTTAAGAAAAAGCTTCATGTCTTTTACCTCCAAAACTGCATGTTTTGGGTGCAGAAACAACAGAATAAAAAAACGCCCTTTCCCGCAAGGAACGGACGGTATTATCCAAAGACAAGAGACCCCAATACATCGCTCTTGTTCTTCCTTCTTAGGCAACATATAATCATTGTTCTTCATCATCTTCTTCTTGTAGTTCGTTCTTATCCAAGTGGTGCAATATGATGATGATAGGAGCCTCCAATGAATTCTTAAACGATTTCAGACCAGTGGGGCGACAGATATGGACTGCCTACCCATTATAGAAAGCATACTACAGCGAAAGGTTCGATTTTGATAGCATATATCACATGCGTAAGTTTAGGAGTAATATCCTTTTTCTTGATGCCAACTGCGTGGACAATTTCTTATGCAATTTAATGTGAAGATGTCAATTCTGGAGAAGGAAAGGGGGCCACCCAGAAGACACTACACAATCAATTATTATCATATTCGTTGCTAATTACAACAACATTGGTGGAGGGTTGCCAATCCTCTCCTTAGCCCTCTCTTCAATTATCACATCTCAACTTGCAGTTTATAATTTATAAAATCATGAGTCGGCTGATAAGAAATAAATCATATACTAAAGACTGATAAAACCCAAAGCATGGAAACACAGAGTCTCTTTTGTTACAATTCTCTTTAAAGAAGGATGGAATTACTTCGATTAGTTTATCTTTCAACTTGTATCTATCCACACTGAACCTTGATCTACAAACTGCTAAATATAAAGCGAAAGAAATCCTGAAACCCCATCTCAGGATCCAAATGAAAAACACTTCCTGGTTTTAAGATAAAAAACAATAAAAGACAACCAAAGTGTGGATGAACACCAGAAAGTTTGGATCTTGGTAAAGTAGCCAAGATTGGACTCTTATATGGATCCAAGTCAGAGAGCTTATCCTAAACCTTGAAATTTCTAAACAATTTCTTACGTACCAGCTTCTGGTTCTTCCCTGTTTGTATAAGAAAGACATATACTGATTTAGACAAGCAGGTAGCCAGGTAGACATTCCATCATTTCAATATAGTAAGCACCCCCATAATCTCCACACTATACTTGGGTTCCTTCTACAAACTTAATTTTGCTTTTACCTCAGCAAGCTAGTCGATATGTCCGAGTGGTTAAGGAGACAGACTTGAAATCTGTTGGGCTCCGCCCGCGCAGGTTCGAACCCTGCTGTCGACGCCAGTTAACTTTTTTCCTTGGTGATGCAGTATATGAAAACAAAGGCAGTGGGAACATGTTGTCGCTAATAATTGGTACTCGAGCTTAAGCCCATCAAAGTCAAGTTAGAATGAGATTGGCATCATTTTATATTCTACAAATATAGGGTCCAATGTGAGGGTTCCAGAACTCTGATGGTTTGTGCACTATTTTGTAGTTGATGAAATGCAGACTATTGAAATGTGGACTTCCTTAGAAGTAACACTTCATTAATGTAATCAAGTCCCAGAAGCAATGAATATACATACGGCATTGGGAGATATATACAGAAAATACTTGTATATTAAAGGTACAAACGGAATTTCTAATCTTGTAAGCAACTGAAGATTCCTTTGAATACTTTTAGAAATAGTTAATGCAGTACAATCAAAACTGGAGTGGACTTGGTATATGTCATTTACGTACTTGTTCCAATTCCTTGTGGCAGAAAGAAATGTACATGGAAAAAGAGCAATCAGGTGGAAGTTTCCTTTTTGTTCAGATGGGGATGTGAATCCGAATACCTTCTTACTCTAACCTTCTCTTTTCCTACTCATTTACTCCTTTTGATCTGTTCTTCTTCTACTTAAAGCAAGGTCCTGACCTTCATGAGTTAACTAATATCTCCTCTTTTTCTATACTCCATATATATATATATATATATTCTTCTCTTCATTCCTCACCCTATTCATTTCAGTAACACAGACGTGACCAAGCAAGCAGATAGGTTAACAGAGATGGCAGATTGGGGTCCGGTGTTTGTGGCAGTAATGTTATTTCTACTCCTAACACCTGGTTTACTCATTCAAGTGCCAGGTCGTCAAAGGTTCATTGAGTTTGGCAACTTCCAGACTAGTGGAGTTTCCATACTTGTTCACTCTATTCTGTACTTTGCTCTAATGTGCATCTTCCTCTTAGCTATTGGTGTTCACATGTATATTGGTTCATAGCTGCCCTGCCCTGTCCATGGAGGTGGAAGAACTATATAAATATATATAATCATATTTTGTTTCTTTTTCCTTCACTTGCTAATTGTTAAAACGTTGTTTCAGTTCTCTGTCGATCTGTTTCCATCATTTGTTATAATTGGTATATGTTTGTAATTTACTCGATTAAATCAAAAGAGTTGGTCCCTGTGAATTCCCTTTTGCCCACACCCCGTACCATTTCATTAATTCAAGCAAAATTTATTATATCTGTTGAAGCACCTGTGATTGCAAGAGAAAACATAGAAACTCTGTATAAATTTGTTATGAATCTATTCATTAGTTATATTCTGGAAAGAGCCAACAATTGAGTAAGATCATTGCCTATCCACTGTATGGATATATATGTAGTTGTTTGTTCAGGAAACAGTAGGTAATATTGGTAAAATAATTGTTGATCTCTCATGCTTCTATCCTGTTGATCACTCTCTATTAAGTATCACAGTGCTTTCCGATGTGCTAAGAAAGATCAGAGATGCTTTCAAGCTTCATCAGCAGCTGTCCGTACTACGAAAGACTTTGCTTGAGATAGAATTTAGGAACCCTATACAGATGATCACATTAATAACTTGGGAGTAGTTCAAATTCTATTCACCTGGATTAAACGTGTGACGAGAAATGGATAGGAAACTTAGTTACACACGAGTACTGAATTTAATGATCAGTTATCTAACTAGCTGTGATAGAGCAGAAATTACAATTCTGCAGTTGATCCATGGATACTCTACTAGGCATAAAGATGGACATGAAGAATAACAAGAAACAAAATCAGAAGCAAACCGTAAATAAGCAAGTGGACAAACATGGAAGCTATACTGGTCTTCATGTTCATGAAATCGATGGGACGTTCCTTGGCAGGCATTTGCAGCACCAATCCTGGTGATAAAAAAGCAAACAGCGCTGTTGCTATGAGAGAAGCTGCCCAATCGTGCAGCATAATTAGATAGTACTGTAGTATCTGCAACAACTCCTTGACAAGCCCTTGCCTTCTTTGCAACTCTCTGCTAGATGTTGATGACTGAGCCCTCAAGTTAATCTGAGAACAAATTGTAGCCAGTAGGTGTAACGTTCAACTTACAAAAGCATGATGATATATGAGGAGTATTTTGACTTCTCCATTAGCATCCACCACTTAACTATTGGCCTTAATTTTCTGCTCTATCCATCATCCCGCAATCAATGCTCAGCAAAAGTGAAGTGAAAAAGGAACCTCTTTTTTCACTGAGAGGAGCTAGATTCCAGCATGAATTGTGTTTATTTATATTCAATCATCAGCCTTTTCTAGAACTTGCCGGTTGGTTCGGTGGATAAGGCAGAGTATAATTTCTATGGAGAATTGATGCCAAAAACAATGAACAATGACTTTGACTTACTCAAAACCAACTATTAAGAGGACCCCATAGAGTTTAAACGTATTTCTTTGATAGGTTTAAGCATTCCATCATCCTCTTCTCATCCATTGTTTATGAGAGTAGCGTTGGTTAGAGGTCACAAACTTTTGGAAAAGATGGCTCATTTCATAATTAATGTTAAGTCAGCAAATGAGGGCCCATTTACATTAACCTTCCATTCTTCTATCCCACCTTTAACGCTAAATCAAGGGACATGGTGCAAAAAAAAAGCAGAGTTAATGGAAACATTAGCCCCACGTCCTTAAAATCTGATAGGCAGCTGGGAGCCATTATTACTGTTATCATCCGTGTTTTGAATACAAGATTCCTCGGTCTTGTTTATTTGTTTGGACTTTCGAGGAGTTCGAATTACCATTGCTAATCCCTGAACTAATTCTGTACATTTCTTCAGTGCCAGCAATCAACAGCTTACATATATACTTATCATAAAAGACAGAAGGATGTCATTTTCGATGTATTCTTCCTTTTTTTTTTTTTACGCGGAAAAGAAAACAAAAAGAGACTAGCTCCGATAATCTAATCCCCTGCTAAGGGATCTAGGGTAAAGGAGTCCTTGCTTGTCCCGGTGGAGATCATCCAACAGGCTCCAGGGAGGCTCCCGCAGTAAATGAAGGCCCAGCACTGAGACCGAGGCTAGAGATG
>JAOTBA010000008.1:8493851-8511856 GCA_025629845.1 Erythroxylum squamatum | reverse complement strand
TGATCCCACTGTTGGTCCAGTTTTGCTTTAAACGGTGTAGAGAGGAAGACACCCTTCCCTTCATCGCCCGTTAGCTGAATGATGTCGCCTTCCACTGTCTCAATCGGCTCTTCCACCGGCCAAACATGGGACACAGGTTCCATTTTCACCGTGGACGTACATAATACCACACTATAAGAAGGTTTGGGAGCTGGGGGAGGATCCTCTTCACGCTCACGAACCCGAACCTTCTTGAGGAGGTGGCCTTCAGGCAATGGGGAAGCCATGAAACCCACGAAAAGCAGAGAGATAGTTTCAAGACACAACGTATTTTTACTTATGATTCCTTAAAATGGAGTCAACTGCTGTAATGAACCCTCGAGTGTTTTGTTGAGTTTAGCACTTCCTGCGTTTGTGTAAGCCCATTTTACATAATCACATTTTTAGTTGCTGAGTGTGTTGAACACGTGGGCTGTTGGGAGATATGCCCCTAGATTCTCGTACTAACCACATGCAAGCCAAGGACAACGGTACTAACCAAAGCCACTCAACGGACTTCCTATCTCTCACCCCCTCACAAACCATCCCATACCACCTCAGCACAAAAGACTCTAATCTCCAGTGGCCCCCAGTCCGCCATTATTCCATCTCTGTCGCAAAACAGCCATACCTTCACGCCAGAACAACAAAAATCTATCTTCCACACCCGATCTGCTAAGCGAATTATGGCGGACTGGGGGCCTGTTTTAATAGGGTTGGTACTCTTTGTGTTGCTTACGCCTGGTCTTTTGTTTCAGATTCCCGGAAACAACCGTACTGTGGAATTTGGCAGCATTAAGACTAACGGCAAGGCTATAGCTGTTCATACTCTCATCTTTTTAACTATCTATGCTATTCTCATCTTGGCTGTTCATGTCCACGTCTACGCTGGCTAATACTCACTACCAGTAAGTCCAATTAAGTTCGACCACCAACCTTAATATGTACGGGAGATAATCAAGATCTGTGCTCTTTTTGTTTGTTTTTGTTCCTAATATGGAAAGAAATGATCTTTTGTTGTCCTGCCAGTCGTCCTTGTTGAATTTGAACCAAGAAAGATCAGATCTATATTTGATTGTTTGCATCTCGGTAACTCGTACTAATTTCTGGGTTTAGGTACTTGTACTTGGGTGCTTGGTATATTTCCCCATTGATTTACTTGATAACGATATGACTATTTGATAACTTAGTATACGTTAGATGATACACTGGCGACCCTCAAGCTCAATGGTTTAAGTACTGCGTCGGAGTTATTACTTGCTGGTTCTTAGAGGAGCTTGATTTTGAAGAAACTGAACTGAGATGTTTCTGCTTGGAATGCTAGTTCTACTGTCTTTTGAAGAAACGATTTTTTATTTGGAGAAAAGAAATTCCAAATCTGGACAAGCAGTGCGGTAATCCTATAATAAGATGTGTCTATTTAGGACTACCGCACTTTGAATACGAATCAGAAAAATACTACTGTTTTTGCTTCAGATGCATGGAGCTGTTACCAAAAGGTTCAAAGTTAAGGATTCTGAAGTATGAACCTTAAAACTCTGTTCTCTTCCTTCAGTATATAAGCAATAAATAAGATCAAAACTCGACCAGATGGATCTAACCTTTCTGAAAACAAGAAAAAATGCAAAAGAACTCGAGGGTTTCCTGGATAAGTCGATAAAAAACCAGACTAGACCGCTTAGATTAGAGCAAAGGAGAACAAGAAGTTTTAAGTTGTAAAGAATGGGTAAGGAAGTTAAATAACAAGAAATTGAAATCTTTGGTTGAGTTTAGATTACTGTCAATTGACGTGTTTGTGAATATGCAGAAGTATATTACAGCATGAACCAAAATCGCTATCCCACTTGTATTCATGTTTCCGAATTCTACCACACTGATCCTCGCCGGTGGCTGAAACAATAGCCTGGTAATAGGAGGATGAATAAAACCACCACCACTAGAACTGGTAGCACTCATCTCTCTGTCTCTCCTTTCTTTGTCAATCTGTTCCTCTCTATATAGAGATTTGCAGAAATTTGAGATATATCTCTAAGACAAATTAACTGTCCAAAAAAAGGATGCATAAACAAATATTTAGGATGATGAATGTGACTAGTTTTCTTGGCGATTAAGGATATGTGGATGCCAAAGTTAATGTGCAAAAAGTGGTTGTGTTTAGGGGAGGAGGTAAGGTATGTGTTCCTTTTATGGTGAAAGAAAGAAAGACAGACACCAACTTCTCGTTATTGTTTACTCGATGGCTTTCTTTTTACTAAT
Organism: Erythroxylum squamatum; assembly: GCA_025629845.1. NCBI lineage: Eukaryota > Viridiplantae > Streptophyta > Magnoliopsida > Malpighiales > Erythroxylaceae > Erythroxylum > Erythroxylum squamatum. Next base: position 8,509,582 of record JAOTBA010000008.1, on the reverse strand, counting down.
TTTAGACATTGATGAAGCTGGATCCTTTTATTATTAAAGAAACAAATGGAAAAGCAGGTGCATGTGTAAGGTTACACTTTTGGTCCAGGTTTAATTCAAATGTTTCTCCGTTTCCCTCTTCCTTCCTTGTGCAGATGTAGTGTCTCGTTGATGTCTGTGAAGTTTCTCTTTTTCTTGCATGCATTCTGGTCCCAGGTCACACCAATATCTTCTAATATAGCATCAGGCATCCATGAGAGCTAGTAGGGGTTGATAACACCGGAATGTTGTTGGTAAGGGAAGATGGACTGGTCCTGTTTCTGACAGTAACAGAATCATCGGTGAAGCAAACATCGGGGTCGGTATAGAGTTGGAAGGGGATAAACGAGCTAAAAACATGTCAGTACGTCCAATCTGTGATAAGAATCTGGTAGAGAGCCATTGCTTCAAAGAAAAAGCTGCTTGCCTCACCAGAAGGCAGTAAGAGGCTATTCACGATCACAAGCTAGGACGTTCTTCATTGTCATTTCTGACATGGCATCCTTTATATACAACGACATAAAAGATGTTCATTTGTTAAGGAAATTCGGTGGTATTCGACCATGGAAGTTCACAATTATTCAAATTCCATACAATTTGTCCTGATTTAGTCAGATTAAAAAGAGGCTGGCCGTTGTTATGTCCTGAGACGTAACTTTTCTGTCTCTTCCAGGTTTCAACACGTCTTAGTTCGTAATTACTCTAAATTTCTCGTTTTTATCAAATAATTGAGAAAAGGGAATAGGCGTGTGAATGTGATAATGATCCAACATATTGGATTGTCTCTTAATGGTCGTTTTCATCTTCGGCCTACTCTCCTGGACTGAATCCCATGTCTACATCTTGTTGAACTACTTTTTTTTTTTTTGCTACAAAAGGAAACTAAATAAAACTACACAAAAACAGCCCCGAATTAGCGTAGGGCTTTTCGGTATAAGGCGCCACACTGGTCGCGTTGAATTTGCTTCTGAATGATCACCGAAGGCTCCTACAGAATATGCAAGCCCGGGCTGAAATCCACGGCTAGGGAAGCCATCCGATCGGCGCACTGGTTCTCTTCACTATACACATGTTGGAGATGCACTTCCCAGTCTCGTTGCAATAGTCTGCGTGTACTTGTCACTAAAAAAGGATCATCAGTTAAAACCACCTTGAAAGAAGAGAGGATGTTAATTACCTCGAGGGAGTCTAGTTCTACAATAACACGTCTATAGCCCATCGCCAACGCCTGGGACGCTCCATTCCGGTCGAAAGTCGCGGGAAGAGGGTTCGGGCTTAACCAATATTTAGTCCTAACAATTTTGACCCAGAGGGCTGTGGGCTGATTGATTAAGACCCAGCCTAATTTTGTCAAGAGTGCATCATTGGAGGATCGAATACGTTTTAGACCCAGACCCCCTTCGGTCTTTGGTTTACAAACTGTTTCCCACTTAATCAAGTGAATTTTCTTCTGGTCTCCCGTAGCTTAAAAGTCTTCATGATTCGCTTCAATTCATCACACAGAAGCCTCGGGAGCCGCACCGTCTGCATCGCATAAATGGGAAGCGATGAAAGAGTGGACTGAGCCAGAGTAACTCGCCTTGTTAGGGATAAGGTTTTGGCTCGCCAGCCAGCAAGCTTTTTCTGAACACTATCAATTATGTACTGATACGTATGTCTTGTTGAGCGTTCATGAAGCAAAGGGATTCTCTAAGTATTTCCCAAAGTTGTTCGTGCTAGGGATTTGTAAGTGTTGGCTTATGCAACAAATGGTATGAGGGCCAACATTCTTGAAAACATAAATCCTCGTTTTGTTCGTATTCATTTTCTGTCCTGAGACATAGTAAACATTTCCAAAGTTCGAGCAACGACTTGCGCCTGAGAGTCCTCCGCTTCAGTAAATAATATAATATCATTAGCAAAGAAAAGATGAGAAATAAGAGATCTTGTAGGACTTAGCTTGACCGGTTTCTATTGCCCTTAACCTACTACTTGAGATATGAACTGACCCAACCTTTCTAGGCACAAAACAAAAAGGTAAGGTGAGAGCGGATCACCTTGCCAACCGTTTTAAGTTTTATTTTTTTTTAATAAAGGGAAGACAAACGATACAAATTACATGTGAATACGAGGGTGACAAACCCCTGAAGCATCCGCAAAGAGAATAGGTAGGCAACCCCTAGGCGGGAGATCAAAAATAGTGAATTCTACATCGAACTGTGCTGCCAAATTTGCAAGCCAGTATATGCAAATTGGAAACGAAAGAGTGAAGCTTTGACGAGAAAGTTTTTTTCTTTAACTAGTGTTGACACAAGGGACAAACTGCCTTCACACAAGGGACAGAAATCTACATCGATCCAACAGCTAAAATGAAACAAACATTCGGACATTTACATTATGCCGTCCATGGGAATGTAGCTGTCAAAGTAGCGTGAAAGCCAATGCCCTCTTCCTGTTATCAAGCTTTGCTTTTGTCCTTCAAATTCATATATACTATTACTTGTCCCATTACATATCTCCATTTCTGTCTTGCTCCACCCTACTCATTATTTAGTTATATGGATCTGCGCATACGGACTCTGGGTCACACCATAACTGATTGTCTATCATTTTTTCCTGAATTATATACCGGGTCATCGGCTAGAGAACTAAAACGTATTGAGCACAGGAGATAGAAGAATACAGAACACAGACGACAATGGCAGACTGGGGGCCAGTAATCATGGCAGTAGTTCTGTTTGTGCTGTTAACGCCAGGACTGCTCTTCCAGCTTCCAGGAAAAGGAAAATGGATTGAATTTGTCAACTTTCAAACCAGTGGTGTGTCTATCCTAGTCCATACCATCATCTTCTTTGGCCTCATCACCATTTTTCTCATTGCAGTTGGTGTTCACATCTATACTGGATAGTATATCTGGCTGGCTCATTCGCACATGTACATCCAGCGGTGAGAGCCTAATGGGATAAGGGATTACATATATTATATTGCTTATTTTGTTCCTGCTAGCTTCTTGCTTGTTTTTCTTTAGTCATGTCCCAGTTACCACCAAAGCTTGCAGCACCTCTGCTGACTGTTTTGAATCTTTGACCGCTGTTCTTCAATAATTCAGTTTGTATTATTTGGGGGTTTCCACCTATTGAGTTTATGGGTGCAGATTTCTTTAATAATCATTGACTTATGTTATTCAATTGCATGTATGTAATCAACTTATTGTTAGTTGAATGGTTTGTTTCTTATGAAGTTGGAAAGAAAGTTCAAAACTTGCAGCGTGTTTCGGTGGTTGTGTATGCGTCTAGAATGCTTATGCCATTTGGATCTGAGAGGAAATTTACAAAAACATAAGTAATGTTTTATTCGAGATCTTTATAATTAAGTTAATTTAATGAACTTATTTTCTACGGACCACCAACCTAATTATTTAACCATGTTTACAATTTGATTTATAAGATTAATTATTTTATTTATAATAAAGAAATATATTGTATATTAGTTTTATCATTTCATCGATATCTCATTTAAATAAAACTATAACAAGAAATAATTTAAAAATAATACCTAAATATAAATGATTTAGAAGGAAGGTTGATTCTTTTTACCAAGACTTAAATAACACTAGAGAACTGGCCTCCGGCCGCCCCAACATCATAGAATATCTAATATACTGCGTGATTATGACATTTTGGTTCTAATGGTGCGGCAAAATATATTATTCAATGTTTGTTTGATGTTTTGAGTTAATGCATAGAATGCCTATACTTTAGGAATACCTTGACCATTGTAATCGTTACTCCCGAGTCCTTAAGCAGTGACTTGTTTTATGTTTCCTCGTTGTATCCTTTTGTGTGGAGCTTACTCCGCCAGCCAAAACTGCCCTATCCACAAATCCCACGTTGTCTTACGTAAGACCAAAAATCTTACGGACTTGCGTGCGTTGGAACACATTTGTTGACTTTTCCAATTTCTGCAACACTGTAGTTGTACTTGTATAGAAAAGAGAGATGGAAAGTTCATGGAAATTGCAAACATGTGTCATGTCTCGTGGAAGCTGTTACTTAGCTGCTACTTGCCTCACTCGTCTTCTTTCATTATTATTTAGTGGATTGCTTCAATCTCTGTGTACTTAGATTGGTGGAATACGGGTTTTGGTTTGTGCTCCATCTGTCAACTTTGAGAGAAAGACACATCTATCAAAATTACTCCTACAAACATTGGAAGGTATGAAGGATTTAGAGGTTGCAGATCATAGTTTGACATATGAGAGATATAGAAACTCTTCTGCATCTTTGAGTGAGCAAATGAGGTTTAGTCCATCTTCCTCGGATGCATCACCAACAACCTTCAACACAGCAGCGACAACAACAAGCTCTGAATGTGAGTTTATTTAGCTAAAGTCTTCAGTTATTTCTCTGTTATCTTATATTCATTTATTCATATACAGGTGATGGGAATAGAAAGATTGGACATCTGAAGAAGATGAAAAATAAAGGGACAACTTTGGCCTTCAGGTTCCGTGACCATGGTATGTGCATACTTAATTCTCTTGTTCCATATCTTTATCAATCTTTTACAAGGACTTACATATGTGGTAGAGACCGAATTGATGTAAAGCAATTTTCAAAGGAAATTCTATTGTGGGGTGATGCAGTGAGGATGGGGACAAAGCTATCAGAAACAGTGAAAGGAAAGGTGAAATTAGGGGCTAAGATAATTAAGGAAGGAGGGCGGCATAATATATTCAAACATACATTTGGAGTTGTGGAAGGGGAAGAGCTTTTGAAGGCATCACAATGCTATCTGTCAACAACAATTGGTCCTATTGCTGGCCTTCTCTTCATCTCTACTCATAAGCTAGCCTTTTGCAGTCAAAGATACATTAGCTTCCCTTCTCCTGATAATGGACAGTTCCTTAGATTTCCCTACAAGGTATGATGATTAAAACACTTGCATATTTAACCTTATCTTTTCCTTCTCTTTGCCATATGTTGCAAAGACACCGCTAAGTTGTATTACACCATTAGTACACAAGAATCAGGCAGCGTTAGTAATAGGAATTGGTGTGCAGGTTGTGATACCAATAAGCAAGATCAAGCGAGCTTGTCAAAGTGAGAACGTGGATAAGCCAGAACAGAAGTACATAGAAATAGTAACTGAAGACAATTTCGAGTTTTGGTTCATGGGATTTTTGCGCTACGAGAAAGCTTTCAAGAATCTGGAGAAGGCAATTTCCCTTGCACATTCCGTGTCAAGCATTTGACAGAGCAATCTAAGATAGTTGCTAGTTACAAATTGATTCATGTGTAGCAATCGTGTTTCTTTTTTATTCAATGTGTATATCATCGGTAGACAGAAACTGTTCATGTTGTCATTGCATGTAGCTTATAATATTTTAGTACGAGCCTCCTCCAAGGGGTAGAGATTCATCACCCGTAATGTTTGCTCGCTCTTGGAGACAAATGTCTGTATAATTAAAACTAGTTTCATTCAGAAAGATACAAAATATTAGAAGCTAGTTAAGCATCGGCGGAATTTACATTCTTCGTACCCCTAACTTTGAAGTTCCAGATGTAAAAACTTGTACTTGTTTTATGTGCTTCTGTGGAGTCTATAACAGATCATTGCAGAGTTGTATGAACTATTTAGAATGAACGAAGCATACGTAAGAACTTTCTCTCCAAAGGGTCCACACGCCATTTTGTCTATTGTTGTTCTATTATCATTTTGGAAGCATACATAAGAACTTTCTCTCATTTGGGACGCCATTTAGTCTATCGTTGTTCTATTATCATTAGAAGCTAGTTAAGCATCTGTGGAATTAAAACAAAATAAACTGGACAGGGATCACTCGATCACTGAGATTCTTGGAAGTAACTGCTAAAAGATACGTGAATGGCCAGCAATGCTGGCGTCTTATTAGCATTCAAATACACCCAGGAAACAAACATAATATATGTGTTTCACACAGCATTCATCTTTTCAATTGTTACATGATCAAGCTTTCTTAAACATGACTTTGAAAGGCATGTCACTGAGAGCCAAATGCCTTTTACCATCCTTATTGTAAATGCCAACGTCTCTGCATAGAACTTTGCAGACATCACAAACTGAAGGACAGAACACAAGCTTGAAGTCATCGTCATACTTCTCAATCTTAAACCAGTTGCTCGTCGTTTCACGACCTGGATTTCCTTCAACCCCACCAGTTGTTACAAACCACTGTCCACTTGATTCATCAAAATTATCAAGCTTCCACAAAGTTGACTGTACACATATAGTGGCAGCGGAAAATTTGATGTTTAGATCAGTAGAAACACGGATAACACCTTTTTTGGAGTTCACTGGTGAAAATGTGACCGGGAGACCCTTTGATATCTCAATACCTTCCTGGACAACATCAAGAGGGCATGTCTTGTTTCTGGTGCTTGCAAGGGTTACTCCACCACCTCTACCTCGAAAAACAGGCAATATGTAATACTCGGTGGCAGCTCCAAGTTTCTGTTTGGTGATGTCAAGAACTGGGTCAGGTGCAGAATTTGCCATTGCAAAGAAAAAGAAGCACAACACAATTATCCGAGTACCCTTCATAGCTTGTAACATACAGGAGCTAAATCTCTATCTCACAAGCTGATCTCTTATTGTATGTATGTGATGAATCCTTGCATAATGCGAGTACAGAAGTTGGGATTTATATAGAGGAGGAAGGAAAGGGGATTGAATGAAGACGATGGCTTGTAAGGGGATATACTGGAGGATAACGCGTTAAAGGTAAACGCTAGTATTATAAAATCTAGATTAGTGGTATTAAAACAACCTGAGCAATTTAAAACAATGGACGGCTGTGTTACAGAGACATTATCATCATTATATTCACCACTTTTGAAGAAGAGTTTTGTCATTAACAAGTGAACCAAAATTGGATGCTAATTACTAATTAGAACCAAAAGAATTGCATATCTGTCAATATGCAAAGCAATTATGAAATCTTTAAAAACTACCATTAATCGAGTCCTAGTATCTTATCTGCGAGATTGCATCACTTCGTCTGCTAGATTTGGAAAACGTGTGAGTCAACGTTTTGGCCTCTGACTTGCATTTAAGATTTCAATGACAAATCACGTTCACTTGGGCTGATTTTGACCCATAATTCTTTGCTTTGACTGGGGCATGGGGATCCCACTTCCAAGCATTATCGGTCAAAACAAACCAATACAATACTGTCCATCCTAATTCCTAAAGACTTAGTAGTTAGTACCAAGGTTAAAAGACTTTTTTAACATAACCACAGTTTTCTACCAAACGATGTGAGGCCTTTCAATCTCACTTGCAAGGTACACTCGTCTAAATGTCTGGCCATAGCTCTTCCACCTTTCAAATTTGGAAAAATGGTGATCGTTCATCCCATATAGACCAAAAATTACTAGTGTCATAGGTCCACAAGCTTCCCTGCAAAAGGGCAAGTATTAAAGCCGAGGTAAACCATGCAAAGTTCAGTCATCGGAATCATTTGTTAGACAAAGCCTGTTAAAGTTGCACCAAATTACACGTACCTGTAAATGTCAGCGGCTAGCAACCCTGGCTTGAATTGAATCCAAATCCATCATCGTCTTGATGCTGAACAGGGACAGAGGACATAAATAGAAATGGTACAATTAACTTTTAGATCTAACAGGAAAACTCTTGAAATAATTTTCAGAAACTAAGAAGACAATGACTATCGCAATTTGATTGAAATCCGGATCCAGATAATGAAAGCTTATCACACAAAACTAAAAATGTGCTTGCTTTTGCTGGTGAGATTATTAAGAAGAGATGAGAAGCATGGAAACGGCCTAGCAAAATTAATCAAGAACTTTCACTTCATGTGAAAACTCTTGGTGGTAAGAAATCAATAATTACACCATCAAATAAGTAATAAAGGAGAATCAAGTTTAGAGTCCAACTTTTACAAGGACATTCTCAATCTAAAAGCTAGAATCCGTTGGCTCATAGAACTGGAATCAGGAATACAATTTTCATACTTCTAATACTTGAAATTGGAAAAATGAAGAAAAGATAGCAATCTAGTTGACGTTAAGTTATTCAGAATTGCCATTCTTTACTCCTCCCTCATTAACTGGAGTTCTGTAGAAACAGATAACTATGTTTGAATTCCATGGATTTAGGTGATGAACTGGAATTTCAAATTTGTAACAGGGTAGAGTTCGAATCAGCTAAGGCTCCAAAATGCAACCTTAGATGAAATTCTGATAGGTCTTAAATGGGAGTTATTGTGACCATGAAGATTTAGATGTCGCTTCGTTGAAAATATTTTTTGCTATAACCAATAATGCTATGGGACAACATAACAACCCAGATCCAATACATATTAACGAAAAAATTGTACATCGGTCAATATTCACAAACACAGAAGTACAATTTCTTCATGTATAAAGCATAGTTGACACTCACTTGTATAAAGCATCCCCACCAGGAGCCAGCTTCCTGCAAATCCAATCTGGAACCAGTTCTTCAAGAATTTCAATCTGTTCTTCAACCTCCCCTGTAAAAGAACATAAAGCAAGTTTGTTACAGAGTATTCAAGAATTAAAAATAATAATAAGTAGGTCAAAGTCCTTGAGATATACTCCTTTCAACATAATCCAGACTATTTATAGTGATCTTGTGCACAAGTTCCTCCTTTGTAATTGGAGAATAGTTGACAGATTGAAATATGTGGTGAACCAAAGAAACTAAGTCAGGCAAGCAACCAGAAATCTGTCCATCGGTTAAATTTGATCGACTCATATTTTGATCCTTAGTGTCCCACCCAAGGCTCTCTTCGACCTAGAAAAGTGAAACCAGTCATTGCAAAAGCACAAGTCTATAAAAGTTAAAAATTATTGCTGAAATTGCTCCAAGGCCAAAGCTGAACCTAGAGTACAGCAGAAAATGTCATGCATAAGAAAGTTTGAATTTAGCATCTAAGCTTGTATGTCTAGAATTTGGAAAAGCACAACTAGGTGCAATCCACAACTTTGATAAGAGGAACAAGTATGTATTAATTACTGCAAATGAAAGTAGAGAAAGAAAATCCGCTACCATGCAACCACATGAGAGATTGCAGAGAAGACTTCCATACTTCTAAATTATTGCACAAATATGACGTCTGAATTTCAAAACTAGACAAGGAATACCTTTTTAAGCAATGAAGAAGAACCACCCGGAGTCATAGGGGTATCATGATGTAGCAACTTATTGCACTCTGAATCATCATCATCCTTCAAGCATGAAAAGTTTAAAGTCCTTTTTGCAGGTTTAGGAAATGATGAATGCTTTTGGCTGGCCATTGCCTCATGCTTTCCTTCAGAATTTGGCATTGCCCGCTTTGGAGTTGATTGTGCAGGCGTTTCAATTATTAAGCTATTAGCAGATACTGCAACTTTTGATTGCAAGCTTGGTGAATGCATGGAACTAGGACAGCATTGTGGACTGACTGGATGTACTGGAATGGAATCAAGAGAGGCAGACTTAGTAGATGTTCCATAAGATCCCTTTGCTTGTTTGAGTGTAATGTCCACATCCGTATCACTATATAGCTTGGTATTCAGACCACCGGATTCTATGGTACTCACAACTTTACTATCTTGATCATCCAGATTAGAGAATTTTGGTGGCAACAAAGGAAGTGAAGAAGGTATGAGTTCAGTCTTCTCTTTCTCAGCATTTAAATCCTTTTGACTGAAGTGTCTTCGGAAGGATGGATTCAGATGGAATGACTTTGTTAGTAGCTCACTAGTAACAGTATCTGGTGGACATTTTAGATAAGAGTCTGGAAGCACTTCTTCTGGAACAACAGTCTGACTTATTTGCTTAAAGGGTTGAGGAAATCCAGCCTCTGGAAGGTTGCCAGCTGTTTCCCCTAGAGCAGGATATTTGTTTAGCTTGAGCAATTCTGGCAGTATGGCCTCTGGAATGTCACAACCCTTATAAACAGAAAATGGAAACCGTGAATTTGGAAGTGCTTGTAATTCAAGTAAGCAACAGCCCATGTAAATGAGGAAATCTGACCTATGTAACATTGTTAAAGCAAAGGGATAAGCATGGAATACAGGGTCAATCAAATTTTTTGTTCGCCCACTACTCAACCCATCTCTTTCAACCAGGATAAAATTATTTAGTATGTAAATAAAAAATGCATCTATTTCCAAGGCTTATTCCACTGCAAAAACCTGGTACGAATTCATTTTATTTCCACCAATGTTACCAAAACCTACAACAATTCCATCTTTCCTCAAACACCATGGATAAACACCGGTTTATTGAATTGTTCATCCCACAACATCTTCCATATAAAGAATTTTATAAATGTGTATTGAGTTTTAGAAAGACAGTTGTTCTATTTCCAGAGTTGATGCAGGTGAGTATGTCAATAACTTGTGCTCATATTTCGTATAACCGTACTGATTGTTATGGTTCAGTGACCAATTTTAACATCTGAAAGAGGCTGGATTGTTTTTAGTAAAGCAAGATGCAAAAGAGAAGACATCAGACACATGAGCAGCTCAATACCTCAGGATGCTGAGTGAAGTGATTGATAAGCTTAGTTGAAAGAACTTCCCGCAGAGCAATAAAATCTGAATGTTCATGATGACCTTGAACAACATCAAAGAGCAAGATGATTGTCACATCTTCCGTCATACATAGTGTTTTCATGTCATGTACAAGAATCTTATCTACTTGTATGGCTTCAGGAAGTAGAAACTTTAGCTGTGCAAGATGCCTGTAAGAGAACTTCCTGAAACGAAGAAAAATGATAGTCAATAATACAAACATCCTATTAGTAAAAGTGTTTGATGTGAAACAAAGGAGAAAAATAACTAGGAAACGCAGTCATGTATTTTAGAAAATAAAAATAGAAATCTCCTCCCCTCGAAAAATGTACTATTGTTTTGAGAAATAAACATAAAAGAAGAGTCATAACCGTAAAATCACTTATCCAGTGCCTTTGCAACCTAGTAGGCATACCCATTACCATTCACAGCAAAATCAGCAATAAACAGAACCAGAAAAGACATTCTCTGTGAAAATGTCCTCACAGGTTTGTTTCATGGACATGTAGAGTAGATGTAACGTTGCAATGAGGCCTTGTACTAAAAAAAGAGAAAATTTGTGTGGGCATTTATTGGAGTATACACAATTTCTGTGGGAGGGAAAGGTGACTCAAACAAACAAATACGACTCCATATTAGACCAGTATCAACTTAGTAACCATCACAAGAGTCAATGAAAGGAAATCGATATAGGTTGGTGTTTCTTTCACTGGAAATGTCGTTTTTATCTCTTATTTTAAGGAAAAAGAATGTCAAATGTAAAATCAATTATTCAACAGAGAATGAAAAACATAGTAGTGGACAATCAAATAGCGCATGACGCAATTTTGTGGATGACTCCTTTAAAACATTATTGATGGATAGGACATCAGAACCAAGACAGTTTTTTGGGTTCAAAGCAGACAATGCATAAGTTAACAAAATAACTCGAATTGTTCAACCAAAAGGCCCAGAGTACCTTTTCGTAAGTACTTCCACCTGAGTGAAAACATTATGAAAAGTGGGTAGCTTCTTACGCAGACCAAGCAACCTCAATGAACAAGTCATGGCGTCAAATAATTCCTCCATCTCCTTGCACCTTAGAAAGGAAACTAGCATTACTTTAGCCCTCAAGAAGAGTATCACACAAATGTAAATAAGGGTATAAACTAAAATGCCAACCTTTGAAGAAATTCAACTTGTCCATCTTTCAATTTACCAACCAAAGTCTGATTTGTCTTCTCAGGAGTTTGAGATGCAAAGCTGGCTTCGGAATTTGCGTTGTCCAGAATTTCAGGTTTTTGATACTTGAAGTCCAACACAATGTGGGTAGAATCCTCACATTTCTTATGACCCATGGCTGTCTAAAAGCAAGAAACTGACCGATATAATCAAACGAAGTTCCTTTAAAATCTGCCAAAAAGAAAAGCAACACCTTTTGTGAGAAGACAAGAAGAAATTGGGCATGCAGACATTGAATTAGATAATTTAAGGAACAATCCTTATCACATCATTGGTCAATCAACAGCATTTGACATGCTGAAACCATGAATCCAGGAAAAAATAGAATCTTTAAAATCCCTAGATTGTTACGAAATCAATAATTCTACCACTAAAGCTAAGTTAGATTGTAGGATGGATCACCCACCAAATATTTCGGAGAATTGGTACTGAGAGAATTGGTTAGCTATTCGGAGTGGATCCACTTGTGTTGAGACTCGTGCAGTGTGCCAGACTTCAAATGTTCTTTTTCCCTCTTTGAGTCTCTTCTTCCTTTATATCTCTCTTTTTTCTTCTACCTTTCGTCAAAATCAAACAAAAAATTGAAAATCTTACCGTTGTATTGGGCCAGAAGACTAGAGAGTGAGCCCAAGAATGTTAGATTATTACTTAGGCCCTTAGTATTATTTAATATCCATCATAGGTTATAATTAGTTTTAAATTACAAATTTGAAGATCAACTATCATAAACTCATAACCCCTTAACAAAGTTGTGTAACCAACAACAAACTCCCCTCCTTAATTTATCACAAATGTTGATTATGCAAGTTTACCAGCAACTATACAACATAGTTGCAGACTTTAATTGTAGCCCTTCAATCTAGACACATACTTGTAGAGACCCCCAAAGTCAAGTCTGAGCTACCTAAATGTACACATTAGACTAAGCTTTTACAAGATGAAGCTTATTAACTAATTTGTTGACCGCCAGTATCTCGACCCTTAATTACCAGAGCGTTGTAAATATTAGGCATCTTGCCCGGGTGAAAAGATACATCTAGCACCGGATGGACCAACAAACTTAAGGGTTGCACGAATTAAACTGGATGTCGACACCGCCTGTTTTTACAGCATTGCAAACCTGCGTCATCTAAGGTGTCCAATGATAGAATCAAGAGCACGTCTATATTAATCCTGGCAATCCCTTTCCTACAGGAATATTGATGAAGTCCTTGCCACTAATATTCAAGATATCGTCATTGGAGGCCACTAATGAGATCACATAGCCAAGTGATCATATGACAAGGTTCAAGGAAATAATGGATCTGAGTGGAGCAACAAACGTGGGATAATGTCATGTCTTCTCATCCACATTGACAGGTTTAGTGACAAGCTTCAAGTAACCAAAAAATTATTTCAAAGCCCACTCTGCAAGGATTAGATCAGATGACATGGCTAGGAAATTAAAAAAAACATTGCAATATAACTAAATGGCAACACCACATGAAAATTTACATAATTCAAGGACATATGGTTGAACAAAAAATAATACTACAAGTGTAACCCTTGTAAATCAAGCCTAGAGGCTACCCCATTCTCATCATTACTGCTAGACCAAGTGAAGTTCTAATTCTAAATTTTAATGATAATAAAATATGTTACTATTAATAATTTTATTCTTGGTGATATTAGTAAATTAATATATGAAATATCAAGTTCAATAAAGGGTAAAGTAAGCAAAGGAGTTAATTGAATTTATTAAAAAATCAAACGGTAAAGAAGATAAACAAAACAGAGCACGTATACAAATTCAAGTAAAGAACCAAGAACAAGAAGAAATCGAACATATTAAGATATAAGCGAGTCATTATAATCTTTAGTGTATCCTTATCTTAATCATTTTAATGAATTATAGCTTCGATCATTGCATAATCATTTTGTATTTAGGAAATACTACATATTCTTTATCTTATTCAAGAGGACAATTAGGAAGGTTTTAAAGAAAAGCTGTCTTAATGCATCGAAATAATTTTTTGAGAGCTTGTAAAATAATTTTGAATCAAGTTTTTATTAAAAAGTATATTTTGATATTTGAAAGGGCTTAAATTTTTTTAAAATTCTTGTTTTCAATTAAACTGATCAGCCAATCTAAGTAAATGGTATATATACCAGTGTTAAGTTTTTAGGCATATTGCTTAACCAACGTAGGAGACTAATTCACTACTATCTCTTAGAAGAAAGAAACTTGTACAGCCAATGTGTCTGTGTGATTAATAAATGTGGTTTGAAGGGAAAAAAAATTTGTATTGAGATTTTACGCTATTGCATTGGTCACTACTACTAGCAATTATAAGGACTAGTTTCATTTTTAGCGACTATTTTAAGGTATTTTGTTCGGTGTTTATTTAAAAATCAGACCGAATCGGTCAGTTAGATCGGAGAATCGATGATTCGGAGTATGAAACGGTCCAATTTAGCCCTTATTTTTTGTGAGTAGTTGACCTATTCATTTTGCGGTCGAACCGGTAAAAACTGCTGAACCAGTGAAAGAAAGAACCAGCCGGTCCATTTAAAATGTCTTGATTTTGATGATTTCAATTTGAATGGATATTATGATTAGTGATCTGTTTTTAAAAAAATATATTTTTGATAAAATATGACTAGTGAGCTTTGTTATCTTATTTTATGTTGTGTTGGTGAATTTAAAAAACAAACTTGTATGTTTTTAAGTTTGAAAGTTTAAGTTAAGTTTACAATTAGATAAATAATTAAATAGTATATTTAAAAATTATCTTATATATAATATATGAAATAAAAATTTATATATTTATTAGCCACCGGTTTAATTATGGTTGAATTTCGGTTGAACCATTAAATTTTGAATCAGTTGCTTCTTCGGTTCAATCATCGGTCTGATTTTTAAAACATTAATTTCGTGTACAAATAAATAATATACAAGTTGTAGAAGGTTGGTTGGGTATACCAGAGAGTTGCTCCTAAGAGCCTTGGGAGGTTGGAAAATGTATGTTTGTATAATACGCATTTATACATTGGTATGAGTAAAAGATTTTCTTAGTTTTACACTTGTTGTAATTGGACAAATCGTTTAGGATATATTTTCTGGAAGTTCCTTTTAACCTTGAACAAATTTTGTAAAGTGTTACCTTCACCTATGAAATAAAAAGACGATTATAAGAGTTGTTCATGTTGAAAGTTTGACATGTTTCTCACATTGGAGAAATATAACAAAGAAAGAGCCTCCTTACCCTATAAAAAAGGATGGCTCTTTCATTTTTGATTTATCATCCCAAAACAAACAAGTTTTCCTCCCTTATAAGACTTTGTTTGTTTCTAAAACTTGTTTGTTTCTCCCTCATTTGTAATTCTTCTCTTTAAAATAGTGGAGTATTTTGGTGGTGTCCGGGGAGTAAGCAAGTCAGAACCTCGTAAATCTCTAGTATTCTTGTTTTAGGTGTTCTATTTATTATTGGCTATTTAATAGCTACTGTGGGGTATAAATGTAGTGATATATTGTGCTATTAATTACATGTCTATGAAAATTCTAAAAAGAGGTATTTAAGTTGACTAATCTGTCGCACTGACTCTTGAAAAATTTATCTAGTGTAATTAGTGAGATGATGGCGTGTCAAACCAGCAAAAATAAATTCCTACTCTAGAACACTTAAACGAGTAAAGTGGTGAATGGGGTCGAACCACAGAGACCAATGAAGTAATTGTTTATTTATGCAAAATTGAAAACCAAATAAAAATAAATAAAAATAAAAAATAATTGATTTGGGAATGATTGATTTTAAAACACGAAATCACGTAGGAAGAAATTAAAATTAAAGATTGAAAATAATATGAAGATAAGCCTAGCCAAGGTACTCTCCCGTTTGATACCGTAATTCGATCATAGACTCAAAAATATAAATTTCGTTCATTCCT
>JAOTBA010000008.1:8448505-8469126 GCA_025629845.1 Erythroxylum squamatum | reverse complement strand
AATGACATATGTCATTAAATCCCAATGTCATTTATAAAAATTTCCTCTACCATTTGACTCTTATTTCTACTACCACTTATCAATTGTTTTTCCATTTGACATTTTTCCTTGTCTAAAAATACTCATAATTTCATAAAATATTCCAAATTCTACAAAAAATTATAAATCAGTAATTATACTCTCTAAATCAATTTTCAATACATAAAATCGACAATTCTCAATATAATCACATTTATAAATCAAATATACCTGGAAAATGTCAATGAATGCATGTATAATCATTTTAATGTGTGCAATAATTAATATTCACATGTGTGTGTATGTTATATTATAAATGAGCATGAAATGCACTTTCTAACTTCTCATTAATCTCTCATGTACACTATTCTAGGGTTTTAACCCTTAACATGGGATTGTTATGAACGATCAATCGCAACAATTAAAGAATAAGTATGAAAATAACAAACACACACAGATTTACGTGGTTCACCAAAATATGGTTACGTCAACGGGTGGCTAGAATTTTATTTCACTGTGAATTGTTTTCGACATCGGTACATTAGGAGAATATAATGTATTTATACACCCGGGAGAATACAAAAGAGATAACGTAATTTCTCCTCGAGGCCTACCAGCCTCGAACCCCCACCTTCGGGTAGGAGGCCTAGTGTAAAGTCCATAATATTTTATCAGGCTCCATATCTCAACAGGGATAACGGGATGTTACAATAAATATGCATATTAATGGATCATTACTTTCTCTATCTAGTTATAAATTTTCGTATTAGGTATCTATTAGCCATAACAAAGGCAAGTGTACCTTTCGTTAGCAAGTAATATAGTAGTAAGTACGAGTTGATCCCTTAAGGAAATGGTATGGATTAGAAAACCTAAAACTACTAACTAGTAAATAAATACAAGCTTATCTAGCAAGATTTGACCTAAAAATAAGAATAAGAAATAGAAAATTTAGAAAACAAGAGGATTTGATGAATTCCATTGTTCACCAAAAGGAGATTGTTGATACTTTTGATGGAATTGAGGTTACCTGGGGGCTTCTTAATGAAAATGATGACCAAAGTGGTGGAAAACAAAGATGTTATACCAATGATGAGGATAGATACTTCGAGTTTTGAAGAGAATGATAGAGATATTGTCTTTAAGAAGGACTTGATTCACATACTATGCACTCATGGAGCTCCTTTGAATTAAGAAGAAGAGGTCTTATAGTTCTTCACTAAGAGAAGCTACCGAGACTAGTATTGAGTTCGACAATTTGTCCACATTTGACACTATAATGAATGATCTAGACATATTATTATTAAAAAAAGATTTCTACAGAAGAGTAGGTAAGGTTTGGAAAAAGGGTTATCTATTGTATGGTCCTCTTAGAATTGAAATCAAGTTTAATTGTAAGAAGCTAAGGCTAATTACTTGAAATATGATATAACTTAACTTGGAAGTGCTAAGTCGGATGATGATTTAAAGGATATGTAACTAGATATAAGAAATAATTTTCTAATAGTTATTGAGGATATTAATTTCAATTAAGAAGCATGTAATCGAAATGAGGATAATGGTAATGATGAAAATGGGAAATATTAATTCAAAGGATGGGATATGAATTTTAGATTGAAATATGCCACCAAAGAGAAAACATGATATAATTCGACTAAGGTTTAGACCACAATTTGGAGCCAGTTACTGTCCAGGTGAAGCATCACATTATGCAGCTGCAACCGAATCAAATGTTGTACCCCCAGCTCCTACTACAATTGCAGATGAGGCATTACCTTCCATATCTGCTACTATACCATCCACCACACCTATACCGACAGAGATATTAGGGGTAAACGATGCGGATGAAAGAGACGACCTCTAGCTTGGAGCTGAGGGAGCTGATAGAAGAACTTACATCACAATTGTCAATAATCTGTAAGTGAAAATATATAAAACACCATATGTTTATAATTAAGTTATAGGTTTAAATTTAAAAAATGGTATAAAATTAATTGTTTTAATATTAGGTTGATTTCATCTGGACAATGCTCAAGAAACATGACATCCAAATTCAAGGAGAAGATTGATCTTAAGGGTTGTATATGAAAAAATATCTCTTAGGCGACAAAGAAATTTTTCTATCAAGAGTTTGAGGTGCAACTTTTTTTTAATTTTTTAATTAATTTTTATACATTAATTATATAAATATTACATTATAAATATTTATCGTATGTTTTCCTTTTTGTTTCAGAAAGAATTTTTTTGGGCTTCTGAATTTGACGCAGTCATTTATAAAGTATGAGAAAGACAAGCATGTACACGTTATCGAGACTTTGTTAGTGCGATACACAAGATTGGTGTACGACCACCTTATGTTTCTGAACAAATATAGAGTCGTTGGCAATAGTATTAGATATCACCCGAGGCAATATCCATTTCAGAGTGTAATTCTACCAATAAACGTGGAGGACCGGGGGGAGAAAGTCTTCCGGTACATATTGGAGGATCTATTACCCACCACGAGCATGTAGAGAGACTTGTAAGTATCTACACTTTACATTTATATTCTGTTTTTTTTTACTTTGGTGTATTTCAATTTAATTTTGATGTGTGAATTTTGGAATGAAAATATGTGTATTATGGAGAATGATAATGTTATAAATGTTTGGTGCCATATATGGTTGTGATGTTGAGTTACTTTCTTTATTCAAAAGGGGGTAAATATCATAAAAGTAGAGAAAATTATGCCGAAATTTTTATAAATTGTAGTTCACTTATAAACTTTTATTCTGATGCAGGAAAAGTCCACGGGCATAAAGCCTACACCTTGTTAGCTCTTTTTGTATACTCACACTAAGAATCATGATGATGTGACCTTCGTCAATACCCGATATAGAGAACTAAATGTATGTGAAATTTAAGCTTTAATATTAATGCTTAATAATTATCACTTACTAACATAAACATTGCCTTCTGATAGGACCAAATACAAGAAAGCATTCAACGATAGTTTCAACAGTTTGAAGATGTTGATGAGAGTCAAATCTATCTTCTTGTAGTGGGTGGTAGGGGTCGTCGTGGAAGGATATTTGATTAGGTTCATTTGCGAACACATGTTATTCTCAATCCTCCACATCTAGTACAACAGCATCTAGTAAGCGATCTGCAGCAAATGAAGTCCATGAGCTTCAAAGCACAGTATAGACATTGGCAACTTAGTTGCAATAGTTAATGAAGTACACAACTTAGCTACGTAATGAGGTGGATGAGTTAAAGGGGAGAGGCAACACCTCATCGCAGCAATCAGAGCATCCGTTGTCACCAAATGAATAGCGTACTTGTAGTTATTGTGTATGAATTAAATACTTATTATGTAGAAAATATTTTTTTATTATCAATTAAGATAATTTTTACTTTATATCATCAATCAACTTTCTGTTTTAATAAATTAAATGTAGAAACAAATCAAAATATTATCAACAGATAACTGATAACTGTATAAATTATGCCTCAATCATAAGACCATCAAATAAAATTAAATGTAGGGAAAAATTAAAAAAAGTTTTAGCAAATTTATCGACGGAAAAATAAACATCGTCAGTAAAATCTATTCCATTTATTGACGGATAACTAAGAACCGTCAGTAATATTGTCATTAACTTATTGACAGACTAGCCAATTCTGTCGGTAACTTTACTGTCCGAAGCAATCTTTCCGTCGCTAAACTTATCGACAGCACATAATAACTGTCAGTATATTCAACAATGGTAACACAAAATGTTCGTCGGTAAATTTGTGACGAACAATCTGTGGTTTGTCGTAAATTATTAACTACGGTCATTTCTTTGATGCCTTCGTTCGTCGATAAATTCCATCGCTAATTTAGCTTACCGACGAAATGTGTACGTTTTTCGTCGGTAATTTCAGTCGCTAAACTTCATTTTTCTTGTAATGCATGTTCACATTTTATCTATATCATTTAGTTGAATTGATGCATAAGATTATTGTGGGTTTATTTGCAAAATAGTAAAAATTAACCCTTTGGTTCTTATGTTAGTGAAACTAATAAAAGATATCGATTTAGATGACATATATTTATTTTTGTGCACATAATGATTAATTATAGAGATTTGTATATGATTGGTGGCTAATGAGCACATGATTGTGCATATGGGCATGTAAACGTATACGTATTGTAATAAATAATCATATACAAAGTTCTGCTATAACATTTAAGGATCTAATTGAAGTGATCTAATTTTATTTAAAGGTCTATGTCATCTAATGTAAAAATGTGGGGATTAATATATAAATAAGTGCAGAATTCTTGGGTGTAATTAACAGATTAATGGTGGACTAAATTAGTAATTACACTCGTTAGGTTTTATTAACAGATGTAGTCCTTGATTGATGTATGAAAATAAATTTTCTTTTCTTTAGTTTTACATTTAGTGTTTTCTTAATACGTTCAATTAGAAGATTACATTCCTAAAATTCTTTAGCTTTTCTTTAAAACTCCCTTTTTCTTAATAGATTTAGGTATCCTTTCACTACATTTCTTCTTCTCAAACACTTTTCTAGGCAAGATTTATTCCCATGTTTTTAGCAGTATTGTCATAATATTTAAGTTTTTTAAATTTTCGTCTCCTATAGGTATGCACTGACACAAATATTTTTTAAATAAAATTTCTAAGATGATACATATCATTAGGACATATCATAACTTTCTATTTCTTTCCTTGTTTTGTCTTTTAATTAGTTACTTAGATATGATGTAAATCAACTCTACATTGTTTCATTATATAATGGTCGCTAACTCATTGTAATATTCCATTTCATGGCAATAGTGTCATGTTTTTCATAGAAACAAATCAAAATATTATCAACGGATGTAATCTTTGATTGATGTATGAGAATAAATTTTCTTTTCTTTAGTTTTACATCAATTCTGATCTACCGTTTTCTTAATATGTTCATTTAGAAGATTACATTCCTAAAGTTCTTTAGCTTTTCTCTAAAACTCTCTTTTTCCTAATGGATTTAGGTATGCTTTCACTACATTTCTTCTTCTCAAGAACTTTTCTAGGCAAGATTTATTCTCATGTTTTTAGCAGTATTGTCATAATATTTAAATTTTTTAAAATTTTATCTCCTATAGGTATGCACTGACACAAATATTTTTTAATTAAATTTTCTAAGATGATGCATACCATTAGAACATATCATAACTTTCTATTTCTTTCCTTGTTTTGTCTTTTAATTAGTTTCTTAGACATGATGTAAATCAACTCTGCATTGTTTCATTATATAATGGTCGCTACCTCGATGTAATATTCAATTTCATAGCAATGGTATCATGTTTTTCTGCTACATTATCGTAATTCATTACTTATTTTCTACATTTTGTGTTGACTTGCTAGTTTCTTTGTGCTCTTTTGTCAACCATGTCTTAAGGTTACAACATTGAAGAAACTGTGGGGTAAATGAAGTCTTCAATTATCTTGGCCTCCAAAGTCTTCCTATATGTTTCTAGTTTGAGGACGTTCAGCAAAGATAGCGTGAGGTTATGCGGTTGAGGTTTAGAGTCATGTTCGGAGCAACTTACTGTGAAGGTGGATCGTCACAGTCTGCAGCTCGCACTGACTCACCTCCTCCCCCTCCAGGGCCCACAGTTGCAGATGAGGCATCACCTACTGCTCCTCATGCTACACCACCCCCTTCCCCAACTCATATATCATCCAATACTTCTTTATCGGATGAAGGAGACATTCTCCAACCTAGAGCTGAGGGACCTGATGGAAGAAAGTATATAACAATTGTCAATCAACAGTAAGTGAAATCACATTAATCACTATTTGCTTTTGATTAAGTCTTAGATTTGTCAGTTTTTTCTTATTATAAAATTACTTCTTATATTAGGTTGGTTCCGTCTGGACCGAGTTCTAAAAATATGACTTCCACATTTAAGGAAAGGATTGATCCTGAGGGTTATGTGTGGAAAAATATATCTGAGGCCACAAAGCAATTTTACTTTCAGGAGTTTGAGGTAAACTAAATATTTATTTTATTTTTATATTGATTTATATACACTAATTAGATAAATATTGTTACATTATATATAGTAGTCTAATTTTTTTCTTCTTATTTTAGAAAGATTTTTTCTTGGATTCTTATTTCGACGCCAACATGTATAAAGTATGGGAGAAGCAAGCTTGTACACATTATCGCAACTTTATTGGTGCGATACGCAAGGCTGGTACACGACTGCGTTATATTTCGGAGAAAATTTGGAGTCGTTGGCAGGAGTATTGGACATCACCTGCGGCAATGTCCATCTAAGGGCGTAACTCTGCCAATAGACGCGGAGGCCCAGGGGGAAGAGAGTCTTTCCATATATACGGGAGGATCAATAACCTACCACGAGCATGAACATAGACTTATAAGTATCTAAACTTGACACTTATTTTGTAAATATTTTGCTTTGCTGTATTATAGATAATAATAATGGTATAAATGTTTGGTGCCATATATGGCTGTGTTGAGTTATTTTCTTTGTTCAACAGGGGGCAAATATCATAACAATAGAGGAAACTCTACCGAAATTTTTATAAATTGTAGTTCACATCTAACAATTTAGGTTATACATGTAGGAAAAGTCATTAGGCATCAGGCCTACACCTATTCGGCTGTTTTTGCACACTCACACGAAGAAGCATGACGGTGTGATATTCATCAACAGTCGATGTAGAGAATTGAATGTATGTGAAATTAATGCATTATTATAATTTCTTAATAATAATCCTTTACTAATGTAAACATTGCTTCCTAATAGGACCAAATACAACAAACCATTCAGCGACAGTCTTAGAAGGAACAACCTATAGATGAGACTTGGATGTATCTTAATGCTGTGGGTGGTAGGGACCATCGTGGAAGGATATTTGGGCTAGGTTCATATGCGAACACATATTATTCACAATCCTCCATGTCCAGTACAGCAGCGTCTGTTTGGCCAACGCACAACAATGAAGTCACCGAGCTTCGAGTCACAGTACACACATTGATGGATCAGATAGCTTACATGAAAGAGGAGCAGATGGCTAACGTGAATGAACGGATGGAGCACATGGAGCAGATGGCTAAGATGAGAGAGGAGATGGAACAGATGGCTAAGATGAGAGTGTAGATGGAGCAGATGGCTAAGATGAGAGAGGAGATGGAGCAGATGGCTCAGCTGAGACAGGAGATGGAACAGTTGAAGGGGAGGCTTAGCAGCTCAAAGCACCTGCGATCACCACGACATTAGCTTGTCCTAGTCATTTGCTCTCAATTACAAACATAAGTTATGTATACTGTAATGTTTTTATTATCAATTAAAATAATTTTAACTTTATATCATCAATTAATTTTCTGATTAAACAAAACATATATATATATATATATATATATATATTTATTTATTTATTTATTTATTTATTTATTTATTATGCACAAATAATTGATAACTCTTAAAATTATGCGTTTATCACAAGATCATGAAATCGGATTTTTTAAAAGACAATTTCTTACTTCTAATTACCGACAGAATATCAATGTATTTTACCGACGGAGACCTTAATACTATCGATAAAATATGCATACTTTTGCGATTTTATTGACTTAGTTTACCGACGAACATATTTGTTTTTGCGACGATATTACATATTCCGTCGATAAATATGAAAAATATTCCATTACATTAACTTCGGTTTACTGATGGAAATTCGTTCATTGGTAAATGTTTTCGACGGTTACATCGTTTACGTTTTCCATCGGTAAATTATACCGATTGAATATCGTCCGTTGGTAAATTACCAACGGAAACACAAATTAAAGTTCGTCGTTAAAGTTACCTACAGCCTTTTTAACGACGTCTTTGTCCGTCTTTGCTTTCCATCGGTAATTTATTTTGCCGACGAAATTGTGCCGTTTACCGACGGTTTGTTCCGTCGATAAACAGCTAATTTCTTGTAGTGAAAAACACTCCCGCAGTTAGATGGATTTTTTTTTCATTATGCTTGTATATAGCAGCTGAGTGGAGACAAGTATTAACTGGATGTTTTCTTTCTGTAATTGCACACTATTAAAAACTATCACCATTGAAAGAGATGTGATCAAACGAAGCTCTGCGGAACCGAACATTTCTGGAAAGAAAATTCACTACCTGCAAGATAATACACTTATGTTAAAAATGATGATAATAAAGAAACTTTTTTTATAAGATTTAAGAATTAGGGGTTCCTACAAGAGAAAAAAAGAATGGAAAGAAAATTGTTTCTTATTGTTATGAATGTTAATATCACTCCAAAATCCTAATCCTCTTGGGTAAGGAAGCAGGGATGACCCAGTAAAAACAGATGTGATACTACTTTTCATGTCAATGCGGTTAGACTTGGATGTTGGATCATCTTGGGTTTTATTGTATTGTATTGTATTTGTAGGTTTTTTCTTAAGGGGAGGACAGGATAAGGTGATGAGAAGAAACGTCGTCTCCAAGTTGAAAGAAAAGAAAACAAAAATTAGAAGAAGGAATATCATGCATGCAGATCTACGCGTCAACAATGTTGCATTACTATCTTCCAAGTGTCCCACATGAGTCCAACGCTGTTTTGGCTAATTTATGCCATAACACCTCCACTTCTCATCCATGCAACAACTAAAGGTATCATCAATTCAGATTAAGTGAGAAATTCCACACTTCTACTATATCCATACACAGAAGAAGAAAGGGTTACTCAGAAACCAAGACCAAGATGCCACTTCGAGGATATGTTTTTGGGAGGGCGGATGAGGCCACTCACCCTGACTCCATGAGAGCTGCTCTGGCAGAATTCGTGTCCACTTTCATATTTGTCTTTGCAGGGGAAGGCTCTGTTCTTGCTCTTGGTAGTATATCAATCAGATTTTAATATTTCCCATGTGCATATAATCGCCTTTCCTTCTACTCAGAATTATGATGGCATGCGTTGGTCAAATATGCAGACAAGTTGTACAAGGAAGGGGGACCACCTGCATCTGGGCTTGTAACGGTAGCGCTTGCGCATGGATTGGCATTGTTTGCAGCAGTGGCAGCCAGCATTAACATATCGGGCGGACATGTCAACCCAGCAGTTACCTTTGGTTCTCTTGTTGGAGGAAGGATTTCAGTTGTCCGAGCTTTCTTTTACTGGGTTGCTCAGCTTCTTGGTGCTATAGTAGCTTCTCTCTTGTTGAGGCTTGTCACCAATGGCATGGTAAGAAAGCATCATATAACAAATGGCTTGACGTCATATGCTTATGTAACTTCTTTAATCAGTTTGCATTGTGGCGTTGGTTTTGGCAGAGACCAGTGGGGTTCCACTTGGCATCTGGGGTTGATGCGATACATGGACTGCTTCTGGAGATTGCAATGACTTTTGGGCTGGTTTACACCGTCTATGCAACAGCGATAGATCCCAAGAGAGGTAGCCTGGGGATCATTGCACCCCTGGCAATCGGGTTCATAGTCGGAGCAAATATATTAGTGGGTGGGCCATTTGATGGAGCCTCAATGAACCCAGCAAGAGCTTTTGGTCCTGCGCTTGTTGGATGGAGATGGAGAAACCACTGGATATATTGGGTTGGTCCATTTGTTGGAGGTGGCTTGGCTGCCCTCATCTATGAATATATGATCATTCCAGTAGAGCCTCCTCACCACACCCACCAACCCTTGGCGCCCGAAGATTATTAGTCCCAGTTTCATCAAATTGCACATGTTCTTGTGACCCATCTTTATCTTGTCTTGTATCTTAATGTTTTGTATGCAAACCAGTTCCTCCTTTTGTTTCCATGTATGTGTTTCTGGAGAGTAGAGACGCTTGTGAATGTCTGTTTATTTCCTCGAGAGTTGCCTTGGCTCTTTTGCAATGATGGTGAAAAATCACTAATAAAAATTATAAATTATGTCATCCTCTTTCTTCAGTCCATTTACCTGCTGCTTGTTGAGTTGCTTATAAGCATAAACACGGTATTAGCTAAGATCAGAATGCAATTTATAACAATGCCCAATGTATCTTATACGTTCTGGTATAGTTATATGCCAGGGAGTTGCATGTTTATGCTGCAATACTGAATTCTTGCCATCCACCCATATGACCCTGTATAAAATCTTGCCAAAAGGAAAGGAAAAGAGTTGAGCTTCAACTCCAAAGCAATTTCTTAAACACAGATTTGTGTATTGAGTAGACCAATCAATTAGTCATATTAAGAATGGTGATTGTGTTTACTAGCTACAAACGCTTATACAATCTAGCCACCCAGGGAGCAAGTTCAGTGTTATGAGGTGCTCTTGGATTGGAGGCATAATAATCAGACCAATAGCATGGAGAAAGCCTATCAGCAAGCTTTCCACCAGAATAAACACAAAATGGCAGCCAATTCTCTCCTCCATTCATCCTCCTCTTTCTTTCTCTTGGATAAGCTAATGGTGCCTGGATGTACCTGTTTTGATAACACATAAATTCAGATCCTGCGTAGAAGTACTATGAAAACCCACCATAACATCCATATAATGCAATCTGCTAAGTCTCTTGCAAAATTTAATTTCAGATTTCCCATCAATGAAATGGTCCATACTCCACACTACTCGTGTATTTCCTCATCGTACAACATGTTTTCTCTTACAGAAACAACAAAGCATCTTCCTCATATCCGTATGCTACAACATTTATCCCGTTACTCAAGGCTAAAGTATATTCTTCCCACAACATAGATTCTATGTTTACATGTTTTAAGAAAACTAATTAAACCCCAACTAATAACTCTTTCTATAGCTCTCCACCCTATTTCTTTTCTTGTTTCAGCGCCAGCCACCTTAACAATGGTAAGTCGTGTGAAAGACATGAATATACCTGATACCATCAAGCACAGCGTCCCAACAAAAATGCGTATGACCAAATACATGGCATGCAGAAGCACTCCCCTCAGTTCCATGTATTGATCTTAATCGAACCTCAAGAAAATCTGAACCAATGATTTTTGGAAGATTTGGATAAAACAACATCCTCTTTTCTGGGCATAGTTCTTGTCTGTGTCAAGAGGAAAATGATGAATAATCAGAATCACCAGCTTGTGATTCCTCGAAAATGTACTAAAAATGTTAACTAATGACTAATAGAAATTTGTACTGGAACTCCCTATAGTAAATATACATAATTCTTTTGTAATCATTTATTTCCAGTTTCCTATAGTCATGTGTCCCTTTTTATAATGGATTATTCTCCCCTTACTTCACTGTCCATGCCGTTATCTGCGTGCTCTTTGATCATTAACATAGCAATTAAGGTGCGTATATACTTACTCCTACAATATGATAAAAATTAAGTAAAAGGAGAAAATGCTTAACCTACTGTCATATGAAATTCTTGGATGAAAAATATGTGAAGAACAAATACAGAAAACGAAAATAATCCCTGACTAATAATGCAAATAGCAAACACGAAAACACTTCAAGAAGGAGCTAGTAATGAGTAGATCAAACCCAAAATTGAAGCCAACAAACCTAGGAACAAAGTGCGAGAATGTTATAATTTGACTGCATGCTCTCTGTATCAGCTTGATTTCATTCTCATTTACTTCATTCATTGCGTCAAAGTACAAAGCAAGGGACATTTCTCCATTAGAAAGTATTCCGGACCACTTGCATGCATGAAAATCCTTGCAAGCCTAAACATTCAACATTCCAGACTTTACAAATCAGGCATCATTATCCTATTTAAGTTGAGATAAACAAAATCTGTAAGGACAAACATCTAACAATCATAATGATTAAATAACGGAAAATTAGTACTGTTAGAAACTTGGTTAATTACCACACCAACTAGAAAATTCAATTATTGGTCACCAAAGAGGTCCAAGTAAACCACGAAATCAGCCAGTTCTGGTCAAACTGGTTAGAGTGATCAAACTGGACTCGTCCAAATGGAAAACCAAATCTAAACATGCACATACTTATTTGTTGAGCAACATTGTTTTGCAATCCAAGATATCATCAGTTTAATCTCGGGATAACCTCATTGACCATTTACAAATTAGCTTATCAAATATTGAAAATACTAGAACTAAATTAGCCTTGTCACAAGATTGACAGATAAAGTACAATAGAATTGCTACTGATGGTTACACTACTAGAAAAGATTAACCTAGATCAGCTTGAGCTGGTTTTGGCCTAGGAAGTAGCAACATAAAAAGTGCGCAAGAAAGAAAACCTCAAAAAAAATTGGAAGCCTTGGTAATCACTGTCTGTATTTGTAAGTGTTAAATCTCTGGAAAAAGAAAACAGAGAAATAACAACAGGTATAATAGCTTCTTTTTTTCCTCCTATGATTCAGCTATGATAATCCAGTCCTTAACAATGGGCAAACAGCTGATTATGTTTGGCTTGTTTTGTGCACATAATTACTACCACATATTCATTCACTTGAAAACGGGAGGGAAAATAATTCTAGTAAACTTCAACCACAAAAATAAGCGTATCCACAATGTATCCAACTTCAGAAATGCTCACATTAACATGTACTAGAATCACAAGAAAGTAATAATAAATGGAGAACTTTCATGCTTTCTGGCTGATATGTACAACTCATTGTTCTTGAGCATGATATCAGAGATCCAGGAAGCAATTCAAAATAGTACAACATTTTCATCCTTATATTATGAACCGTGGTAGTGTGAATATAATGAGGGCTGGATGCTTTAGCTAGTTCATCTTTAATTTATTATGTAAAGGGAAAAAATTGAAATTAAGTGATGAAAGCCAAATCTTATAGAAGAGACAACCTAAAAAGAGTGAAATTCAAATAGGATTAACTTTATTTTTCTTATGCCAAGCAAAATGACCATAACAGAAGGAAACAGTTTTTCAGAACTTGAGAACCAAATGGGAACTGCATAAAGGAAAGGGTAAGAGATGGAGAGGTAAAATCTAAGACTTGGCTAAAGTATTTGTTGATTGAAAAGACATTATTATCTGAGAAGCAATGAAAACACCATTTATGTGGGTTACTTAAATGTTAATAAAGTCAGTACTGCTTTGAGCAAACTTAGTTCATATCTGTAATGATTGCGGTTAGATTAGTTAAACAGATCAAACAACTGATCATCATGAAATAGTAATATAGGTTACTAACAAAGTAATAGCTAGCAACTTTACACAATATAAAGCAAAACTAGTCCTATAGTTTTAGTGGTTGACAAAACCATATTATATAGCTGATAGTTCAGTAAATTCTTACAAGACGTAAATAAGTAAATTACCATCTCCAAAGATGGAATTCGTATACCAGTAATGTCCATTTCTCTATCAAAACTCTGAAAAAACAAATACACACTGATTCAGAACGGTAAGACTATGCAAGCTTCCAACTTTCAACAGCTGCAATCAGAAATATGATAATAAAGGAGACTCAAAAATGATAAATCAATTACCTCGTGGTACCAAGAAAACAACGGTACAATTCCCAGGCTATCTATCACCATAGGCTTGGTCTCAACTCCAACTGCTCTGCATGCATCAAGCAATTTATCCAGCTTTTCAAGAGAATCAAGCTGAAAACATAGCCTCATCATTTATGTTCAGTGGTAAAACTTTCATCAGTGAAAACGCTTTACATGTTTCAATCCTAAAACAAACAAAACAAGGCAATTATAGATACTTTTACATTGAAAAGGTTACAGGATTCAAAGGAGGATTACAAAAGGTCGATCCTTACATATTGTTCTTTGTCCCTACGACACCACAGATCATGGTTTCCCGGAATGAAGAAAACATGTCCGAACCTATCTTTCAAGAGAGACATAGTCAAGTGAAAATTTTGGTACGTCTCGGCAACGTCACCAGCGACAAGAAGGACATCGTTCTTGTATGTAGTAGGGCATAAGCGGTTGACCCATGCCATGTTGTCAGGGTAGTCAGTATGCAAGTCTGAAATCGAAAAAACTCTGAAGCCAAAAGCATGTCCAAGAGGAGAAGGCAAGATGGAAGGCCTTGTAATGCAGCCAATTCTTGTGGGATTCCTCAATTTGAATGGAATATGTTTTGAACAACATGATGGGCGTTGGTTCAAGGTGAGGCAAGAAGAAAGAGACCTCACCACCATGTATTGATGAAATTGTTTGTTTTTGTGACAGTAAGAGCAAAACCATTTCAACGGGGAAAGGAAAGGAAATGACGAAAACAAAAATCTCCAGCTTTTGGTCCCACAATCAGCAAAGAGAAGGACCGAATCCTAAAAGCCCAGTCCAAATTTCATCGAGGAAAAGAAAAAGTATTAAAGCCTACTTTCTATTTTAATCAAAGTGCAAATTTATTTATTTACACATTTTTTATTAAATAAATCTCTAACTTACTTAATAATATCTTCTAAATTCAGATTTTAATTTAAAAGATGATCTCTTTTAATTACGTGACTAATTAAAAATAATAACCTAATAAGGTATGATGGTAAAAGAGTTTCAAGAGATTTAAAAATTATGAAAAAACTTAAATATTTCTTTTAAATTTAATTAAAAGTAGAATATTAACTATAATTTTTTCTTTATCAAATAAGCCTAATAATTTAATAATGTTCTAAAATAAAATTTCAACATATCATAAAACACTATAAATTTAAAATTTTAAAAATGTAATGTATTAAAATATTTCATATCAATCAATTGTTTATATTTTCATAATCCTTCCAATAATATAAATTAAAATTGATTATTCAATACCAAATTTTTATTTATATTTTGCATATTATATTTACAATCATAGTATGTAATTCACACATGCAATATAATCTAATGAAATAGATATTGGCTATAATTATCTATTAATATTATTACATTTAAATAATAAACTAAATTAATACAAAATAAGATTAAAAAATACGAACATCCATTGTACTTTAAGAAATCTTAGAAAAACTCTACGATCTTTAAAATTTTCAAAAAAAATCCTTCTAATTTTTAGTTTTATTTAATTAGAAATAAGGACGAAACATAGTTATATATATTTATTAGATATAAAATGTAAAAAGGTGTAATTTTATATTTATTTCATTATAATTTTTCCTTAGTATATTTTTTAAGAATCAAAGTGCATAACATAAGCATAAAGACCTAGGCAAGTTTTAAGCATGATTTCATAGAGTTGGATTCAAGAAGCTTTACGGATAGAGAGAGGATCGTATACGTTGAGTTGTTTCCTTTGATTTTTGTAAATTTAGCATTGATTTAAAATTCAAACCAGAAGTTAAACAAATAAAACAAAAGATTTAAGGTTTAAAAGGTTCAATCGATATTAAACTGTCATAAAATCGATTAAAAATTAGAAAAAATTAAAGAATTTGAAATATTATTGAAAGAGACTGTTCTTACATATCGAAGAACTTGAAGTTTAATTAAACATGAGACTGTTAAATAAAAATTAATTAGTTTATTTTGATTTATAAAATTGACTAGTTTATAAAAGTTGGTCGATTAATTAATAAAATGATTTATTTTTAACAAAAATAATTATTAAAATAAATTGAACTGAAAAGTTAAAAACAGAACTAAAAAATTAGTTAAATTAATTAAACTAGTGGAACTAATTTAATTTTTTAATTATTGGTTATTAGGCGTCATAAACAAGTACGAAATCGTTTGTCCGTTAATCCTGTTCCTACTCTGTGCCATTGCATGACATCCACGTATTTAGCTCTGTTTTATTTATTTATTATTAAATGTGTGGATGTCCTCAAATGAGTGAGTACAGGATCGTGGAACGGACGATTTCATCCCTCGTAAACAATTTCATCCCTTATAAACAATGGTCGACCAATGTCCCGTATTAGTCAACCAATATGTTAAAAAACGTATTCCCAAAACGAGTCTGATGACTTTAGTCATCATTTTTACAAGAAAAAAATAGTAACAAACATAACAATAACAACGACAAGTGAAGAGACTAATTAAAGGGGGAAGCGAAGACATTTTAGTTGAATACATCAATGTCCACATGATTTAGGTAATGTTAAGACTTCTTTCAAGTAGATGAAAGTGATTTAGGGTACCTAATTAAGACTTTTAAAGTTTATTGTTTTGTTTTTATGATATTAACTCCTTATTAGGTGTTGATTAATTGTTTACATCTTTTAATTTTCAATTTTGGGTAGACTAATGAAGAATCTTAATGCTGGTTAGTTAAATTTTGAATTTTAAAAATATTTTAAAAATAAGTTGAAAGTTCATTTCATAAAATGAGATTATCATCAAGTATGTATTTAAAGTGGAAGTTAAAAGAATTAAATTAGTCTCTTTAAAAAAATAAATAAGGGATTGTTTGTACTTGTTAAATTTTTTTCTCGAAAGTTAAGTAATATTGCATTGATGGAAAAGGATTAATTTACAGGTATAAAAGGTCCTCTGATCTGATCCTATTAATATCAAGTGTTGATAGTATAAACTAGTAAGAACAAAATAAGGGTTGTAATTAGCTCAATCAGTGAAAGCGTATCTCAAAGGTGCCATTTTTCTTTTACACTTGGAGACAGGTTAGGCTGCAGGCTTCTAGCAATTGCAGTCAATCTAGCTTGCAGTGTTGTTTTCTAATACAGCTCCTCAGGAGTCTTTTAATCTCCACCAAACAGATTAGAACTCCTCTCTTTCCATAGATTATTCAACACTATAGCCAAGCATATCTTGAACATCTTATAGTTCGTTCCTTTCCTCATCCTAAGAATTAATGCCTATTGTATTGTTCCTGGCTTATCGTTTGCGTGATAAGTAATGTTTAGCAGAGAAGTGATTTTGATCCACACCTGTGAAGAATAGTTGCGTCTAAAATAGAGGTGGTTCATGCTCTCAGCCTGTGTTAGATATAGTTCACAATGGTTGGATTTTATTTCAAATATTGAGTGAATCCTTAGTAGGCATTCTGCTCCATAAGGCAAGACACATGAAGAAACTATGTTCAATTCTTACATTTTGATCCCATACTAGTGAAAAATAGGGTATCTTTGGCAAGTAAGGAGGTACCGTAATATATATAAGCTTCTTGCATGACCTAGCAGTGATGATCAGTGATTTGTCCATTTTCCATTGCACTTGATCCTCTTTATCCGAGTTAAGATAATAATCTGGTAGGCTATCGGTGATAGCACCTATTCCTTTGCTCATGTGTAAGGGCTAGCTCCGTTGATAGCTGGAGATCATCTTTTGTATCTTTGTGTTATGGGGAATAAGAGGCCTTACTGCCTTAGAGGTTGAAGATCCTCTAATTTATATAAGGGACCTCTTGGATGCCAATAATCATACTAGAAGAGAGCCTTGCTACCACTGAATACTTTATGCTTTACAGACCCTTGTAGCCATTCACTGAATACCTGTATGCGGAATACCTGTATGTGGCATTCCTCGCCGCATACAGGTCTATTACCAATATTTCACCTCTGATTTCGATGGCTTCACGGTCATCGCATCTTCTCCACGATGTTCCGCCCTTTTCTTCAACATGGCGTCTCCATTCTTCAAACTTCTCGCTCTTCTTCCCATTCTCGTTGGTCTTGAATATATGTTCTTTGAGAGCAGGACTCCATTTCTTCACATTTGACAACGATCTAGATGGTGAAGCGTGCCCCTGAAATACTGGCTCGACTTCGTTCGGCAATTTTTTGAGGCTTCCTAGTTGCTAATAAAAGAGTTCCCACTTCTTGTAAAGATTTGCTGCCTGAAATTGGCCTACTGGGTCTCGATGAACCTATAAAGGCATCTGCTTGAATTAGAAATTGGTGGTGAATTACATTCACCATTCCTTGATTGTGCTTGCTTTCTTGATGATCACCAAAGGTTCACTCACTAGCTTGCATCGGGCTGGCAGCAGAAAATCAGCACGTATGGCGGCATGATCACTATGGGCTTTTTGATTATTTTTTTTTTGAGATTACAAGGGACGAAAAAAAATAAGAAACTAGAGTTGTTGGTGGGATATGTCACGCCGTGCGCATCGCAGTGCAGAAGCTCCGGCGTGAAATCTTTTGTCCTCAAATTTGTGTACCGACCTTGTTTCATAAAATTCAAGTCATCTATTTACGTGAGACTCATATAAATAGATGGCTTGCATCTTATAAGATAGGGTTGGTATACAAATTTGGAAACAAAGAATCTGTTCCAGGAGCTCCTGGAGGAATTCTGCGCGTCCTGAGGAAGGTTTTGATTTATTAATGTAAAAGGTCATATCATCTTATCTCCAGTTAAAAAAGGAGTATCATTATAGAGAACAGATCACCTGTTGAAGATTTTCCTGTCTAACACTGTCCAAGAGTAAGACGACGTCATTTGGGCATTAAATTTGGGCAAGAGCTGGACAGAGATGAGCCGCCTGTGGGACGCTGAAGCCGGAAGAGGAAAGCTTCAGCCACTTTTATGATTACATATATATGTTAAATTTTCTGTAGTGCAAAAAATTTCATAATACATTACATAAACATTTATATATATATGTAAGTGTATTTCGTCGTTTTTTGTCCAGTATTATTATTATTTGTATTGATTATTATTGAAATTTATTATTACCCAATAACATAAATTTATGATTATTATGTCTTATTATTTTTATTATTATTATATAAATTGTAATTTTTATGATTCAAATTTATTACTAATATTTAATTATTATTGAAAATTATTATTACCATTTAAATAATTTTATGCTTATTATGTCTTATTATTTAAATTCTTATTATGTTTATGTTTATGTTTATTATTATTATTATTATTATTATTATTATTATTATTATTATTATTATTATTATTATTATTTATGATTGAAATTTATTATTATTAATATTATATTATTATTATACTTATTATTATTTGTATTTAATATTATTCAAATTTATTATTACAATTTATTCAAATTTATTATTATTATGTCGTATTATTGTTATTGTTATTATTATTTTTAAATAATTTGTTTTTATTTAAATTCAAATTTATTATGTGTTATTATAATTATATTATTATTAAGATTATTTTGAATTGTGGTTATTATTAATCGAATTTATTATTACAAATTATTCGAATTTATTATTGTTTTTAATATTTTTATTGTTATTATTAATTTTATTTAATTTGGATTTATTATATACAAATTATGATTGTCTTAGTATTATTATTATTATTATTATTTGTATTATTATTATTATTTGTATTTAATATTATTCAAATTTATTATTATTATACCTTATTATTATTATCGTTATTATTATATTTAAATAATTTGTTTTAATTTAAATTCAAATTATCTTATGTGTTATTATAATTATATTATTATTAATATTATTTTGAATTGTAGTTATTATTAATCAAACTTATTATTACCAATTATTCGAATTTATTATTGTTATTAATATTTTTATAATTATATTATTCGAATTTATTATTATTCTAATTGTAGTTATTATTGTTACATAAATTTATGATTACTATATCTTATTATTTGATTATTATTATTATTATTATTATTATTATTATATAAATTGTTTTTTTTATGATTCAAATTTAGTATTACAATTTATTAAAATTTGTTATTATTAAATTTATTATTATTATGATGATGACGATGATGATGATTATTATTATTTGTATTTATTATTATGCAAATTTATTACTACAATTTATTCAAATTAATTGTTATTATGTCTTATTATTATTATTGTTATCATTATTATTATTATTATTATTATTGTCGCTATTATTATTATTATTTAATTTTTTTAATTATTATTCAAATTTATTATTATTATTAGTATTATATCATTTGTATTTATTATAATTCAAATATATTATATAAATTTGAAATATAATAATATATCATTTAATGGCCATTTCCTTGCCCTCGTGAAATGGCCAGCAAATGGCCATTTGCAAATGGCCAGTTTTTTATTAATAAATATATATTATATAATTATTGTTATTATTATTATTATTATTATTATTATTATTATTATTATTAGATATACTAATAACAATAATTATTATTATAATAATAAATTCGAATAATAATAAATACAAATTATATAATAATAATAATAATAATAATAATAATAATAATAATAATAAGAAGAAGAAGAATTAGATAATAATAATAATAATAATAATATAATTGTTTAAAATAACAATAATAATTACAATAATAATAATAACAACAATAAAAATTATTATTATTATCTTATTTTTATCATCATCTTATTATAATTATAATAATAAATATATTATAATCATTCTAATAGTTTATTAAATAATGTTATTTAATAATTTATAATATTATTTATTATTTAAATAAATAATATATATTATAATAATAATAAACAGAAGCTTCGGGAGGGCGCGACAGCAAATGGCTATTTCGCCAGGGCGAGGGCTCGCTCTGGCGAAATGGCCATTTGCAAAAGCTGGCCATTGGACGAGAATGGCCATTTGCAAATGGCCTTATATATTATTAATAAATATATATGATATAATAATTATAATTATAATAATTATAATTATATATAATAATAATAAATTTGAATAAATTGTAATAACAATTTTGGATAATAATA
>JAOTBA010000008.1:8433598-8446630 GCA_025629845.1 Erythroxylum squamatum | reverse complement strand
CAGTCTGGATTACATAAATAACATCATTTTTTAAAATTATACTTGAATAAAACACTGTTAAACATGTATGATTTAATTAAGAAAAGAATTAACCTTATGTCGTGCCAAAATAATCATGAATTGCAAAGAAATACTTGGGGACATTGTTAGTATTTCAAATTAAAAATAATAATAATGGAATATTCAGTCACGATTCTTTATTTTAATAATATATCAACAAATGTTCGATGAGTATGCGACTGTGCAAGCGTGGTTGAAATATCTCCAGGACGGGACGTTTAGGATCTTAATGCTACTTATGACCGTAGCTTCCTTCTCCGAACCAGAAACTACTTCCTGTTAATTGACAGTTGACCGTCTGTTAGCGATGTAATATTTATTATAAAAATAATAAGCAAGAAAGAAGGCAAACAGTTGAACATTGATGTGGTATCTAGAATGCCAATAATATTGTTTTTCTCTTTTCTTTTTCCAGTAATATTGGTACCACAACCGCAACTCTTAAATGAGGGTTGGTCTCTCACATTAAATGCCGCTACCAACTACCAACTGGTTTATTCAATGTATAATGTGAAGGGCCGTGATCTATGCCTCTTATCTTAGCCTTCTCCATATTCAAAATCTCATTCGTGAAAAGGAGATGAATCACTGCGTAGTGGTGGGATAGGGAAGAGAGAAGAATATTGTTGCGTTGTGAAGATCAGTACGTACTTTTGTCACACCAAAATCAAATTCTTGCTGGCTTGTACAAGTCAGTTGAGGCTTGTTTTGCATGGTCCTTAAACCCTTCCCGTGTTCGTCATTCAATTTCCATTTCTTCGTTTCTCATCATAAATTTCTTGTGTCAAGCTAGTCTTTATTACCATCATCTTATATATAATTCACCACAACATTTCGTGGTTTGTTTGCCATTATAATTAGTTGTTGTATGATCATAAGTTTCTTGCTTTACCATCGGTCAAGATATATACATATTTGTTTTGAGCTAGTTGGGGAGCTGTTAAGTAATGAGAAACTCTGCTGCAGACAACATAAGGATGGAGATAGAGGCAAGCAAACCAGGCGGGAATGGAATGGCAGTAGGAGGGTTGAGCCCTTTAAGCGAGACGCTATGGAGGGAGAAAAACACAGATATCGTAGGAGATGTGTCGGCGAGGCTAACATGGAAGGATCTGACTGTGATGGTCACTCTGAACAACGGAGAGACTCAAAAGGTTTTGGATGGTCTCACCGGGTATTCTGAGCCTGGTTCTCTCACTGCTCTCATGGGCCCTTCTGGTTCTGGCAAATCCACTCTCCTCGATGCTCTCTCTAGCCGCCTTGCTGCTAATGCTTTTCTTTCTGGCACTATTCTCCTCAATGGTCGCAAAGCCAAGCTCTCTTTTGGAACTGCTGTAAGTCCAATTTCTACCTAATATATTAAGATTATAATCACTTATTTATGTGACTTTTCCAGGCAGAGGTTCCTGGAGATCAGTGAAGCCTAATGATATCCCTAATCGTAGTAAAATCAACATAAAAATAGTTGTATAATCTGCTCAATCTAAAAATCATAAAGAGATTGGTAATTTTAAGGTTAATTATGGTATAATGATTATAATCATGAACTTTATATATAAATTATAGGCTTACGTGACACAAGATGACAACTTGATTGGTACTCTGACGGTGAGGGAAACAATCTCGTATTCAGCTAGACTCCGACTTCCTGATAAGATGCCTAGGTCGGAGAAGCGTGCATTGGTAGAGAGTACGATAATAGAAATGGGTCTCCAGGATTGTGCTGATACAGTCATTGGAAACTGGCATTTACGTGGGATTAGCGGAGGTGAAAGGAGACGGGTCAGCATAGCTCTTGAAATCCTGATGAGGCCTAGATTGCTCTTTCTTGACGAGCCCACCAGTGGACTTGACAGGTAATCCACCTCTTCATTTGGAGAAAAGCTTTGCTCATGCGTAGCGTGCAGTGTTAAAAGATTCATAAATTAGAAATGTCGACTGTCTCTGCAAATTTTATTCTCAGCTAACTGTATTGGTACTAATTTTTTTGATTTGTTCATTGCACCTGATGACTAATGGCCATCTATATCGTGTGGCAGCGCTTCGGCCTTTTTCGTAACACAGACACTACGTGGGCTATCCAGAGATGGAAGAACTGTCATAGCTTCAATACACCAGCCTAGTAGCGAAGTTTTTGAGCTTTTTGATAGATTGTACTTGCTTTCAGGAGGCAAAACTGTTTATTTTGGTCAGGCATCAGAAGCATACGAGGCAAGCTGCTTGATTCTAATCCTCAAATTCATCTGATTTCAAATCCTAACAAGTTTAATGACAAATGCAGTTCTTTGCACAAGCTGGCTTTCCCTGCCCTGCTTTGAGGAATCCCTCTGATCATTTTCTTAGGTGCATAAACGCAGATTTCGACAAAGTGAAGGCCACGCTCAAGGGGTCCATGAAACTTAGGGTATCAATGATTAACCTTATTCACCGTTGATGTGCAAAGCCTTCTATCCTGATTACCTTTTGTCTAATGATTCATTCATTTTTGCATAACGTTGCGATTTTGTTTAGTTCGAGACAAACGATGATCCTCTAGAAAAGATAACTACAGCTGAAGCTATCCGATCTCTCCTTCACTACTACCAAACATCTCAGTACAAGTATGCAGCGATGGAAAAAGTGGAGGAGATATCCAAAGTTGTAAGTGTTTGATTTTTTTCATTAATTTACTGGTCATAGGTTTTATGCTTGCTTGCGAATCCAAGTTGATTCTTTATTCTTCTTAATTTTTGTTGCAGAGAGGAACTGTTCTAGACTCTGGAGGGAGTCAAGCAAGTTTCTTTATGCAGACGTTCACCTTAACCAAGCGTTCTTTTATTAACATGTCGAGAGATTTTGGATATTACTGGCTTAGGCTCCTCATTTACATACTCGTTACTGTTTGCATTGGAACTATATATCTTAACGTTGGGACTGGATACAATTCCATTTTGGTAGGCGCTTGATTATACTACAAAACACAGTTTTCTAACTCAATCTATGGTCATTTCACATTTCGTGCTGACTTCTTTTTGTTTTCCATGAGCCAGGCAAGAGGTTCATGTGCTTCATTCGTATTTGGTTTTGTCACTTTCATGTCAATTGGTGGGTTCCCTTCCTTTGTGGAAGATATGAAGGTACGTCA
This sequence comes from Erythroxylum squamatum, assembly GCA_025629845.1. Taxonomy (NCBI): domain Eukaryota; kingdom Viridiplantae; phylum Streptophyta; class Magnoliopsida; order Malpighiales; family Erythroxylaceae; genus Erythroxylum; species Erythroxylum squamatum. Next base: position 8,443,446 of record JAOTBA010000008.1, on the reverse strand, counting down.
GTCTCATGACCATCTATTGCAATGACACCCTAATGCGCATTGAACACCCAACTTACTACTTTTGCAGGTCTTTCAAAGAGAAAGGTTGAATGGACATTACGGTGTGATAGCTTTTGTCATTAGCAACACAGTTTCTGCAATGCCATTCCTCATAATGATCACCTTTATCTCTGGAACTATTTGTTACTTCATGGTTCGCCTTCATCCTGGTTTTGAGCATTATCTATTCTTCGTGTTGGCCCTCTATGCAAGTGTCACTGTGGTCGAAAGTCTGATGATGGCCATAGCCAGTGTAGTTCCCAATTTCCTCATGGGCATCATCATCGGAGCTGGAATTCAGGTAAAGTAAATAAATATGCTGTATATTTATTTGAAATTCTAAGCAAAATTTTTGAAAGTGTTATGGTCCTGAATGTTTTCATCCAATTTCAGGGAATATTCATGTTAGTTTCCGGGTACTTCAGGCTTCCGAATGACATACCCAAGCCTGTTTGGCGCTACCCAATGTCATACATCAGCTTCCACTTCTGGGCTCTTCAGGTATTTACAAAATAGCTTCCTACTAACTAACCTATTCATAAAGCCACATGTAATCCTCCCAAGTAAATTAACTATACGATTATGGATTCATCACAGGGACAATACCAGAATGATTTGAGAGGGTTGTTGTTTGACAACCAATCCCCTGATCTTCCCAAAATCCCAGGAGAGTATATCCTGGAAAACATTTTTCAGATAAACGTGCACAGATCGAAGTGGATAGACCTTAGCGTGATCTTCAGCATGATCATCAGTTACCGCATCATATTCTTTATCATGATCAAAATCAGCGAAGATGTTACACCTTGGATCAGAGCCTACATAGCAAGGAGAAGGATGCAACAGAAGAATGGAGCTCTAACTACTACAGTTGCTCCTGACGGTCTCACCCAGTCCGCTTCTCTTAGGGCTTACGTGGCCAATCGTCCCACTGGAGTTTCTAAACGGTAGATGCCACTAACTAATGTTATTATGGTTGATTGCTTAAACTAAACCAATAGTGCTGTAATCAAGGCTGCCATTATCAGATAGGGGCCTCACAATATCAAGTCCCTATCTGTTGGCTATATATTGCTTTCAGTTCAGTCAGGTTGGACAAACTGTACCATCATGTGTAATCAATCCACGTCTAAGGTGATAACATCCATACTATATTAATTTCTTGCAAAACAATATATAGCACGTCTCTTTCCCTTTTGAAGGGCTGAAGAATATTTATGAGCTTTATCCGACCTTGAGGCTGGGGCCAATGCACAGCCGGGATGAGGTGCTTGCTGTGAGGCAACGCCCTTCTCTTTAATCGGAGTAGGTCGTAACGTATAGTACTGAACTCATTCAAAAGTATCTTAGTAACTATATCTCCCACTCATCATGAATGAGTTTAATTGATTGGAATTTTGTAGCTCTTGTACCTTTTCAATAACTCGAGCGATCAGCATACGACAGCTTATTATTATATATTTGCTAATAGTATAAAACATCTTGATGAGCAAATCACTTTCAAAAAAAAAAAATCTTGATGAGCAAATCTATCGTGGACCAATATATCCTAAGCCATATCTCGGCATTAATTTATTTTTTAAAATCTCATTTACTTTATCATCATTCTTGTATTCAATTATGTTACTAAGAGACGGTGACCACCTTTAAATGCGTTTTATGTGAGTCTTTAAATACAATAGCTTTCCTCTGCTCTAAATTTTTTCAAATCAAATTTTATTTGTTTTCTTATAATTATTCCATAAGATTGTATCATGTTTGATCTATTAAGAAAATTTTAATGTAGGAAACCTTAAATTTAATATTCTCAAGAATTAGAGAAGAGTCTTAAGATTATTTAATAAGACGCCTTAACCTAAAGGATTTCACATAATGTAAGTAAAATCTTGTAACTTACATTAGTACTTTTATGGCCATACTTACACACATAGTATGGCCAGTATGGGAGTATTGGCTCATATTTGCTTTTATGTGAATTGTCTTTTATTTATAAAATACCGTACAGATGTTAGTTCAAACATACAAAATATTTAACTTGAGTTCACTTATCTACTTTATTTTTTTCCCAAAACCTGCATCTAGCAACTGGAGACAAATGTAGTGATCATCTAATCATTTTTTACTAACTTCATTGTAATTTAAAGAAACATTTATGGTTTATGTTTTTCGCTCTTAATTATCCCCTAGATAATAAACTTTAAACTTGCCTCATCCCTAGTGACAACAAATAATCAGAGGTGATTACTTATGTGAAAAAGTCAATCTCTAATTTGTCTTACACGCTTTGGATTCACACACACACACACACACATATAAGTATATATATACAAAATAAAGAATATATTTATGAATCAATTTATGGTTTAAGTTTTTTGCTCTTAATTATCACCTATATAATAAACTTTAAAATTGTCTCATCTCTAGGGACCACAAATAGCTAGAGGTCATTACCTAAGTGAAAAAGATAATCTCTAATTTGTCTTACATGCTTTGGATTTACACATGCGCATGCGCGCACACACATGCATATATATATATATATACAAAATAAAAAATATATTTATGAATCAAGTATTATACTCTCATTGAAATGTGACATTACAATTAAATGAACATATAAGAGAAATGTTTCTTATTACATTTCAATATCTATGTAAGCTTGTGAGACCTCATATGCGCAATATACACATCTTGGGAAATAAGCTTTGTCATTGGGTTTATTACCATATCTCATGTAGATATATATTTCAAGTTTACTTCTTCTCGCGCGACTATATCTTCTACATAATTCTACTTGGTATCTATATGCTTGGCTTTATTTATGATCTTTTGTACAAGTGATTACTGCTTGACTATCACAATTGATAGTCACTGGATTAATTTTGCTTTTAATGACTCCTAGATGAACAAAGAATTATCGAAGCTATATAGCTTCTTCTATTACTGTAGAGAATGCTACAAATTTAGCTTCCATCATCTAAAATGCAGTACATGATTGTTTCTTACTTTTCCTAGATATTGCTACATTATTCATTAAGAAAACAAATCTAGAGATAGATTTTCTTTCATCTAAATCTCCTCAGTCTGCATTTGTATACCTTTATATACGTAGGTAATTGCCTTGATAGCATAACGCATAATCTACAGTACCTTTTAGATACCTTAATATTCTTTTTACTGCTTTCCAATGTGCTTACCCTAGATTTGACTGATATTTACTCACCATTCCAACAACATAACAAATATTTGGTTATGTATACATCATTGTATACATAAGACTTCTAACTGCACTAGAATAAGGATATTTCTTCATTTTTTCCCATTGCTTATGGTGTTATAGAAAAACATTTCTTGCTCTTGCCTTTAATAGTATGATTATCAATTGATTTTCATTCTTACATACGAAATTGTTCAAGAATTCTTTGAATATATGTCACTTATGAAATTGATAATAATTTCTTTAAACAATATCTTGAAATCTTAACTCAAAGAATGGATGCAACTTGACCAATGTCTTTCATCTCAAATTAAGATGATAGCTAGTCTTTGATTTGCATAATAAACCTATGATCATTACTAGGAATCAAAATATCATCCATATATAAAGACAAAATTGTAAATTTATCTTTGAATCTCTCAATGTATATATAGTGGTCTTCGTCAATCATATGAAAGAATTACGTTATGAAAATGGATATACCATTGTCTTAAAGACTACTTCAGACGATAAATCAATTTAATAACCAACACACTTTATGTTCTTAACATGTCTTAGTGAAAACTATAAGTTGTTCCATATATATTTCTTCTTTTAATTCTCCATATAAAAAAAGTAGTCTTTACATTCATTTGACATAATTCAAGATCCATACTAGTTATAATAAGATGGATTAAAGCAAGTCTTACAGTAGGTGAAAAAAAAATCTTCATAATAAATTCCCTCATATTGTGTATATCCCTTAGTTGTAAGGCGCGCTTTGTATCTTTTCATACTGCCAACAACCTTTTATTTTAATTTAAGAACCTACTTGTTTCCAATAGCTTTTCACCTTTTAGTAAGATCAACTAAGTCCCATGCTTAATTAGAGCTTAAAGAAGTAATTTCTTCTTTCATTGCTTTCATCCACTTTTCTTTAGCAGGACCGGTAAGAGCCTCATTTACGTCCCTTAGCTCATCCTCCTCTTTTGGTACAATCATATGAATTTCTCCTTTAATATCAAAACAACATTGTGAAATAATTTTTTAATTATATATTGTGTCATAAATGAGGTTCATTAAAAACAAATGTATAAATATTCTGATCGCTCTTACTCAAGTCAGATACCATGAGTAAACCTTCAGTGGGATGTACAGTGAATTGATTTTGAGTTAATTGTTCAATATCTAAATTGCTCCGACTGGGTTGAAGTTCCATGTCTTGATTTCTCATAACATAATTATAATGATCAAGAGGCTCATATAGAAATAGGTCTTTCTTATTTCACCTTGCTTTGGAAAATCGTTCTATAAGAATGCTATATCTCATTATTCAAATTCAATTACACCTTCACTACCTTGTTCACCTATAAACACATACCCTTTTGGGTGTTTTGAGTATCTAATAAAAATAATTTTCTTTCCTCTTGGGCATAGTTTTCTATATTTATGAGGGATATCATGAACATAGGCATCACACTCCAAAGGTATAAGAGTTGTCATGTCAGGTTTTTTACCCATCCACAACTTATACAAAGTGCTTGTAACTGATTTTGTAGGCACTCGATTAAGTACATAAGTAGTTGTTAGCAATACATCACCCTAATTGGTGATTAACAAATTTACTTTTGTCATCATGGACCTAATCATTTCTAGTAATGTTCTATCACATCTTTCTGATATACTGTTTTGTTGTAGGGTTCAAGAATAGTCAATTATTTGTCTATTCCTTTTTCATCACATAAAATTTTAAACTTATCAAATAATTACTATTGTTCTCGATTAGTTCAGAATTCTTTCATCTTCCTTTCTAATTGATGCTCAACTAAATTCATGTACTAGAAGAAACAACTTAATGCTTATGATTTGTGAAAAATCAAATAGATGTGACCATATCGAGTATAATCATCTATGAAAATGATAAAATACACAATCTAATATCTTGCCCTTATATTCATTGAACCACATAATTCATAATGAACTAATTGTAATGGGTATGAAGCTCGTGTTCCTTTTCCAAAAGGTTGTCTAACCGTTTTATCAGTTAGACAATGCTCACTTGTATGTAGATCTATTTGACTTAGATTACCTAAAAGGCTCTCTTTAGTCAATCGACTTATTCGATTTTGACCAATATGAAATAATATAACATGCCACAAGATTGCATCATTGTTAGAAGTATTAGATGATGTAACTAATATATAACTCATATTATTATTTATAGCCACAACATCAAGTACAATAAAGTCATTAATCATAAAACCATGACTATAACAAATAGTTCTGAGGTATAAATCTATTCCATTATTATGGAAGTTTACGTTAAAACCAAGTTTAACTAACATCAACAAAGAAAGAGGATTTTGTCAAATTTATTGAGCATCCAACACTTCATATAGGATGAGGAGTTGACCACCTCACATGTATAATTTGCACATGCCAATCCAGCAACTTTGGAATTGTCACCTATATAAAGCAATTTTGTTCCATATGAGATCTTCCAAAACTTTACGAAGGCATCTCTATCATTTACTATATGATTGGTTGCTCCTGAGTTTGCAATCTATAAAGGATGTGATTCAGTTAAAAAAATGAATAAGAAACACTAAACAAATGTCTGTACTGTAATGTTGAACTTTTTTAGGCTCATTGCAATCATGAACGAACCCTTATTTTCATAACAATAACATTTGACACATTTCATATTCCTCTTCTTGAAGGGAAGCTTATTATTTTTATGATGATTCCACTTGGCCTTCTTAGATTCCTAAGTAGAGTGGTGGTGTCTCTTATTCTTTATCTACTTATTCCCACAATAATGCTTGTGCTTCTTGTTCACATATTCATGTGAGCTAGAGCCAACTACATATACCTCAGAAGATATCTTTGAGGCTTTTAAATGCTCTTCTTTTAGTATGAGATGCCTTGCAACATCTTCGATAGTCTTGATGCTCTCATTATGAGTTAGATACATATTCACGTAAGCCTAACTCTGAGGCAAATAGCAAATTACGACTTGCACTTATTACTCATCGAAAATTTTATAAACAACATCCCTTAGCTCACTTATCATGTTTGACATTTACCTCAGATTATTTTTTTAGAAAGGATAAATTGAATTAAGCTATAGAAGGAAATCAAAGTATATACACAAATACATACAAAACTAGCACATTAAAAACACAATGTGAGAGAATCACTTATGAACATAGGTTTGCTTAAGATGATTACATAATACTACACTTAATGAACCAGTTCTTTACACATTCCAATTGGTGCAGAGATATTCCATATCTTGAAATTTATGTTTGTAAATTCTAAAGTGGTTTCTAATGTGTGACAATAGATGGTTGTAGAATTATTCTTTATTGAGGCACTTTTTCTAAAAATTTTGATTATTTCTCTCTTTCCAAATAGTTGTAATCAGGGAAGACAATGATAAGCAAAAGCACCACTTGAATGTTTTGTTTGGATGCTTGATAAAAGGGCACCAATTCTTGGGTTGTTCATATCATTTGGAGCATTAACAATGTGACATCTGTACATCATTGTTCTCTATATTTTTGCAATAAAATCACATTGAAAACATAAATGATTTGTGCTCTCTTTAGCCTTTTTACAAAGGATACACCAATTTGAGATATTCTGAAACTTGGATAGCTTGTCCACAGTTAGTAGTTTGTTCCTCATTGTTAACCATAGTGTGGTGAAAGCTTGAGGCTGTTGATAACCAAACCAGACAATCTTAGTCCAAGCAAGTGTTTCCAAAATTTTCGAGAAGAACTTCCCTGCAAGATAGATTAGTGAAGATACCATTACAAGTGTGTTTTTAGATGTCTCATTTTCAATGTTAATGGTTGTTTGGATAATCTCTGATTTCATTTAATTAGTAATTGATGTAGGTCTGATAATATCCTTATTTGAGAGTGTTTCAACAAGTGAAGCTCCTTGTTGGACCAATGGTCTGAGGGTTGAGGCAATATCCACTTTCTCCAAAGGACCTATTGATAGCCAATTATCTTGCTATAAACTAATTGATTTGCCATTCCCTAAGAGATAAATAAAATCATATCTGAATTTTTTCATCACCTTGAAGATGGCTTTCGTAGTTGAAGAAGCATAGTTTTTCACATCTAGATTCCAAATACTTTTGTTCTTTATGAAGATATTATGAATCCACCAATACCATAAAGTCTACTTGTTAGTTATAAGTCTCTATAGCCTCTTAGTGAGCATGACAACGTTCATTTTTTTAGGGTAATTATGTTGAGGCCTCCATTATCTTTAGGGGCACACACATCCCTCCATTTCATCTTGGCCCTCCTAGGAGTTTTCTTACAGCCAGACCATAGAAACTTATTAATGGTTTTGATGATGTTGATAGGAAAAGCAATATGGGTTGCCCAATAGACATTAATGGAATTCAAAATAGAGAAAGCGAGTTGTGCTCTACTAGCAACGGAGAGATTTTTTGAGCTCCACAAAGATATTCTAATATTGATCTTATCAATCAAACTGCTAAATCTCCGTGTTTAACTTCGAAGTTGTTACTGGAATTCCAAGATACATTATTGGAAGAGATTATTGTTTGAAACTAGTAATGGATTTCATAATTGACACTTGGTTTATAGCAATCTTAGAAAGAAAGAGACCACTTTTGGAGTAATGAATTTGGAGACTACACATCTTGTTAAAGACCTTGAGAGCTTTCATAAGGGTTTAAACAAATATAGGGTCAAATTTGAGTAGAATGAGATCATTAGCAAAACAAAGATTAGTAATTTGCAATTTCCTGCATTTTGAGTGATATTTGAAATCCTTTATTCTTTCCACAACCCTTTTAAGGAGTCTATTGAACACTTCCATAACCAGAGCAAAGAGATAAGGAGAAATGAGATCACCTTAGCAGATTCCTTTATAACTTTTGAATGGTTTTGTGGGCTGACCATCGGCAAGAATGTTATAAGAGGGAGAAGTGATGCATTGTCTGATCCAATGAATAAAGGCATTAGGACACTCCATAGCAATTAGAAATTTGATTATAAAATCCCAATCCACACTATCATAAGCTGTTTTAAGATCAATCTTAAGATATTAAATTAATCTACCCTTCTTCTTTGAATAAGCTTTCACCAACTCTTGTAATAACATAATGTTGTCACTTATGATTCTTCCAGAAATGTAAGCACCTTCAGTAGGATCAATCAAATACCTAAAATTTTAATTTATTATAAATAAAGTCTATAGTTAACTTCTGTAGTTACTTTATGTGGGTTATCATGTATTCACGTCAAATATCAAGTAAAATTTTAATAATATTTATTTATATTAATAAAAATGGTTAATTAATTTTTATTTAGATTTAGTTAAAAATATTAACAGTTTATTAATTAAGAATTTCATGTATATGTTGACATAAATAGATTTATTGTATATTGTATTCTATATTAACGAGACCGATAAGGACTAACTCTTTTAAACTTTGAATCATATTTGTAACAAATTAAAAATTTTAAAATTTGATTGATGCATATTTTTACTCATTGTTGGTATTACAAAATTAAATAAAGATGAAAATTTAAAATATAAATTACCTTTTCTAATAATTTTTATAAGTAATAAGTTATATGTGACTATTTTGCTACAATTTAATTTGTTCTTGAGTAGATTATAAATAGATTATTTCACAGTTAAACGTCTCAATCACGCCTTAATATTTCTTAAAATTTTGAATTAAGCCTTTATTGTTATTTATAATGTCACATTGCAACTTAACGTTTCCAAAATGATAATAGTAGCACTCTAAACCCTAATGGAGTTAGGTTTATATTAATTGCTAGTAATTAGGTCGTCAACTTATCATCATATATGGTGTTATAGCAAGGCAATCTTAAGCCACCAAAATTAAAGCTGAGGTGAAATAATTTCTTTAGGCATTTGTATTTATTTTTGTCAAGTATAAAACATTTATCGTGTTCATATTAGAATTTATGAAGGGACAACATAAAGGATATGGATTGGCACATGCTCATGTACAAAACCGTGTCCATTATAATTACTTGTAGACATGATAAACTATACGTCCATGTAGTCAATCGTGTTTATGCTAGAAAAAGTGCACCAGTTAAAGCTAGATGAAGATTTATAATATCATTTCCACTTGTAATTATTTGAAAAGTCTATTGGCCTTTTGCTAATGTCCACAAAATAATTATCTTTTATAAAGATAACTTTCATCTTCCACTTCTATAGTAAGGAATTATTCTTGTTAAACTTCTTAATTTTAAATTTGATTGTCATTGCTTCTATCCCAAATTATTCTAGTTTAGAGAAATAGCTCTCATTATTTCATAAAAAGCAATAATTTTATATATAAGTAGTGCCTGACACTTTTAAATAATGAATAATATCTAACTTGTATTATGAAGTGGAGGATTCATTTATAATATAACAACAGAGTATCACTACAAGAAAAGGAAGCCTTTCGCGACGTTTTTAAAACGTCACGAAAGCTCATAAAACGTCGCAAATTCTCTTTTGCGACGTTTAAAAAAACGTCACTAAAAACGTCGCGGAATGTGGAGTAGGCAAAGGGTATCCGCGACGTTTTATG
>JAOTBA010000008.1:8397735-8417393 GCA_025629845.1 Erythroxylum squamatum | reverse complement strand
ATTGGACATTTAATTAAAATCAACTTAATTAATGCTAACATAATTTACTTAAGTAATCTAATCATGCTTAATTATATAAAAAAAAATTCGAGGATAACACTTTAATGACGTTAAAGTTGCAATTTTAAAGGAATAAAATCGGCATAAGAATAAAGAAGATATGTAATTTGGTTTATAACAAGTCAAAGCTTTAACTGTTGGACCCCGTTTCCGGAACCCAACTATCCAGAATCATAAGATGTGAGCGTGTTATCCTACGTGACATCTAAACACGCTTCCCACAAGGATGGCGAGCCCATACCATTCAGACACCAAAATTTCAAAATGACTTCTTCAAAACAATAGTAGCTCCATGTCTCTAGTTTATTTTTCAATAAGAATCATCTCATTCGGAGCTCTATAGCTCAAGATATGGTTAAAGTACTGAAGTATGTTTAGTAAAATAACCAATTCATGCTCTTCCAATCGATTCCCTCACTTTCTTTCCATCAATATTTTTCAAATTAACACCAAAGGTTACCAAATTTTATAAAGAGATAGAAAAAAATGTGTTAGGAAACTATTGGTTCAAGAATTAAGTCATTTAGAGGTCGGATGACAAAGTTATGGCCAAAAAAATCAAACATATTCAGAGCTAAAAAACCATTCAGGTGTGATCGTAAGGAGTAGGGATGCGATCGCAAGTATGAAGGCGCGATCGCAAGGAACAAAGGTGAAATCGCGAGGATGGTGCAATCACAAGGAAGAAAGGTGCGATCGTAAGGATAGCAGTGCGATCGCAAGGAACCAAGGTGCGATCGCGACCGAAGCAGTTCCACAGAAACCTCCTACGCGACATCACTAACTTCAATCGATCATAACTTTCAACTTCGATATCCAAAATTTTCATGCTATATATCGTTGGAAAGTTAGAAAGATAAGCTACAACTTTTGTTAAGACAGCTTTATCTAATTCTTCCTAGATTAATACAATTTAGTCATAGAAGTTAGAGTCACTATTCCAACTCTAACAACAATTAACAACTCAACAAAGAAGAGTATAAACATACACTAACCCCAAGAGACATATGCACATACACAAAAGAAACTTATTAAATTCTCAATCTCATTACTAAATAAAAATAGTGTTTAAATGTAGCTTTAGTTACATATCCACACTACATCATTAGCTTAACACAAAATACATAGGGATGTTCATGATCGATATGCTGCTAAAGCTACTCAACAGTTATCGAACTAACTTAGTACGAAAATGCTAACTATCTCGGAGTTTGTCCAATTGTCTTGCAAGGATCGCTAACCTTCTCGTCCTGCACCTAAGGAGGGAATAGTGGGGTGAGCTACACAGCTTAATGACTAATATATTTATAGTCATCGGTAACGAGCCACACATTCAAGCATATGTACGTGTATGTCTAGCAATTCAATACTCAACAATTCAAATTCACAACTCATAATTAACTAGATGTCATCACCTAGAACGTATCATGTACTTATCCATCAAAGCATAACACTTAATTATGCATCATACTCAATAAATCAATGATGAAATGCACAACAAATGGGTCAAGAGTTCGTGGAATAAAACGGAGAAACCGAAGTCTATACTGTGAACAAAACGAGTCCAAATTCTCAGGATCTCGTGGCCTCAAGCGAGCAGCCGGGAGAAGGTTATAGGTCAACGTGCACGTGACTAACGAAACGGGTTCCTCTCTTGCCCAATCACAAGCAATTTTATGCTTAATTCAATCAATCACAAATTCCTATTCTCATGCTTCTTTTACTTTTCTTCCTTTCATTTATCCAAATTGCCATGACACATTCCAAGGCATAACATGGTCACAAGCACAATTCAACCATATCAAAATGTCATACATCTTTCAATGCATGATATAAAACACATCATAAATCATTTTTCACATCACAGCAATTCACAATTTAACACACAGTATACGAGCAAGACAATTTGCCCATATTACACAACCACTATAAATATATTACTCACCTAATTGGCTTGCAAAAATCTAAGTCAAGCTTGTCTTTCCTCTTGCTCTTGGATTGGGTTTGCTTGGTTTCTTATAACAAACCCATTTTCTCATTCAATCCATATTCACATGTAATTTAATAAAACTTCACAAATCAAGATGCTAAAATTGAACTCAAACCTAACCTACCTATAGTCCATCTAAGCTAGAAAAACCAAAACCCTAGCTTAGAAATCCAAAATCAAAATGGTTTCATCTTTATCGTCTTTCTTCCTTCATTCCCAACACAAACCCTAGTCTTTATTTAATCCCTTTTTGAACCTAGTAAGAAGAAAAATGAAAACTTACCTCTAACAAGTTGATTTCCTCTTCTTTTTCTTTTTCTTTTTCTTTCTTCTTCCTTCCAAGCTTCCTACGATTTTTCTTCTTCTCTTCTCCTTTTTACGTTTTCTTTTCTTCTCTCTTTGGTCTTTCTTCTCTTCTACGACTCTTCTCTCTTCTTCTTCTAATTCAAGACCATTGTAAACGGTCTTTCCCTATTTTACCCTTCATTTACCTTGTCCTTCCCATTTTGCCCCTTCTTTCATTTAATCCATCTACTAACTCCTTTAATCTTCTCAAACACGATACCATACTCTGATTTAATTCTAACATTTCCCTTCTAAATTTCTAATTTAAACTTATACTCACCAAATTAATGAGCTCAATCCTAAAAATAATTAAAGGAATAAATCAATAATAATAAAAATTAAGGGTCCAACATTAAAGGTGTAAAAAAAGAAATCAATAGAACATGGCTCGAATGGAAGCCAAAATCAAAATAGATCAAAATTAAAAAGTAAGAAAATTTTAAAATGCTATGAATATGGTAAGAAAGGTCACTTGAGAAAACATTGTTAGAATTTAAATAAGAAACATTTTAGTCCTAAACAAAATTTCGCAAGTACTTCAGATGATGATCATGCTCTATTTTGTGAACCAACAACAACAATTGAAAGTAAGAGGTTACTACTTGACGTATGGCTAATTAACTCAAGAGTTGTTTTTCATATGACCTCTATAAGAAAATGACTTCATCATTATGAACATATCTCATAAGGACCTATATACAAATATAGTGATTATCCTCTAAAGGTTTATCGGTATTGGAACCATAAAATTGAGATGTATTATGGTACGATTCATACTCATTAAGAAGTACTACATATAGAGTGCTTGAAAAAATAATTTGCTGTCTCTAGGATGACTAAATGACCTTGGGTGCAAAATAAAAATTTTCAATAACTTTTTAAAAATAATTCGAGGTGCAATCATATTTATAAAAAGGAGAAAAGATAGGTGCAAATTTATACAAGTTAAAAGGACAGTTATTGCTAGGAGTAGAAGCATCAGACATTTCAAGTAGTCTAAGTGAGTCATCTTGAATGTTACGACATCAAAATATTAGATATATATCTAAATAAAGAACGAAGATTTGTGTTGAGAAAAAGTTACTTCCTAGGCTTATACAGGTATCACAACATTTTTGTCAGCATTGTGTTATAAGTAAGCAATGCCATGTAAAATTTAACACATTAAATTCAAGAAATAACGTTGTTTTTTAATTGAATTACTGTGATATGTGGTAAGCACTAGTTCCATCCCTAGGAAAAGCAAAGTGCTTTGTCTCTTTTATTTATGATTATTCCAAGAAGTGTATGGTGTATCCTATCATGAATAAAGCATATATGTTCCGAAATTTCAAAATTTTCAAAGCGCATGTTAAACTTGATTATGATAAAAAGATCAAGTGCTTAAGGACAGATAAATTATGAGAATATATTAACAACATATTTGATGCATTCTATAAGAAAGAAGGCATAAAAAATAGTTCATTGTTGCATACACTCCTTAATAAAACAAAATAGCAGAGCGAATGAATTGAACTCTATTAGAAAGAACAAAAGTAGTGTTGAGAGTTGCATGCCTAGATAAGACTTTTTGGACTAAAGTGGTCAATAACATCTATTATATGGTGACGAGTTCCATCAACCACAATTGAGTCAAAGATGCTAATGGAAATATAGACTAAAAAGTCAATGGATTATGCCTATGTACGTGACATATACTGCCAAAGAAACCATGAAGCTGGATCCAAAATCTATGAAATGTTGATTTTTAAGATATGTTGACGAAGTAAAGGGACATCGCTTATAGGATCCCACTACCTATGAGGTTATTGTTAGTAGGGATGTGATGTATATAAAAGATAAAATTACAAAGGGAAGAAAAAGATAATAACATTTCATAAAGAAGTTTAGAGAATGTTAGACAAGTAGAAAGGATTTTCAAACTTCTTTTGAAGCAATATTAAAGTAAGATATTAAATAACTAGTTGAGTTCAAAACTTCAAAAGTTCATTGATCTGATGGTTAAAAGACACACCTGATGAGATTAAGGTACGACCTTTCAACTGATAATTATTGAAGAATAGTTAATGAAATTGGCATTATTTATAAATAAGAGATAATGATCAATTGAAATAGTTGATGATAATCATTTGAAAATATAAATATAAGATAATTTGTGTGAGAAAAAATGAAAGTTTCTTGCAAGAGTCCTTTAATCGATGAAATACAATCAAATACAAATAAGTGGCTTAATTAATGATGCATATGATTTGAAAGGGCCTATGTTTATTTATGAGTTACATTTTTCCTACCATTGATATTAGAGTTGTTTTCATATGCAGCTTAATCATGATCTTTATCTTGGTAAAACTGAAATTATGTTTTTATTGAATTGGTAACCTTCAAATTATGATAATGACTATCTCAAACAAAAGATAAGTGTTAATTATTTATATTGATTATTTGTGACAATATTTTTTCTTCAAATGTCTTTAAATGCATGTATAATATTATGTATACTTTATCGGATGTGTTTGAAGAATTATTTGTTTTTTAACCTAGAATATATTGTGTAAGACTTACAAAATGAACAATTTGTAATACTCTTTCCTAAGTTTTTAGACCAATATAGTATATTTCACCAAATTTATTATCCGGTTAATTTGTTGCTAAGTTCCCATCTTGGATGGGAAGAGTATTGTGTATTTGAACTAAACATAGTATGATGCTATACGATAAATAATTTTACAAATAAGAAAACTTTTGGCATTGGACACACAAAAAATAACAACTAGAATATAAATTTGTCGTTTTTATGAACCCAAATTATGTTGAATGGTACAAAAACTCATCTATAAGATGAAAACTTAAAATCTGGCAATCATAAAAGAAAGACCTAGTAGCTAGACATATCCAATACATACTTAACAAAGACAAGTAGAAATTCATAAAAATAGTTGGCGGTACAGACAACCAAAATAAGTTCTAATTTGTCAAACATACTACCCAAACTTTGGATATATGGTGGCGACAATGGGTTAGGGCTTGACAAAACAAACTTGAAACCCAAGTTGGATTCAAAAGGCAGGAATAGTTCTAATGTGGAGAAATACCTACCGTACTTAATATAGGTGCCAATGGAAAAAGGGTAAGAGAAATACCTATTGTACTCAAAACTCTAAGAAGACAAAGTGGAATCAACATGGAAAAGAAAAATGTCCTTTTAAAAAGCAAAACATTAAAAGAATTTAGTGCTTTAATTGTGTCAATAAAGGTTACTTTGCTTGCCATTATAGCTAGCCCAAAAAAGTACAATCTTATTGTACATATATTTATTTTGTGAGTATCTCTTGTTCTAATTTTCTATTTGAATCACATCCTTTGTGGATACATGAAGGATAAAGATGCTTTCGTGAAATTCCAAAAAATCATGTATGGAACGAGATGGGTTTATGTAAAAGACAATTCAAGGGTTATTTTACAAAGGATTGGGACCTGTAAGTTAGGCATACATGGTAGTCAACCCCTAATCTTACATGAAATGTTGTATTCTCTAAAGATTTGATGAAATCTTATCTCTATGTTAGTTTTAATAAGTCTTAGTTTTGATGTAAATTTCCATTGTGGTGGTAGGAATTATACCTTGTACATATTTTTTATGATCACGAATTTATATTAGATGGTTTTTATTGTTTTAGATATTGTTCAAATAATAACATAAGTTATTGTTTGTTTATGTCATTTAGTAATTCTAATAATGATTCAATTTTGTAGCATGTTAGACTATGTCATATTGGTCAAAATTGAATAAATTGATTGGCTAAAGAAAGCCTATCAGGTGATTTACGTCAAGTAGATTTACTTATTTATGAAATTGTCTAGTTGGTAATACAAGAAAGCCATTTGGAGAGGGAACATGAGATTCCTATCCATTGCAATTAACTAATTCAGACATCTATAGTCTATAATAAATGTCAGGGCGGGATATAAAACTTTATATTTTATCACTTTTATAGAGGAATATACTCAGTATGGTCATATCTATTTGATTTCTCACAAATTGGGAGCATTAAATTATTTCTTGAAGCATATGAATTTGGTAGAGAATCAATTATACAAGACAATACAAGCATTAAGAACTGATCAAGACTTATCTGATAAGTTCGAGATGTTGTGTGATAAAAAAGGAATAGAAAGATATTTAACTATTCTTCAAACTTAGCACCAAAATGGCATTGCAAAAAGATGTAATAGAATGTTACTAGAAATGGCTAGGTATATGATTGAATAAGCAAATCTACCAATCACCTATTGGGGTGATGCATTGCTTACAGCCGCTAATATATTTAATCGAGTGCCCATAAATTAGTTATGAACACTTTATATGAGTTATGGATAGGAAGAAAACTCAATATGAAACATCTAATACCATGGAAGTGTGTTGCTTATGTTTATGATATCTCTCGTAAATACGAGAAAATAGAAGAGTGCAGAAGAGTATCTTTATTAGATACTCTAAACATTGAAAATGATATATATTCATAGGTGAACAAGGTAATGAATGTGTAACTAAATTTGAATTATGAGATGTCACATTTTTAAAACTCCTAATCAAAATGATTCCATTAATGGGAATGAAGAGGGACTTTATCCAAATGGGAGTAGTTTAAAACTTGAAGAATTATCTCAAAGACAGTTAAGATTACAACTCACTGAAAGTTTACCTACCGTATCTGATCCGAGTGGGAGTAATTAAAATGTTAGTGATTTTATTTCTTATAAACCATGTTTATGACGAAGTAGTGATAGTATGATTCCTTGACATTTTCTGTTTTGGATGATATCCGTATTACTACCTTCTAAGAAGGAGTGGATTTGTTGCTTGTATTGCTTTTCATACATGCTTGCGTCGTCAAAATGTTCACCATTTCTTCCTTTTGAAATTTTATTCTTGAAATCATTCGCTGATTACCTAGTCTCAATTGCTTATTCTTTTTATTGAGTACCTGTTTCGCTTATGCAGTGGAACAAAACCTTTGTCATTGCAAGCAAGAAGCTTTCTTTAGTGGTTTAAGTGTAATATGGTGATTGACAAAGAATTGGCTATTTATGTCATGCGTAACGAGCATCTTCTGTTTTATGGAAGCCCTAATTCAGCATTTGGAACCCAAACTTGGTTGCTCGGGTGATGGAGCGCCTTCCTGTTGAGGTCGTTGGAAACATAATGTCTAAGCTGGGAGGTGCAAGGGATGTTGTGATTGCTTCTGCAACATGCCGGAAGTGGCGAGAAGCTTGCCGTAAACATCTGCATACACTCTCATTTAATTCTAATGATTGGTCCGCTTATCATGATCTTACAACTAGTCGGCTCGAAATATTGATCATTCAAACAATATTTCAAACCACTGGGTTGCAAGGTCTCTCAATTTTGATGGATGATGTGGATGAGTTTCAGCTTCAACAGTTATTGCTTGGCTCTTGTATACCAGGGAAACCTTACGAAGATTGTTTTATAATGTTCGAACAACTCCAATATCATTATTGACATTTGTGGTAGGCAGAAGCTTGAAAATTTTAGCATTGTCCCATACTTTGATTACAGGGGTTGAACCCTATTACCAAAGATTCCCTTGTCTTAAATCGCTTTCTTTGAGTTTTGCCAGTATTCCGCACTGGATCTCTGTCTTTTGCTTACTGCATGCCCAAAAATTGAAATATTGGAACTTGTCAACCCTGATAGTGCAATGTCTGATGCACAGGTGACTGTTGAACTGTAACAGTCCTACACTGAAGTGTATCTATGTAGAAGCAATCAGTTTGGACAAGTTTATAATTGAAGCAGATACTATTGAGTGCTTGCACTTGAAAGATTGTGCCCTTGACCTATTTGAACTCATTGGGAAAGGGACCTTGAAGCATTTTAAAATTGATGATGTTAGTGTTATACATCTTGATATTGGTGAGACAGTTGATAATCTTGAAATTGTAGATGTCAGCAACTTTACAATTATTTGGCCAAAGTTCTACCAGATGATCTCGAAATCGTCAAGGTTGAGAAAGCTTCGTCTTTCGGATGTGGCCTTCGATGATGAAGACGAAATTGTGGATTTGGAAACTATTGCTGTTTGCTTTCCACAACTTACCAATCTTTCTTTGGGCTACGACTTAAGAGATGGAGTGCTTCTCCATGGCTTACAAGGTTCTTCAAACTTGGGAAGTGCGGTTGTCTTGGAGCTTGGCTGGGTTGTAATTAATGATCTCTTCTCACACTGGATTGAGGGGCTGCTAGAACGTTGTCAAAATCTTAAGAAGTTGGTAATTCATGGAATTGTATCCGAGGCCAAAAGTCATGAAGAATGCCAGATGTTGGCCAATTTCACTTCGTCCATGGTTCAGCTCATGAGGAAATACATGGACGTAGATGTGCAGTTTGAGTATATATATAGAAATTTTTGTTGTTGAGTTCAATATTTAAAAATTTGCTTCAATTTAGAGTTATATGAGTCCAATATTCAGGTACACCATTGGATCCTGACATGCTTTCATCTCTCAGGTAAACTGTCATTGATATATGATCCTTTTTGTTGAAAATTAACTCCGAGAAAAAAGTGTTTTCTGTGGACTAATTTATGATTTCTCACTCGACTGCTGAAGAAATGCTTATATGTGTTGCTTACTCTGGTTTCTTTTGTTTATTCTCAAACATTGTATGAAAACACATGGTGAGGCACCATGGTATGATCCTTGGGCTTTTTCTTTTGTCACAAAATGTTATGGCCTTAGAGTTCGGATGATACTCACCTCTGGCTTTTTCTTTTTCAGTTATTCATGTTTTTATCTTCAATTGAGTTGATTGATATTTATTTTGTTCTCTAGATCACTCAAGAAAACTTTCCACTAGAATTTGGATTGAGCGGAAATATTGAAACTGCCACCACAGTCGGGGATTGTAAGCATTGTGTGTGGTGTTATTCCTTTTGTTCTTATGTTGAATTGACCTTAGTACCATGGAATCTTTTACTTTCGAAACTGACTCTTTTGCTAGGTATCTTACTATATTAACATTATAACACTAATCTCTGGGAGAGTTCATATTCTTCCCTTCATTGTTTTTGGATTGCTTTATATTCTAGGCAGGCATCTCATTCAGCGCCAGTGTCTTTCGTGCGTGGTAATACGTAATGTTTACTAAATTCATTTCCCTCAATTTTTGGGTGAACAAGTACGGGATAAGAATCTAGGATGCTTTCTGCAATAACTAGACTATGTTTCTTTTACTCTAAGTACTGTGTCAACTTTTAACATATTAACCATCCCGTAAGCAATAACCTTATCCCTATCCCTCATGTGGCATTTGCTACATTATATCATCAGCTAGGTTTATGTGCCTGATTTTGGAAACTGTATTTGGTTTAGCTCAGTGCTATTGAATGGACTGGCCGTAATACCACACTTTTCAGCTTCCTTCATATAGCAGGTAACTTGCTGTTTGTATGTAGCAACACTTGTCTAGCTTCAGGTTTTGCTGTTCCATTGGTAGGGGGAAATTCTCTTGGATCTTTTTTATTCTGTTTTCTCTATTACCACATTGATTAATAGGAGAAATACCTTGTTTGGTAGTCTATCACATGACTGTCTATGGTTTGTTGGTGCGAATTCGAACAAGTGTGACAAAGTTTACAGTACAATCCTTTATTCACTCTCCCTTAGTTATTGCATTTTTGACATTGAAATCTATGAGACTAAATTAGTTAGTCCTGTTAACATATTGCTGCACGAAGAGATTTACTTTTTGTATTCCATTTCTATGGCCTATGTGATTGAGTTGACGAAAGTGGTAAGAAATTCTGTTTAGCAACAACCTTTGGCTACCAGCAGATACTAATCTTAGTTGGTCATTGTGTTTCCCTAAAAATTTATTTGCTGTTGCAGATCTCTTTTACAATCTGCATCATTCTCAAATTGTCTCACGTATAGGTCATGTGATGATGTCAAGCAACTAACTGCAGAGGTCAAAAGGAGTCTAACAGGTTGTCTTTTGGTGCATATTCTTTACCTTTCTGATCAAAGTTGTCGGCTCTATAGTACAGTCCTGCTTTTTTTTGTGAACTTCCAGTTACACTTTAATCAGGAAATACAGAGCGCTTAGATTTTCTACAGTAGTATTTGCCTGTGGCTGGAACTTATGTTGGAAAGAGTTAGGAAGGTGAAAAATCATAATATACCCATATGCCAAAAGGCTTCAACGTTGCTGCCTAAAGATCTCTAACACTAGGATATAAGTTCATTTACAAAGTTGTGGTCCACGATTATGGAAGTTTATGACTCAAGATGGCTTATTTCTCACCTGGTTGTTCTGTGATTTCTGCAGATGGAGATAAAGACGAATTTGTTTTTTGGCACTCTTTTATTTCCTGTTACGAGTTTCCTGATCTGGAAAGTACTCCCGTAGAGTTTTAAATTGAGATTGTGACGAGAGAGCCATCTTGTAACTCGTTTTGAAGGAAAATACACTCTTTCAACCACCCCCCCTCCAAAAACACACTCTTTCATCATCTCCAAAAAAATCCCCCAACATCAATGTTTTGTATGGACATTGACTTGACATTGTGACATTTTACTGTGATAGTTAGCACTTGGAGTTGATATTATGAGAACTGCTGCTTCCCGTTCACATTAAATCAGGTCAAGAGTTTCCGTCCTTCACTAGTAACCTTCATTCCACAGGATTTATCTGTTATCTACAATCAGTTCCTCTTTATTGATTTACTGTTATTTGTTGTATGTTCGTTTTGGTGACAATTGTTTCCGTCTTCAGGATGTCTGATTCAGATCGTATCGCTGTAAAAGAAGACTTCTCCACTTGACAAATAGAAGTTCATCCAGTATACCTTGGAAAATTATGTCATCTAGATTCCAAAATAAAGAAAAGGTTCAGCTCTTTGTTTTCTTACACAATGGAGATTTGAAATTAGGCACCAACTCTCAGACGAGAGAATACGGTCAACTCTTTAATATTTAACAAAAATCAAGTTGTATGCTTGAACATGTATCAGAACAAATTAAAATTGCTTCTACCTGCTTTCTTTGTGGGAAATATTCTACCTGTTCTTGCTACCAAATGCATGACAAGTTAAATATTTTTAGCTACTTCAAACCAGATTTGGTATCTGATATTATTGTTGGTAGTTAATTGGGAAGGTTTCTAGCCCTGAGAACAGCAGAAATTAAAAAAGAAAAGAAGTGCTTTGTGGGGAAAGCCAATTATTTGTACAAGTGTAGGTATGGTTTTGGAATTTCTGCTGTCTTGGAATGTAGTTACAATGTCTCTTACGCTATTGAGGGGACCATCAGTGGACTACTTTTGTTGCTTGCAAGTTGCAATTGGTATATAAACAAATGAGGACTTGGTGACCTATTGCTTCCTATTAAGGACGAGTTTTGACTTTGTTGTTAGGAGTAGCAAGATCACTAGTTTCACCATTTTCTAAACAAGGAAAGTAACGAACATTTACGATCTCTAAATATTCTTCGGAGTCCACTGGCAATAATTGGTCTAGGAGTTGTGGTAATGTTTCTTTTTTTGGTGAAGTATGAAGACCGTGTCCTTTGAAGTATGTTAGCTAATGGCTTTGGCACTGATTAATCAGATAAACCTTCCATTCTGCCATTTCTGCAATATGAGCATTGACTTTCCCCTATTATCTTGCTATTTCTTATTTTCTATCCCCTTCTCCTTACCCGCAGGACTTGCGGATTTGGAAGTCAGTTACGCCAATGCTAGGAAAGCATCGTTGAGGTTGAGGGAGCTTTCATTCTGAAATATACACGTACAATGTTCCAATCTGTGTTCTAGGCATAAAATTGTTAATTAATATGTCGAATCGCTTTTTATATTTTAAGTGTATTTTATCCGATTAGATAGGTTTGCAAGCAATTAAAGTAGCTTTTCAAAAATGAAATGATAATTAGGTTAAGTGAAGATGGTCAAAGGAAGGTTTGTTCAAGTTTTCAACCTTAACAAGTTTACTTTTGGAAACCGTACTGAGAATTTATAACCAACATAATAAGATGCAAGTTGGTGTAATTTAAGAATATCTCCCTAAGGAAATACAATGACAAAATCAATACACGATTCAGTCCCATGCTTAAGTGACAAGCAATACCTTAATCTAGTTAAACCAAATCTTCCAAAGGCCACAATCAATACTAGAATTTGATCTAGACCAATCACCTTTTTAAGCATATAGAAGAAGCAAAGGGTTGTTAAAGGAATAAAAGTTTGGAGGAATTGTACACAAGATCCATGGAATCTATACATATTCTTAAAGACACTCAAAAGATCTTCCACATGAAGACTATAGTTGTAAGGTTTATTGGGAACAAGAGAAGAGAATTTAAATTCATAGTTACCCAATCCATGAATGCCACCTCTCTCTTCCTCCATTTGAGCCAATGCCCCCTTTTATCCATGGCCAATCATTGGCATCATAAAAGGAATAATTGTTAGGAGAAGGGCACATTACCTGCAAAGATAGTTAGTAGATGAGCACAAACATAAAATATTTGCCTCGACCTTTTGTGTGCGTGTGTGTGTGTAAGATAAAAGATTATAGGTCCCTTGTTAACACCTCCTGAGGGACACACCTATGCATACATGTCCTCAACAATGCTAGTCATTACTATCTAAAACAATGAATTAAGTTACAAAATCTGCCTTTGGGTAGACTCTATAACTAAGGGTAATTTATAGGATTGGTCATATCAACAGAAAAGAGTGGAAAGGGGAGGCTGTAGCTGTGACATCAAGGAAACAAATTCCTAATATAGGAAAGGAATCTTAATGTGGCATGGTTTTAGGTGATGACAGGGAATGGATGCCGACCCGTCAACAAAGGGGATAATACCAAACAAATGCATCTCAAAGGCATATATGAAGTGGGCATTACTTATTATAGGTCATTACTATAATGTTTTGGTTGAAAACTAATGAAATTCATTTCAAAATTGTAGAAAAGTCCCTTCTCTACTTTAGCTCAGTCATATGGAAGTGAGATTGCTTTCCCTTTTTATTACTGAAAACCTCAACATCATCGAACTACTAGTGAATTGAAATACAAGTGAAAAGCCTGCCCTTAACACAGTCAACTCAATTTTACAGGGCACCTTTTCTTTTATTCTGACACCGTGATGGTTGAATTGTATTTTAGGAAGGACCAATGAGAATGCACAGGCGGTTAGAGGAAAGAGCAGATAAGAGTTTGTAGTATAGTGATTCTAGTGGGTTCCTGCCAATCACCTTACCCTCTTCCCTTTTTTTGGTTCTAAAACTACAATATAAACCATTCCATGCTCTTTTGGATTTACTTTGTTTTGATTTGTTTATTTATGGCTGAACCCCACACAACTTCAAGGGAATGAGACAAGTTTTGCAAGGACAAGATTTTGGTGTACTGTTTGACAGAGAGAGGGATGAGGGATGAGTTTCAAAATCTGATCAATCGCTACCAATACTGTACAGAGAAGAGAGAGAAGTTGATATATATATAAAAACAAAAACAAAAGTAGAACACACTAATCAAATCAGGTTGGTTTTCTTCACACAGAAGGAGAGAAAGGAAAACAAGGCAAACAGATAGATAGATAGATAGAGATTCCCATCTTAAGATCATTTAAGTTTGCAAAGCCAAGAAGAGACACAACTGAGAAAGAGACTTGTCTTTCTGATATCTATCCATCAGTACTTTGACAAGAAAACTTTGATCTTCTCCCTTCCATTCCATTTCTCGCTTCCACTATTTGTGTTATGCTCCATCTACATCTTCCTAGGCGTCAAACATTAACGGAGGTAAAGATGTAATTTTTGTATGAGCACATGTATAATTTCGATGTGTGCATAGTCCAATTCCTCTGTTTCACTTGTTGCTCAGTTTCCGTTTCCTTGTCATAGGAAGAAAAGCATGGTCTGAAAGAAGAGTCTTTTGCATGGCCAGCCACCGAGTTAGAGAAACTGGTTTATCAGACTCTGGTCCCTCTAGTCACCATCTTCCTTATGCAGTTTTTCATGGAATGAACGTTCCTACAAGTTTCATGTATGACATTATTAGCTCTTCGTGTTAGCTATAAAAGTTCAACAGTTTGAAGATTCTAAGAATTCTGATTGTTTTTGCTTCTCTATTTTTATTTTTCTGGATTGTTCTTCTGATGGCTGACATGGGTTTATTGAGTTTTATGTATCAGAAATCAAGAAGGGCCTGCTTTTGATTTTGGAGAGCTGGAAGAAGCAATTGTGCTTCAAGGAGCTAAGATTAGAAATGATGAAGCTAAAGCGCGTAGGCGTTCTTTGTCATATCTGCTTTTTCTGACGTTTGATAAGTATAACTGACTCTACAAAAAAAGCAGAGAGAGAGAGACGTTTGAATATGTCAATTGAGGTGTATAGTAGAGAGGTTTACCATTTGCAATACAGTAATGATTCTGGGCCGAAAGACTTGAATGGTGTGAAGCTACAAATATAGTAACCTGACCTCCTTAGCGTGACTCTGTACACGTAGCTGCAGAAAAGGGGGGGTTGGGTGGCAAATTTTTAAGCATCTTACGAGCCTTCAACGTTTTTTGCTGATCCTCTGAGATTTTGCTTTTGTTGATTCTTGCAGCTTTATTCACACTAACAGGCAGACCTGCGGCGACTCTGGATATGTTCCCTTCATGGCCAATCAGATTCCACCATACTCCAAGAGTAGTAGTTTCTGAACCTTCTTTATCAAGTTTTGACCATTTGTTTTTGTCCTTTGATGTGGGTATCAGGGAAACAGCAAGGGTTGACAGTTCAAGAACATCTTGGCTTTTACTGCCCAGTGTTTGATTAGAAATAAATTTTAAGTTTACCATCCATTTGACTAAGTTCACTTCCTTCTAGTGTTCCTTAAGTGGCATTCTCAAGATATAGGTCATGTAGGTAGTTTTCGTTACTAATTAGCTAATGCTTGAATACTGATTGAGAACTTGTGATGTTTTTTTTTAACGGTTTGATTACAGGCAAGTTCAAAGTCAGGAGAAGAGAGTACCGACTCAGGATCAGCAATAAACACTCTTTCAAGCAAAGCTGAAGTGCAGCTAGAGCCAGAAGGTCCTATTAGTAAAAAAGATTCTTCTTTAGATCAAGGTCTGGCTTTTGATCAGAAACAATCACAGCTTCAGCAACTAGAGATGGCAAGCGATGCTTCAAGAGCTGGAGGATCCTCAGAGCTGAATCAAACTCCCGCCAAAACCTCCCAAGATAAGGTCCTTACGATACTGTTTTTGATTAATTATTTCCTCTCTCTCTCAAATCCCAAAACTGAGGAAAAGTTGGTATCTTTATGGTTCCTACTACTGTTCTATCTCTCTCTGGCCATATCTTTCAAAAATACAAAGAAAAAGCTCAGATCCCAAAAATCCGAACAAAATCAAAAGTGCAGAGTTTCTCTGAATCTGAAGGATTTCCTCTAGTAAGTCTGACATGAAATCCCAGAGAGAGAAAATAGAAGGGAAGTGAGGAGTTTTGTACGTACAAAAGGCTAAAGTTAGGATCTTTGCAGTAGTTATTACTGTTTCTTTGAAACAATGATGACCCGCTTTACTCAATCCTTATAACTGATAGTTAAGGCTCTTGTTTAGAGAACACGTTTTGGAATTTACAAATCTGAAAAGCAAAGAAGAAAAGCAGATACAATGCTGGTTTCTGCTTCCCATATCATAGTCCCACTTACACCCTCCAAGAACATGATAACAAACAGAATGGCTGACTACAGTTTTTGTGATAGTTTTGCAGATATACAATTGTGACTTTTATGGTAATCCTTAGATCAGTCTCCAAAAATTCACAGCGTCTTAAACTCTCTATTACACTAGTGCAACTCAGTGAGTGCAGTAATATAAAAGATTATCCTTTCTACTTCCTAATTGTCTTCTCAAGCCTGTCTTATTGTTCCTTTCCATTGTGCGGTTAATTCCATATTGCAATGTCGCAGAGGAAAGGTTTCACATCAGATAAACAACATGATGCCAAGGTATTACCCGTAACTAGTAAAACAAATTTTCTTCTGGTCAAGTCTTTTCATCTCTTTTGTTTTTGACTTACATATGTTCCTTCAAATTTTGCTTTCCATGGTCTCAGGCACTAAGACGTTTGGCTCAAAACAGAGAAGCTGCGAGGAAGAGCCGACTCAGGAAAAAGGTTTTCATTTCTGGCTGGCACTAGCAGACCTCTATCAGTGCTATTTTATGCTGTGTAGGGGCAGAGACTTTCTTCTTAGATGCATGCAACAACCAAATTAATGTGCTCCTTTTCTTTTTCTCCAACGATAGGCTTACGTGCAACAACTAGAGTCTAGTAGGCTAAAGCTTACCCAGTTGGAGCAAGACCTTCAAAGCGCACGCCAACAGGTGAAATTCTGCAAAGATTTCCGATTTGAGTAATTGCAATTTTATTTATACTCCAAAAAAATCTGAATTGCAGGGATTATTTTTGTGTGGTGCTGGTGGCAATATCAGTTCTGGTGAGTCCCCTGAACTTTATATTATTATTATTAACACCTTAAAATTTAATTAAAAAGTCAAATTTTGGTGACATTATTTTATAACTTATTGCTAAAACTTCATCATTATCTACAATTTTAAATAGGGCAGTGTATGATTTAGTCTTTAATTAATAAGGCTGAGTTGCCATTTTCTTTATTGGTCTTGACATATCATTACAAGGCCACAAGTCTTCATTCCCATAATAATAATAATAACAGACGATCTTATCTTGTGCTAGAGCTTAAATTGTCTGGGATGGGACCCAAAACTTTGATTATATGAATCCGAATGTGTATTATGTACACTTATTATTGAGTGGTAGACTCTACAGTAATGAAATATCTTGATTGTTATTAATGAATTATGTTGTAAAAGAGGAAATAAAATGGAGCCAGCTACTGAAATTTGTCTGCTTTTTCCTTAATTTCACCAATTTAATATTTCCCAATTCTTTTTGTCTATCATTATCATGTCTTTGTCGGTTGCTTTGTAGTTAGTAGTTAGTGGTATCTTACATCCACATACATAGAGAAAGTATATAGTTTTTTTTTTTTATCAAAAATAAATTTTGCTGAAATGACGCGAAAGTGGAATGCACTTTATATAGCTATGCACCATGTGACTTGATTGGTGAGGGTAAAAAGCAGAGATAAGCTTGTTAAATTATGTGTTTGTTGTTGATGATGTTGGTTGTATTTACAGGAGCTGCAATATTTGATGTGGAGTATGATAGATGGTTGGAAGATGATCACGGGCATATGTCGGAGCTCCGAACCGGACTACAAGCACATTTATCGGACGGCGACCTTAGAGTGATAGTAGATAGATACATTTCTCATTACGATGAGATTTTCCGATTGAAGGGGGTGGTCGCAAAATCGGACATCTTTCACCTGATTACAGGAATGTGGTCCACTCCTGCTGAACGCTGTTTCCTTTGGATGGGTGGTTTTAAGCCTTCTGATCTTATAAAGGTTAGGAGTTAGAAGTAGTAATTTCCCATTGCATTTCTTATATATATATCTTACCATTATTTTAAGTGATTTTTCATGCTCTAACTCATGTCAAAAGGTCATTACCTTATACTATGATGGCATGAAAAAAAAAAATATATATATATATATATATATTGGCATTGTGGGGGATTTTTTTTAATCGAAACTTTCACTCTATTAAAGGAGTGTCGAATTTGATGGTTCAATAAAAGACGGCAGAAATGGATGAGAACAGTATATACAGATGGTGGATTTGGTCATTAGATACTGTCTTTAGAAGAAGTTATGTGAGCGGTTAGGCAATGAAAGGCATCAAATGTTGACAAGACATTATAAAAATGGACAGATTATCCATCTGACAAGACAATATTAAAATGGATAATAAAGGGTTAAAATCATTTGAAGTGGGGCACAGAAAGAAAGAAAGAAATGGTTAGCAGTAACATTTTGAGCTGTCGATTCATTTGCTTTTCCTGTCAAGTTTGGAAATGATCTAATCATTGAAAGCATGAAGTCGGTGCTATGTCTATTTTTAATTATATATAAAAGAGGACTCTAATATTGCCTTGTATTAATAACCAGTAGTGGGTTTGATTAACTATATATTTTCTTTAATTATTAATGTTATGAACAGATGCTAATATCCCAATTAGACCCATTAACGGAACAGCAAGTGATGGGGATTTACAGTCTCCAACAATCGTCACAGCAGGCAGAAGAGGCTCTCTCACAGGGGCTTGAGCAGCTCCAGCAGTCACTTGTAGACACCATCTCCGGCGGTACAGCCATCGACGGCATGCAGCAGATGGCTGTTGCTTTAGGCAAATTAGCAAACCTTGAAGGCTTCGTTCGCCAGGTACTAAATATTAAATATTCTTATGCCTTGTTGCTTATAATTGCCAACCTCGATTATATTATTAGTTAACATGCAATAATATAAACTTATTATTTCACCAAATTATAAGCTTTGGTGGTGTTAATATTATTAGATTAAACATATTAATTATAATACTTTATAAAAAACTCCAACTCTTATACCAAGAAAATAATAAAATTTATTTATCAAGGTTCACCTACGATGAGTCAGACTTTCATTATTCTCAAGGTATTATCGAGTGAACTCGAACAAAATGTAGCTAAAAGGGTAGTTCAAGTGTCTGTTCTTAATTAGTCTACTCCATTAAATTCTTAGTGTCTCGCTTGTTTTGCGCCGCCAAATCCAATTCTAACCCTACACCGGAAGGGTAAGATTAGAGCCCCATTGCTTACACTTCCTCGATGTTGAAATTGGTTTAACCTTTTTAATTTGTTGACTTTCTACCAGCTAAAGAAGTATAGAGGTATATAATACTTATAATTAGTGGTCAACAAGGATATCCTACAATCAAGTGCACTGCATTTGACATCCCATTAAATTTATCTGCCTTTCATAGTCTTGCTGATCATGTATACCTTGATCGAAATAATAAGTTCTATTGATGGCGGTTGTCACCATCTATTTATTTTGGTCAACTTTGAGACATAAAATTTATATCATTACTTGGCTAGTCTTAATTTTATGTGTAGTGGGTCGTAGTGTATCTTGTTTCATTTGCCATGTCCACGGTTCTTGATCTTGATCATACACTGTGGAAGTCTTCTATACATTGATATATATATATATATATATATATAGAGAGAGAGAGAGAGAGAGAGAGAGAGAGAGAGAGAGAGAGAGAGACATAGAG
>JAOTBA010000008.1:8353746-8389284 GCA_025629845.1 Erythroxylum squamatum | reverse complement strand
TAAATCTCTTTCCATTTCATTTCAATCTCACAATTTCTTCTCTTATTTACACATAACTAATTGCCAATAGTTCCTCGTTAAATAATCCTAGCTTACAAAAAGGTTAGGGGTCCAACAACTAAAAAGTCTCATTTAAATCTTACAGAAAGGGCTTGCAAATACATTATCCATTGTAAGAAAGGATTATTCATATTCCAATAGGGACAAGGTATTCTACATACCATAAAAATTCTATTTCTTATTATTCTTGCATTTTCATGCTTTTTAATTCATTTTTGTTATTTTTTCTTCCCTTTTATTGTGTCTGACGGGTTCTATAGAGGTCTTTTTTTTATTTTAGAGTGTTCTTATTTTTTATCCTTTAGTGGCATTTTCTTTATTTTATTTATGTCTAATTTGCATATTTGAGAGTTATTTAATAAAAGGGGAATATTCAAAAATAAATTTCTTGATATAGGTTATCTAGTTGGTAAAGAATCTCTAGTCAAGAGCTTTTTTAATAAAAGAAATTATATTAATCATAGCAAAAGTTACAACAACATTATAATGAGTCGTATTGTTTCTCTGCATATAGCATATGTTGAGGTTATAATAAAACACTAAAAGAACCAAGTAAAATTGAATTATAGCATCCAGATGTTCTTCATCGCATTACTAAGTGAGCTACATTTGTTGTGAGATATGAAAGCTGCTTAAACCCAGTTAACAATCTATTCGGCTAGCTGAGTTTAGGCTATGAGTAGAGTGAACTTTTGAGAGAAACATATGATGAAATGCTTTTCTGCCAATAACGTTTTATTATAGCTTAAAACTAAAATAAAAGTTTATTAAAAGACAAGGAAGTGAGTAAGGAGGAAAGAGTGGTGAAAGACCTGAAGTATATGATAAACATGATATAAGGTTAATATGAGCAGCTCATTAGACAATTCGGTGAAGTAAGGGATACGTTAGAGAAGCATGAGGTTGCTATAACTAGTTTATAACAAAATCCATCAATACCTTCTAGGATGGATGATGTTGAGACATATGATGAGATTGAGGATGCTACTAACTACTTAGAGGATCTCACTAAAAAAGGTAACAAAAAGCCATTTATTAGGATGTAGAAGGAGATAAAAATGGTGATAAGGATATATTTTATGTCAATTTCCTATTATAGGAATCTCTCTCAAAGGTTGCAAGCATTAACTTAAGGGTCCAATAGTGTGCAAAAAGTACTACAAGGAGATAGAGATTGATATAGTTAGGGTGATTGTGCAGGAAGGCTGGGAGGCAATAATGGCTCGTTTTATTTATGGACTAAATCTGAAAATTACCAACATTGTTAAGCTACACCATTATATGAAGATGGATGATACGGTGAATATGATCATTATGAAGGTGAAAATATCACTTAAAATTAGGCCTTATAATTGTTTTAGTGTTTCTTGAACAAGTTTTTCATCATACAACAAACCATGAAGTAAAGAGGATGATAAAGTTATAAAGCGTAAATATAAAACAACTATAATGAAAGTGTAAGCATCAAGTGGAGAGAAAGTGGAGATTGATTCCTTTTTAACAACTAGGAATGAAGATGTCAAGTATATTAAATGCTTAAGTAGATGGTATATAGCTTCATAATTTCCCAACAAAAGAGTGATGATATTTAGAAAAGATAGAAAATATAATTACGAGAGTGAAGTGGAAGCAGATGACGATATTCTTAGTTTAGAGGATGCTGGTCACTAGAAAGGAATTAAGTATGTATGTGGGAGAGAATAATGTGAATGAGTATAGGGATATTCTCTTTCAAATAAGGTGTTCTATCAACGATTGAGTTTATAGAAAGATCATAGATGAAGGGAGTCTCACCAATGTAATTAGTATAAGTTAATGGAGAAGTTGAGACCACCGGTGAAAAAAGCCCTAAACCATATAATCAATAATAGTTGAATAAGAATGAGAAGATTAGGTTAACAAAATAAGTTTTAATTTCTTTCTCAATTTGGAGGTTCATATATGTGGTGCAAATATAATATTGTGTCGATACAAATAGGTAACATTCTTTTAGAGCATCCTTGGCGATTTGATATAAGAGTCAGGCATGATAGGTATAATAACATATATTCCTTTTTTATGAATGAAAATTTGATTACCATTGTTCTATTGTCACATAAGCAAGTTTTTGAAGATCAACTCAAGATTTTTGATATTGAGTAGGAGAGATTAAAAGGAAAGATACAAGAGCAAATACCTAGAGGTAATTCAATCCTTTTAAAGAAAGCAAAATATGAGAGAGATAAAATTTTGAGTTTAGTAGTGAGAGTTGGGATATGAGAGATGTATTATTAGCCAAATTACAAATACTTTTAGATTGTGTAGAAGAAGATACTAATTTGACGACAAATCCTTTTAAGGAAAGGGGAAATAATGGGATTTAAGCATATAGTCAAGTTATACAAGCTTTAAAGTAAGGAGCTATAAAGAGAGGTTCGAACAGATTGCAAAGGATTAAGTCAAACTTCGAAAGTTGCTGGAGATCCACTAAATAACGATAGAGGACAATTAATAAAGAGTATAGTAAAAAAAAACAAAGAAGCTCTTAGTAATCTAGTGAATCTTTATATAAGTTATGAAGCTCTGCTTCTTCAAGGGAATGAATTGAAGCCTATAATGTTGATTCAAGTGAAGAAGTAAGATGAAGAATAAGGTTACATAATGTAACAAACATCAAACACTGAATTAAGCTAGCTTCGGTCTTTTGTTTGGTTTACGAACTAGAGGAATAGAAGCAAACCTATGCCAAAATTGAACATATAACTAGTGTTAGACTCGTCTTTGTGTGTACTAAAAGTTTTAAAATAAATGATAAAATATTGTTTGGTTACGTTAATTGGACTTATCTCTTGTATTTTAGATTAATTTTGGTGCTTTAATGGGAAAACTAATATTTATTTCATTTTACTAGATGACAAGTAGTCATTGAATCAAATTGGAGCATTATTGATCCAAATCATGAATTTTGGAAAAAATGGACAAATTACTGCAATGGATATGGCGAGATCACACCTAATATCAAATTCACCCAAAAGTTTGAATTCAATTAGAAAACTTATTTCAAGCCCTATGTAGAGATTTTGATTTTTTTAGACAACGAATCTCTACAAGATAGATGGAAGCTAGGTTTTGAGTAGGAAAAGGGGAGAAAAGCTTGACATACACCTTTTCCATCATTATCTTTTATTTTCTTTGTGCTTTCTCTTTATCTTTCATTTTTGCTTCTATTTTTGGTATTGGAACTAAAACCAAGTGTGGCTAATTCCAAATATTCTGATTCAAAGGGATTCAAAACTCTAGTTGTAACCTTGTTAGATTTTGTTCTAAACTTAGATTTTATTTTAATTCAAATGCTTCTTATTGTGTGTTCTTATATTTTACGAATAATTATTATTATTTAATTTGACTAATTAATTTGATGTAGACTACTCTCTCTTACCAACCTGAATATTTAGTTAGTAAACGAACCTATAATAAATAATAAAAATTTTGAATTAAAAAAATTAGGGAAACTCTCACAAGGAGTTAGGGTCCCATTAACTAACGGTCTAAATTAAAAAATTTAAAATGTTGGATTTCTTTTCGACATCCAAAATCTTTGTGTTTAAGTTAAATTTTGATGCAAATGTTATGTTTTAAGTTGCCCTTTTTTCGCCAAATTACCTTTTGAGATAATTTTTTTAAAATACACCTAAAAGAATATAGATTGAAAAAAGTTTAATAACTAACTCTTAAGGACCCAAATTTATGTGGGTCTATAAAAAACTTTAATTTCTATTCCTTATAGATTAATATCAAGTGACTTTAAATGAATATTAGTAATTAATATCACATTCATGAATTCAAATTAGAAATATCAACGGTATCTCCAATAATTAATTTTAAAAAAATGACCAAGATCCCTTACATGATCTAAGTAACAAAATTGGTTTCAAAGGACTAATTATTAAACCAAGTGAGGAAGAAAAAGATGTAACTGTTGATGATATATATAAAAAAAAAGGTAAACATTTACTTTTAGATTGCAAATATTTGAGAATATTTACTTGGTACACATATCTAAGAGAAAAGAGCATTGTTGTCTATACCTAGGAGTATAAAGAAAAATTTATTATTGAATTTAGTATATGAGAATTACAAGCATTGCTCTTCAATGTTATAAATGCTTTGTATGTACACTTTACTTATATGATAGAATCTTTGAGAAAAAGGAGAGAGAAGTTTTTCCTTTTTTGATTCTTATATATTTATATATCATATAACTCTTTAATATTGACAAAATGGGGAGAGGATAGTGATATCTTATTCATTAATGCGTTAGAGGCTTAATTATTACACGATCATTTACACATAGAACGAAATGTATAAATCACTTCATAATAAAGAGGAAATTTATTTTGATATTTAAAGAAAACCAATTGATCTTTAAAATATTCTTTGCAAAATTTTTGAAATAATTTTGGACCAAATTTTAGTCAAAGAAATATGGTTTGATTTTTTTAGAGAACTTCAAAAATTTTTGAAAACATATTTTCAATCATATTGGTTTATCAATGTATTGTTGTAATTGATAATGTACTATTTTTGGACATATTAGCTAATTGATATTTATATATGGTAAATTAATGTATCAGAAAAAGTAAAAAAATAATGTACGATGAGTTTGTATGTCATATTGGTAGATACATCGATCGACTAATATGACATATTAGTTGGTTAGTGTGTAAAAAATTGGATGGACATACTAAAGAGTTTATAAGTCTTAGGAGGCTAGAGAATGCATGTTTGCATTACATAACACATATTGAGCCTTTTTTTTCATTAGAGTAAGCAAGAGAAGGAGTTTTTGAGTATTTAACTATTTGATGAAAGGTCTGACAAAGTATTTAACTTTTGCAAAGGATATTTTACGTACTTTATTCTATTTTCAACATTTAGTTCGTTCTTCTCTCTCTCTCTCTCTCTCTATCAACATTCTTCATATAAGCTTCCTCTTCTCTTATCTGTTCCTCAAGTTTGTTAGTATGTATGTAACTTAAGCTATTGTATTGTGTGTTCAATATACAAAAGCTTTTCTTGAGCATTCGTTGATAAGATCAAGTGTATCGAGAACAAGAAATTTGGTTTAAGTCTAACGTTGGACTTAAGCTTTGTTGTTTTGTTAAATCATGATAAATAAAAAGTTGCTAAGGAGAATGTTGTTTTTAGCATCATTTAAAAGGAATGACCTTTTTTTTGTTTCTAGGATTTGTACGGTAAAGTTTTATTCAATTTTGGATCAATTCATTCCTTCCCTGAGAATTTATGGTATTTGATTACCAAAAGAATTCAATTAAACATAGAATTTAATGATAAATTGACTTTTTAGAATAAAACTGTTATTATTAATTCATCGCGGAATGTTGACATGACGACTAGTTTTTGATGGCAGAAATGAGCACAACTCGAAGGAATGCGGCAAAATTATCCCTAATTAAGAACCAATTGATGCACAACAAATCTCCCCATCAAACACTAATCAACCCTTGCCTTCTATAGTCAATCTTCTTCTTTAAGGTTTTTAGTATTATCCAAATTACCTATTTTTCTTTATTATCCGTATCTCATTTTTTGTTAGGAAGCTATAAGAGATGAACGTTTGATTGTATATACTATGTGTTGTGTAAAGCTTTCTCAAATTTCCGAAAGAACATAGATGAAAATGGAGGCAGTGGCAATGTCTCGATGGTTGATACAAGATTAGAAAAATCAGTTGTTTCGGAATAGTCATCGATTCCAAAAACTATGTTTGTTCAATCAAGTATGCATGTGTTTGAAATTAGGTTCCTTACACCGTTTGACTTAATTAGCTGTTTAAGTTCTATAATATTTGTTTCTTAGGTGAAACGCATCGTATGTGTGATTCATCTAATTCAGTGATTCATACTGCATCTGGGGAATTGTTCATTGTATCTTCTGATAGTTTAGTTAAATATAAGAAGTTGTTGGAAAAGAGTGTCAATAAACTAACCCTGAAGGAAGATTTTTCACTGTTTCACTTGATGCCTTCGAACGTGCAAGGAGCCTTCTCAGGAATCGAGACATAGAGAATTCCTTTACCTTATCTATCGAGTCTCATGTCACTTAGGAATCTAAAAAAATAATTATTTCTTTTTCTTTTTGAAAGAATAGACGTGAAACTTTATCTATTGTTTTGTCTGTAATAATTTTTAAACTTCTAATTAAAATCTTGTATTACTTACCATATATCATTATATTATATTACTTACCATATTTCAATATTTATATGTATTATTATTTTATTGTTAACAAATATTAATGATTAAGAATAGTAGTCAACTTAAATTTATGATATTTTGATTTTATTAACATTAAAATTTTAGGTATGTTTATCTTTTTATATTAAAAAATATTTACTTTTCAAATTTTAAATTACTTACTATGTGTTTTTCAACTATATATTTAAAACTTTGAAAACATTTTACAATTTTTAGGTGGTCCATTCTATTTTCACGAAAAATTTGTATGAACGTAGATGTACTATGTACAATAGGCATCATTAAAAAATCATTTTGATATAAATTTATAGAGTTTAAATTCATTAAATAAAAATTGTAATTATTTCAACTTTTAGCGATGGTTTAGAAAAGTCGTGCTTTTTGCAATGATTCACAAATTCGTTGTCAAAGGCTTGACATTTTGTAACGTAAATGTTAAACTATCGCAAAAGGTCGAGCCTTTAATAGATGATTATGAGAAACGTCATGAAAAAATAAGCTTTTGGCGACGTTATTGAAAATTGTTACCAAAAGCTGAAAATCGGTGCAAAAAACACTTGGCTAAAAGTCAGCTTTGTTATAATGTAAGACAATCTCTTTGTATATGGTTTGATAGTTTATTAAGGCCATTAAAAAAAAGATATATGCAAGTTCAATCTCATCATACATTATTATATAAACACAAAGAGAGTAAGATAACTATTCTGATTGTGTTTATG
Organism: Erythroxylum squamatum; assembly: GCA_025629845.1. NCBI lineage: Eukaryota > Viridiplantae > Streptophyta > Magnoliopsida > Malpighiales > Erythroxylaceae > Erythroxylum > Erythroxylum squamatum. The sequence goes on along the minus strand of JAOTBA010000008.1, from coordinate 8,382,248 downwards.
GATGGTATTGTTTTTACATTAGACAACTTAGAAGAGATGACATGAGTAAAAAGAGGATTGACTTCAGAATTCGAGATGGAAAGCCTAGGAAAACTTTGATATTTTTTGGGATAGAAGTTCCAAGAAATAAAGCAGGAATTTCAGTCTCTTTAAAGAAAACATATGCTTGACGTATTATGTTGGAGTGTGAACTCTCGTATATCCAAAAGAACAAGCAATCTAATGCATCGAAGAAAATTTCAATTTCAATTGATTTATTTATCATATACAGGACCTAACCTTAGTTTTGTTATTCATACATGCTCTATCTAAGGAACATATGGCAGCGTCATCTGTGAACTAAAATATTTTAAAAGCACTCCAATTAGAGGATTATTCTTTCAAAAGACATACAACCATAAAACTAAGGCATTTACAAATGTGAGTTGGGCAGGATTTGTTATAGAAACTATATGTATTAAGTGTACTCCAACCTATGTGACTTTATAAACAACCCTTCTATTAATATGTAGTAATACTCTATTTATCTCTTTCCTTCGGTTATCATTTATTTTATTATTATATATACCATACCCACCAATTAAAATTTTTAAATAGAATTGTATACAACTCAAAATTCTAAATAGCTAAAGATTACATTAAGATAATATAAATTTAGAAGCAGTTCCAACTCGGAATTAAGAAGGGAAAAAAAAACATTTAGTATGAAAAAGAAATTAAGCCAAATATTTTTCAAACTAGTTGTATCAATCTTGTAACTAAGTTTCAAAATATATAGTGTTGTGCTACTTTAATTTGAAGTTTACTATATATTCATCTTCACAAAGAATGCCTTGAGAACAGTTCTTCAATTGAAAGGAATACCTAAATGGGAAATTATATACAGATGAGTAAACGACAACTGCAGTTGGGTTGGCTATAGTGCTCCAGATTTTGGATGGAGTCCCTAATCACAAAAATTCTTGGAGTCAGTTCCTCGCAAATAAAGGTTGTCTACATGAAATTCAACTCGGAAAGGTCGTCAGTTGGTATAGCGAGACCAAATGTATCATGGTCTGCCAAGAAATCTTCATCGATATTATTCAACAATATGTCAATATCTTGGCGATCACCAAATCCAATAGCATCCAATTCTGACAGGTTCAAAAGATCATTGTTCTCATCTGCTTCCCTAGAAGTATCTCGAGGAACATCACCATGACATGTTGACGGAGCTTCTCTGTCTACTTTACCGCTACCACTGACCAAGGGATGACTCGACATACGAGGTCCATTTTGTGAAGTTGATACTCGACCACTCTTCTGTTTAGAGACCGATTTTGCATCTAGGTCATTTCTGGCGCCACTCGGGGCCAAGTCTCTAACTCCTGAAACAGAGTCAGTTCTCCGATGAGCCTTGTTTTGATCCCTCTCTCTGTCACTTCTCTTTCCCTTCACACCACCACGAACGGAGTTTTCGAGAGCAGATGTTAACCTTGATGAAGCACTGCCATTAACTTCATCAAATAACACTTGTTTCTTCTCAACTATACCAATGTTATCACCGTTGCAATCCTGTCTCTCATAAGTGCTGGAAATAGTACCTGCAATGAAAAAACGCAAAACAAAAGTTCTACGATGGTAACATATGTAAGCTTTTTTCTTTTTGTTTTCCTTTTCTTTTGGACCCTGTTTAAGTTTGGTCAGTAAGTGTTACAAGGAGTAAGTCGTGAACAATATTGTTTCATACTGAGACATTCCAACTTGAAGAAACATGCCACCAGAGTGAATAATTTCTAGCATGAACAGGTGACAATGTCAATATCAAATCGATACCTGATCCTCCTGCCTCAGTGTGATGATCATGAATGTCATTGCACGTGTTACTAGCAGTTCCTGACCCAACACAATCAGCAGATTTGGCTTCCATACAGCATGTAGGTCTAGAGAAGAGGATCTCCTGTAGTTTAGGCTCAGTGAAGCAGCTGTCTCCTGTGTCTTCAAATTTTTTACATCTACCAAGAGTACGTTGAACAAAAGCCAATGCAGCTTGTTTAGAGACCTTGCGAATTGCCCCTTTTGAGGTACTATTTGCTGCGCAAGCCTGTATAGATTAATGAACATGAAATTCAACGAGTCCATTGGAGGAAACTATTATCATTACTTTCAAACACGACGAGTACCCAGTACTTTACTGTCCAATACAAATGTATCAACCTTCCAAATTCAACAGTAGAAAAGAACCTGATAAGCAAATGGATGATAATATAGGACTTTTTATTAATACTTAGCAATAGCATCGTAGGATCTACAAGAACCAATGCTACCAGCCAACGATGGCCCCTCAAGCTTTCAGCTGAGACAATGCAAAGAGAAAAGATACCCCTCTGTGCTATCCCCATTCCCTTATATACTCTCTCCCCTCTGATTAGCTATTAGCTTCTCTCTCCTCTAACTAATTCTAACAAACTCATTGTCTAACCGTTAGCTGACTCATCATTCCCTGAATCACTCACTATCTGCTCTGTCTTCTTCTTTCTTCTGGAATATGTTAACATGGGTTTGTGGCCCATGTCCTGTTCTTGCTTCCTATTCCTCCTAGAGTAAGTTAATATGGGTTTATGACCCGAAAAGCTATCAGAACCCCATAAAGTTCGTATGGCAGGTTCACACAATGCCTTCTTTACCCACAACCGTTAATTTCTTAAATCATCTTCTCTTTTTCATTTACAGAGCAGAGGAGCCACAAGTTGGAACACAAACCGATGAGGATAGATATCTACTATGCTACAACATTTTTGTGTGTTTCTTTTACCCTTATATTATTGGGATTTAATTGTAGTAGTATTAACTTTTAAGGTTTTTTCACTATCAGGTTTAAAAGTCCAAACTAAACAAGTGAAATCTAGAGTTCAGGTCCTATTGACTTAGAGTAACTTCCGTTTCTGTTTTAAATTTGAGCAAAAACAAGGATTTTTCTGTCAAATTCTTTTTTCCAAGAGAGAACAGATTCCTACATACCTCAATCAAAGACTTCCTCGTAAGGCAATTGCAAGCTTCAAGTTCATTATTTGTATTGTGCATAGAATTTAAAAAGATAAAAACATAAGAGTATGACTCCAAACAATTACCATTCGTTTCCTGTAAGCTATCTCAACTAGTTGGTCCATGGCGATCTGTTGAATGCTCCTGCAAAATCATATTCATACTTTAATTCCAGATCGAAATTTGAACTATACAATTCATCAAACTGCAAAGACAAACCTTTTCTCATCCTCTTTCCCCTTCTGAACACCTTTATCGATTTTTCCTAATTTCTTTCTCTTCCTCCCTATCTGTGGATTGATAGGTTTCATAATTAGTATGACAGTAAGGAATGAAATAAATACAAGAGTTAAAAATTCAAAACATCAGAGTATTACAAAAAATTATTCATTTGAAAAAATGTACAAAATCCAGTTTAAGTCAAGTTTAATATCTTGAGAGAAAGGAAAAACCTGCTGGAACAACCCTTCCTCAAGTTCAAGTATATCTTGACTAATTATTTCTCCCTCAGCTAGATCAGGCTGTAAAAAGAAATAGATCCAAATAAGCCATAGTACCAAGTGCAACCAAAGTGTAATATCAGAAGAAAGCAACATCTGACAAAAGAGCCTACCAGTGTCTCTGGAAATAAACCGATACTCTGTAGCTCAAGTGCAAGCCTATCATCAAGAGACATCTGTTGATATTGATGACCAGGAGAAATGCCAGAGACAATTGACTCCGTTGTGTCCAGCAGAACCATTACATTAGTACGAATTTCATTGGCATGTCCAATATCTGACTGGGACAAATCATCATCTACTGACCCCAATTCACTAGAATATGTTGAATTGGAGATGCTTGGCTTCCATATTTTGTTAGATGTACAACTCTTATCACATGAAAGTCTATCCAACAAATGACTTCTCTGGGTAACAAAATCCAATTCTGACTCTACTTCAGAATCCATTTTGTCCCTATCTTTGGATTCAACATCAATCAGATTGCATGAACCACAATACGAATCATCACTGGCATAGTGTAGATAAATACTTTTCCCCTCATCATGGATGTAAAATTCTTCACCATCATCATCTTCAATCAGTGCGGACAGAACTCTTTGGTATAACGGGGTAAACTTGTCCAAAGTTCCAGTATTATGTCCTCCAGATATAGAAGATACCTTAACCAGTTGCTTATAGGACTCATGTCCTTGTCTTTCACCAGTATAATTAAGTAATTCATCATGCTCAACAGTAGCCTGGGAAAAGAAAATCCAGAATGATAGAAAAGCTTTTATATTGCTGAACTACATAAAAAAATTCTTCTGCCATGATTCAAAGTAGTGCACTAAAGTTTAAGAAATGAACACAAAATTTAGCAGCCAAAATGCAAAACTTTAAAAATAATAGAAGTCCAAACATTTTTTTTCCCCCTCTAATAAGGAAATACAGGCATGAAAAACAAAATGAGAGACAAATCCAGTACCGGAACATTGTATCCAGGGCCATGCATGTGACACAAACAACCATCAAGCTCTTCTGCAAGACATAACTGATTCAACAACAAACAAAAAGAAAGAAAAGAAATTTGTAAGAGTCTAATCAAGACTGTTAACAAATCGCCACTTTATTTGCTTAACGGCTCAACGACTTATTACCTGTCGTTTCAGAAAGGAGATCTCCTCCGAGCTGACATTGGTAAAAATAGACTCCACTTTGTTCCAAAAAGGATCAGAACAGGCAAGTTCTATAGTTGAAGATTATATCACATGCAAGCATATATTAGGCTAACTATATATAAAAGTTAATATATGTGAAAGTTTTACTGGAGAAGTTGAAAGAAATGGTTAGAACACGTACTGCTAGCATTATGAGCCGACCTGGCAGCTGCAATCAATTCTTCCCGATCATCATCAGATGCACCTGTATATCAATTGAAACATTGTGATTCCATCAAAGTTTTTGACACATTTAAGCTTATTAAACAGTGAATATGCTAACATAATCGTGTAGAGGCGACAATGCCTTAAGATCTGAAATGATTGATAGCAAAGCAGTTTCAGCAAAAACATTTTCCTAACACAAATTTGAAAGAAAACACCAAATCAATGCTACACCTTGCATGAACCATCATTGGAAACCTATGACCTCTAAAAACTTCAACAGGGTTTCATTTCATCACCACAATACAAGCACGCTTCGAATCTGATCTAAATCTAAAGTAATACATAAATAATACCTGTGAAATCTAAGGAACTGCCACTCAGTATTTGGCCAACAGTAGACACAGCCTTCCTATCTTTCAACTTTTTGGAAGGTAACCGTCCATTTCTGCTAACGCAAATAAAGCAAATGCACATCAATATAGGAAATATGATAAAAGGAAATACACCTAAACTTTGATCAATTAACCGGTGGTTTTGAAATTTGAGAGTGTGAGTTGGAATTGTATTTGATTAGGAGAAGACACCTTTTGTTCCTTTCAGCCTCAGGCTTCACACTTGTCAGTGGCTTTATTGTTGGCACATTCTCTAACTTTTCCCTCAGCGAAGGAGTGAATGGTCTTACTGAGGAAGAACGCCTACCAGTCCTCCCTCGTCTTTGCACACCATCTACAATCTCATTATTAGGTACTTTGTTTTTCTTAGCATGTAAAAGAAAGGCCCCAGAATTCTCGGATGCAGTCAGTGCAACTTCACCATTATATGATTCCCTTTTTCTGGTTTTATTTTCTCCAGGACCTGATTCTTCACTTTCAAACAACCCAAAGGGAGACGGAGCAGCATCAAGTTCCCTCTTCACTTTTGGAGCATTATTATCTACACTACCAGTATCTAGTGTCCCATTGGCCCCATTGGAAGTTCTACCACTAAAATCAGAAACTGGAGCTCCTGGAAATGAAATCTGACCTTCAACATTTCTTGAGACAGGAGCAACTATATTTACTCTCCTTGTACGTGAATTCTTAAAAGATCTTTGACCCACACACTGAGCAGAGGCATGTGGCGAACCTGCAGAAAGGTTACACTTTTGATTATCCACTAAAAAAGGCAGCAGGATTTTACTCACTAGTTTGTAGTTCCAAACTTTGAAAAGGTGTAGATGAGGGGTGACCTTTGACAGATGATTCTAGCATTATTATGGATCCTGTTCGTGATAGACGAGAAACTTTTCTTTTCACCACATTATTAGGACTATCCACTAGCTCATCCTCGTGAACATTTGGCCTGAGAGAGTATTAGAGACTAATCAACAATCACTAATTATTTAAATTTGAATACATGCAATAAACTAATAAATCCCTAGCTGCAACTCAATGCATCAAAATCAATTGATTAAATGAATGCTAAATTTGCAATATTAACATTTCAATATGAAAACACATACTTTTTGCTTCCTTTTGTGAAATTCCTTTGCTCTAAAAGAGCCATGGAGTCTCCATGAGGTCCATTATCCATATCATTCTTGGGTATTGTACTGATGCTAGACTTACTAGGATCTGAAGAAACAACCAACTTGTTGATTCCACCTACTCCAGGGAAAGATTTCAATCTACAGCACATACCATAAACAAATAAACTCAGTAAGCAGGTGCAAGAACCCTAGCTTATTGCAATTTTTGTCAATTTAAACAAGGTTGACCAAAATGAGCCTACATATTTCTTCAAGCACTCATCAAATATCTTAGACATACTAATCGTGTGCAAATAATAACATAATGCACATAATTTGTTCTATTATCTTCATATTGCACCCAATACCTCAAATACTGATATATTTATTAGCTGCAGGCTTCAAACACTCATCACATGTCTTAGACATACTATTCATGCGCAAATAATAACATAATGTAGATAATTTGTTCCATTATCTTCATATTGCACCCAATACCTAAAATACTAATGTATGTATTATCTTCGTACTTGCACCTGACATCTCAAAATAGCGTAATAATTTGAACTGTTGACCTATAAAAGTCACAGGATGTGCATAAGTCCTAGTACCATCCACAAAAGCATGAGTAATAAATCCCATTAGTATTTCTTAAGCTACTCTTAATACATAATATTTTAAGGAACAAAACCACTAGAGTTAGTATCAGAATAACTGGGGAAAAAGTCACATCAGGCTAAAGTAGCAAAACCATGAAACAATCAGTAATTCCATGGCTATTCAATTAAGTTACCTGACGCCCTGGGCATCAGAGGATCGCAACTTAGAAGCAGCACCCATCTTTGGATGCATGGCTCGCTTTAGATCTTGCTCACCATTTGTAGCCCTGGTACCCATGATTCCAACTGACCGCTTCTTTTTATTCTTGGTTTCCCATCCTTCACCTCCACCAGGAAATCTGCGGATCTTCCCTTCAAGACAACCTGCAGGCCCACCATTATCCTGGAGGGTATCTCCACTCTTTTCCAGAAGCAACTGCTGCCTTGAGGCAACAGCAGGCCTGTCTTCTGCCTGGAAACAGAAACAGAAATATGACAAACTCAAATTATGTGGAAAAGATATGAAAGACAGAAATCATCAAACTAGGAAGATAAGCCAACACCCAAGGCACTAGAAGAAACTAGGTACTGGATTAGAATCAAATATCTGGTTCCATGACCATGCTATTAACTATAGACTCATCAAGGACTAACATAGTTGTAGCCCACATTGACATTTTTTATTAGAAGGGGGGCAAAAAAACAAATGAAGAGTGAGGAGGAATTTATAGAATTTTGAATTGCAAATGAAAAGGAAAAACTTTGTCCTTATACACAATTGCCAGAAAAAGTACTGCAGATTTTACAATTGGGTTTTTTTTTTAATTTGTAGCAAGGATTAGATCAATTAAGTTCAAATTGTAAAAGCTCGTTCATTAAACTAAGGAATATGCATCCATTGCATTACTTTTCCTAACTTTGTCAATTAATTATGATGGTAAAATATTATTGTCAATTGATTCATCAGAAAAAGATTAGTGTCATGTCAATTTTGCTAAGGTGCCATCTTTTTCTCTATTTTCATAATAAAAATAGGCATAACCAGCTAAAGTAGTAACATTAGTGCACATTTCAAAGTTCAATAACCAGTTGTTGCAATTCTAACTTTTTTCCCACCAAAAAGATAATCACATATTCAAGGACTCTCATTGAATTTATCCTAGAATTAGATATCTAATAGGACACTGAAAAGCAGAAAGATACAATAATCACAATTAGGTCCCCCAAAACAAAAAATGCTAGCATCAAATTTTGCATCATTCGAATCAAGAAACAATAGAAGATCACAACATAATAGATATTGTTAAACCAGATATAAATGATAATTATCCACAAGGCCAACAACAATTACCAGCGTGCGTTTATGTAAGTTAACACTCTTGGCCTTGTCATCCAATCTTTGGGTCATAAATCCATGAGAGCTTCTATAAATTTGACCCCCTGCCTTTGGAACATTTAAACCATTAGGCTTCTCAACCAATGATAAATCACTCCTTCGCTGCTTCTTCGAGCTCAATGACTCCCTATACTTTTCCAACTTGAATAAGGAGTCGTGCAACATTTTTGCTCGATACCTACAAGAAGTACATCACATGTGTTTATAAAATAGGTAATAGTAGAAGGAATTGCAAATACTTTAGCAAAAATGTATAGAACATAGTCTCTTTAGTTATAAAATCTACACTAAGACATGGCTTTCTGCATGTGTGAAAGCATGTTGATAACATGAAAAGATAACCCATCAGTGATGCAAGGTATCAACAAATATTGGGTAAAGTTGAGGTGCAAAGACGTTTGGAGAAATTGAGACAACCATCAGGAAAAAAAGTTATTTCATCATTGTAATCCCATCTGAGATTCCTGAATATGGGAAATAGACAACCTATTACTAGATATTAAGGAAAAAGCCTAAATATAAAGGTTTTAATACTGTTTTCCAGAATTTACATTAACCATAATGCTCACATATATAATTTCAATTAAAAGAAAACAATATAAGAGCCATAACACAAACAAACAATCAAAACCATATAATAAGAATTTCACCTGGCCTTTCTAGAAGTGTCTTGCACACTTTCTTTGAAGTGCTTTAGCTCCTCTGTTGCTATGGGAGCAGAAGACTTGGCATGTACTACTCCAAAATGACGGTCCTCAGCTGCACCACCAAGGGGAAATCCCAAAACCCTCCTAACCTCCCCAGATAGTGTACAATTCTGACTAGTTAACGTAATCTGCTCCAATGGCAAGCACTGAGGTAAAGTTGGCCTCTCAGATGACATACTGCCGCCTCAGCCGGCTTAAACTATTTAGGCAATTTGCTCTCAATCCCCTCTTTGAAGCTCCCAAACCTGATATAACAAAAATTAAGAATGTCATTGAAAAGGGTTTATACACTTCTGCAAATAACTATCGAAAACAAAGCATAAGAACCTCATCTAGCCCGGTTTAGTTAGCTGACTTAATTCCAACTGCCCCCTAAAACAAAAAAGAGCAGAGAACAATCCCAAAAACCCTATCCTTTCTTGAACACCCAGAGAAATCAATTGAGGGAAAACTAAAGGTGAATGAATACATCAATAAAATTGGCGAAACAATAACCAAAAGAAAACTATTTACAAGAAGCACCTGAAGAAATCCTAGGTAAGTGCGAGACATGAAAAAGCAAAAGAGAAATTAAATCGACGGAAAGTGAAGTGGGGGAGGGAATTGAGAAGTTACCGTGAATTAAATAAGCTCAAGCCCAGATGATCAGAACCTGAAGCTCCGGAGATGGGGAGCACCGCGAACGAAAGGGTTTAGACACAGAGAGAGGAGGGATTTAAAAAGAAAAAGAAACTACATAATATATAGTATAAAGTAGACATTTATATCATGTTGTTATGTTGAGGTTGGTAGAAAAGCGTAAAAGTGGGAGTGCACATTCATCTCTTTCTTCGTACAGTGATTCATCCAATTTGTAATAGTTCGAATATGCTCTTTTGATTATTTTTATATAATAAAATTGATTATTTTTATACAATTATATCAGAGTCAGAAATTGAATTATTTTGTACCCATTAATGATTAAAGGCCTTTTTCTTGGGGACAGACTATCCTACTCAGCCTATCATGCTCAGGAGTTCAGATCTCCTGTTTAATATTATGGTGTCTTATTGTGTCCAATAAATCTCAGCCATTTATTTATGTTAGGCTCACATAGAGTTCACGTGGGTTCTACAAAATAAATGGCTGAGATTCTATGAGACAGAATAAGACAAAATAAAAATAGACAGAGGATCTAGTTTTCATACTCAGATGAGCTGGGTACTGAGTAGGGACAGGGGAAAGAGGACAGAGGATCCCCTTCCCTTTTTCTTAGCCTGTTTTCCACTTGCCTTTACCGTGTAAATGAAATATTTAATTGCAACTAAACCATAAGATTTAGTAATGATAATCTCATTTATTCACGCGAAGGTCCTATAATAGTATACGGCCTTGCTTATTGTGCTCCCACGTTCTTTTTGTAAGTGATGGTTTCGACAGAGTCATTAATCAGCAAAGGCCCATGCATAGCTTTTTGTCTCATACTTTCTTTAATTATTATTTTTATTATTATTGTCACACTCTATTCCCAGCAGTAAATTAAAGCTTGGACTACAGTGTGATTATACACAGATACTGTTACACAATAGCAAAAGCATTTTCTCTCTCATTTACCAAGCCAGGCTTGTTGTCCTCCTCAGGGTCTTCACTTTATCTGGTTTCTGTTGTGGCAATGTTGTTGATTGCTTCCTCTTGGCAACCTGTTGTTAAACATAAATATGTAGCAGTTCATCGTAGAAAATTTGCTAGTAGGAGCAACCATGAACAAGATGTTGTAGTTAAATACGTTCCGTATAGTGATTCTTCTAAATTATAAATTAAAATTGCAGTGCAGAAGTGCCAAGGTAATTACCTCTTCCTTTCTTTTTTGCTCTATTTCCTCCTGTTTCAAAATGTGTTTAAGAAAAAAAATCGTTAGCGTCCATTGCTCTAAGAATTAATAAATCGGAACAACTTTGATTCTGAACTCAAGTGATTCAACAATGGAAGCAAGAAAGTCTTTACCACAATCTGTTTTAACTTGGCATTCTCTTCTCTAAGTTGATTCAACTCCAGCTCCAGCTCCACCGTGTATGCCTTCAATACAAGAGCTTTAGTCATAACCAAGATAAACAATGAAGATGAATGGAGCAGCAAATTACATTACTAACGCAAATCACTAGAATGAGACATCTGGAATATTTTCGGATACTGAAAAATGAGACTATGCAAAACTTAAATTATATACAATTTTCAAAGCATACTCAACACACATTATATATGTGAGCTTAGAAAAAGAAGAATGTGATAGGATTAGTAAGTAAAACCTGTTTCCTTGCTCGAGATCGAGCAGCTGATTCTCTGTTCTTTATCATCCTACGTTGCCTTCGTTCCACTAACACCTCCGGTGGACCGTCCACTATCTTCTTTTTAATTTGTTGTGCACCCAATTCCAGAAGGCCTCCACCCTTCTCATCTTTACCATAACTTGGTGCTGCTTCCCCTCCATAACCTTGACCTTGTGGAAACATTTGGTATGAGTTGAAACCATTTCCAGCTGCCAACATATTGGTTCCGACATTCTGATGATGAGTAGTTATGATAGAGAACCCTCCGAGCCCCACCCCGAAGTTGACTTCTATACATGAGTTCTTGTTCTGCCCGGATGATAATGCTTTTTCCTGCGAAGTTACTTCATGAACTACACCAGCTTTTATCAGGAAATCTTCAAGCGTTATCTCTCCAAGTGTAGGTTGGCCGTCAAGAGGATGACGATGTGCACCGACGTTGTCTGGCTTCTGATCATATGGTTGTTCCCTTTGGATCTCATACCACACCTCGTCCACAGTTTTCTTGGAAAGTGGCGTAGGAATAGAAAAAGAACCTTGTCGGAGTAGTGGAGTTTGATTCACTACAGTACTGAAATTCTGGGTGGACTCGTTTAAGTTGATGTGAGGCAAGACCTGACTCTCATCACCACTCCACAAATTAGCAAGAAATTCGTCCATGTTCATGGAACCTACACTTTTCCCTCTCTTTAGCTGGATTTCATTGAGGGTGAGTGACAAGATAGAGTTCTGCTGATTCATTCCGTGATTTAGCTCTGCTGCTTGATGTAGTTGGTGCGATTGTTGTGTTGTTACCAGGTCGTCACCCCCGTAGACAATATTTTCAGATTCAAGAAGTACCATTGTGCAGCAAATAACAGGCGCTGGATTTTTCCCCTTGCTGCGAGAACTAGAGATGTTGATCAAGGTGGTAAATTGTATACTTATGATAATTTTTATTTTAAGGTGGAGTAAACTAAGAATCAAAGTTAACGTCGTTCAAGTCATAAAGGTTGTTGCATTTACTTTAAATACTTTTTCTAAAATTCTATTGTATTATTATTCTTCACAAAATTCACTAAGAAGATTTATTTTTAAAAAATATATTAGCAATTTTTCTTATCTTTTAATAGGAATAAAGAAATTTTCCCTCTCTTTGTTGTGTGGGGCTGTGGCCGGATGAGACGTAAAATTACGAGTCCAAATCTTCTATCCAGTTTTATGGTGTCTTATTCTGTCCAATGAATCTCAGCTATTTATTTATGTGGGTTCCGTATGAATCCTGCAAAAATAAACGTAGGACCCGCATAAATAAATGGTTGAGATTTATTGGACAGAATAAGACACCATAAAACTGAACAGAAAATCTTGTCTCATTACGAGTCCAGATCTTCTGTCCAATTTTATGGTGTCTTATTCTGTCCAATGAATCTCAGCCATTTATTTATGTGGGTTCCGCATGGATCCCGCAAAAATAAACATAGGACCCGCATAAATAAATGGTTGAGATTTATTAGACAAAATAAGACACCATAAAACTGAACAGAAGATCTTGTCTCATTATGAGTCTAGATCTTCTGTCCAGTTTTATGGTGTCTTATTCTGTCCAATAAATCTCAGTCATTTATTTATGTGGGTTCTGCATGGATCTCGCAAAAATAAACCTAGAACCAGCATAAATAAATGGTTAAAATTTATTGAACAGAATAAGACACCATAAAACTGGACAGAAGATCTTAGCTCTAAAATTACTACTTGCCTCCACCTGCCAATGCCATACGGCGACCCAGTCGGTGCTACTCCATTACTACTTTATTACTCACTAACCGATTTGTCAATACTCGCTCACACTGGATAGTCTGGATTCGCAACATACTTCCAAACTACTGCGTTAATAACAGAGAAATGATTGAGGTTCGAACCCCATCAGAGGAAGAAGATGATACAGACCCTCTACATTTAAGGCCTTACGGAAGAAACAATAAAAACAATAATAGGGGGTGAAACGCCAGGAACTTGTGCAAACTCCAATTGACAGGTTAACAAGATGATTCGAAATTGGTTGAGGAAATGATTTAAACTGAACTGGAAAAACTTGCACGCATGAAACATCTTACTCTATAGATACGGTCGTCACAGTCAATAGAACAGAACATAACCCAGAACTAAAAATCAATCTGCTTTTCTAATAATCTCTTTTTGTTTTTTTGGTATATATATATGTGACATGTGTTTCGATTTAATTAAAGCTATTTAAACACAATAATGGAGACATGCATGTCCATTACCTGATGACAATCAAAGATTTTGGTCTGTGAAAAAGATGTACTTACAGGCATTGGCCATTTACAGTCTACAGACTACAGTGATGAATTGCCAAAAAAAGGAAAGCAAGCCCAGAAAGGAAAGGGAGTAGGAAAAGAATTGATACCTGAAAAAGAAAATGATCACCTCGGGAGGGCTTATGAAAGAGTATTCAGAATCAGCAACTAGAAGTCGTGCATCATTGATAACTGAAGAAAAGAAAGCAAAAAAGCAAGAAAATGGTAGAAGACAAGTGAAGAGGAAAGGTCATGCATAGAACAGCTATAAAATTGAATAGGGTTACTGTAGAGAGTGTAACTGCCATAGGGAAAGCTTTGAAACCATGTCATTAAGAGGTCCCCACTTCGTGTTCAGTTTTTGTGACACGTTTGTGCCACTTGCTGTTCAAGTTCTGCCGGAAACAAAGAGAAAGCAACCGATACTCTTCTTTTCTTTTTACCATTGTCTACATTGTTATGTCACCTTTTTTGCTTCACCTGTCGTTTTTCAGGAGCATACTCCTCGATACTACTGTCGTTTTAAGTAGAAATGAATATCTGTAGAGTCGTATGTATCCCACCGTCACATCTACATGTCATCTTCAAAAATTAATTATGCCAATGGATCATGGATGACTACTCAAGCCTATCATACCAATAAATTCCGTTGACTTCTCCACCGATTCTGTCTCAATGTCTCAGCTCCCCGGAAAGTACTTAGTCTAACTCCAATAGGTAATGACCAAGATTGGATCATATGGACTCTCCTGGGTAAGATTCTATGGTTTTATTCCTCTTTCAGCTGTTGAGTTATTACTTGTTATATTAAGACATCGTCCTTGTGGAAGCTCCGATCATACATTGATCTTGGGGCTTCTCTATTCTTTTCTCGTCATCCTATGCCCACCTATACATTTCCTTGTGTGAACACGTTTCGTTGTGTAAATGTCCAAATTGTCTTCTGCGTGTCATACAGTTTACAAAACGCCTGAGAGACGTTCTCGTTTTTTGTAATGTTTGTACGATGAGGAATAATATTTTTGTTTGTTTGATCACTTCTCAGCTTGTAACTTCGCAACGTTAATCGTTCTGTCTATTTGAAACAGGTATGTAACTGTTGGGGTATCTGTCAAATACAAAATGCCTAGTTGGATTATTAATTAGATTGCATCCCTTTTGGAAGTTTCTTCTCAATGTTGGGATGCTTTTGACCAATAAATCTCTATAGGTATTAAAAAAACAAATCAACCAGTCGACTGTTTTTCTTTCTTTCTTTTGTTCCGAGTACTAGTACTTATGTGTTGGGCTTTCATGAATTCTACAGCATTCTCCTGACTCTATGATGATTTGCAATATCAGTTCCATTAATTAGAAAGCTGCAGCTATTAGAATGATCGTCCATTAAATTAGTACTTCCATTTCCTATAACAATCCTACTTTTCTCTCTAATTCTTTTTCATGTAACAACTTTTCAGGTGATCCCTTCAAATCGGCTCTGCACATTGTTATGGTACTGTCAGAGACTTGATAAAAGGTTGGGAAGATCACATTTCTCTCGAACCTTGTAGCTAGGTAGGACACCACATTTTCTTAATTATTGAAGATTAAAAAAAGAAATTAAGTATGATAATACGATTAAATGAATCATTTTATATATTAAAATGATTTTTACTTTTTAAGAAATAGAAAGTTTGCTTTCTTCATGAAATCCTACCTCAAACTTTCCAGGGATGTGTTGAGCTTAGCGTTCCAACTAGTGTCTCCATATTTTTCCTATACATTGCGCTGCTCTTTACTTCCCGGTTACAGTTACACGTTTCAGCAGAAAGCAAATACATCCACTCCGCCATAACAGTGCAACGAATTCGCTGACAGGTTCTTTATCTTTTACTCTTTCTCCTTCTCCTTGTCACACGCAAATTCTCTCTACTGTATGAGTTAACAAAAATCCTGATATCGTCCATGCATACTAGCTCAAAATCACCAGAAACAAATGCATTATATTCAGTTCAACCTTTCAATTGCCATGTGTTTTATAAATGTCAATCTAATTACATGAAACGAGACTATCAACGATCAAAGAATCATGTAAGCACTTTGAAGTCCTGTTACGGATGTATGTGATCCAACGAAACAGGTTCTTCTCCAAGCAAAAGTGCCCGCAAAACAGCCTCACATAAGCCAGAATAATGCACAATTAAATGCCCACCCCCGGGAACTTCATGATACCGAATCCAGGGTAGTTTTTTGGAAATAAATCTTTGCAGCTGAAATGGCACAACCTTATCCTCACAACCTTGCCAAATGTGAACCGAACCTTCATTTTGAGGGAACGGATTGCTTAGATCAGTTGGATCAAAGTCCCAACGTCCAAAACTCTCCATAAAATCACCACGGAGAGTATCAAAGACTTCTTTATTTTGCAACCTGTCCTGGAGGAGGAAACGTAAACACTACCATAACCATCTCTCTTTCGATTGTTTCTTGATTGAATAAGATGGAGTGAATCATGCAAAAGTGATGGCATTGTTACAAGTTTATCAACGGAAACTCTAAGTTCCACTTTTCTTGTTGTGGGAGAAATTTTACCTGAGTTAGCATTGGGAACCCTGGAATTTTCGTCAGGACTTCTATATCATGTGCATTGAAGAACACTGGGTTTTTCTCCAGTACAGAAGTTGAAGGAAGCCATTTCTGCGTAACCCACCATTGCAAGAGTCCAGGGGCATATTTTGAAAACCAGAAAGACAACCGAACAAGTCTCCTCCTATAATCATCTCTTATCAGACTTTTGGGAAGAGAAGGCCATCTATAGTTAACAACTGGTACAATTAGGGACACACCTGCTAGTCTGCATAAAGAAATTTGCGATGAGCTAGGAACAAAAATTTATGAAGGAATATTGTCAAATTAAAAGTTTTTCTGATTTTACCTGTGTGGTATATATTTGAGGCAACTCCAGATGGGATATGATCCCATTGAGACACCGATCACATAAAAGTTGGATCCTATCTGCAGCTGATCAGCAAGTTCTTCAATGTCGAGTGCTTCACTCTTTACTGATCGCTTTGGATTCGGATCACTCTCTCCATAGCCAGCTCGGTCAAATAAGAGAAAGTATATCCCCAGTTCTTCTATTAGTTCCTGAGAGGTAATGAAACTCACTTTTCTTGATACTTGCGACTCAAAACAATACCATTTCTCCATCCACTGAAGATTAAACTTTAGTTTTTTACACTTAAACCACTTAAACTAAGACATGAAGAAGCTTGTAAGGAAAAAGTAAAAAAAATAAAAGCTGAACTGTAATTTATGGAACGAGCACTTCATTCTCATCTAGTAAACTGTAGTAAATTGAGTGGAGATGAGAAATCAGACATTAGGGGAGGAAAGTTAAAAGCAAAAATGTTCTTATTTACATAGTATCACATCAATTCAGCAGGTGGTCACACTAGTATCATTTAAAGGCATAAAAAAATAGGAAAGAGAAGTTGGGTGCTGCATCCCGTCTTGAATTCCGGTTCTCAAATTCTATTAACAAAGTGGAATCTTCATAAGCATAAAAGATGGCAGCATGTGCTCGGTGTTTTAGTACAGATACTTCTACTCAGCAATTGCTTCAAATGCTATGTTTTCATGAGCAGTCAGATCTACTCAGAAAGTATGTCAGACCATGTCAGAGTTGCATTTAGATTATATATTTTTTACTTAGCATAGGGTAATTTTGTTTAGACACACTCCACTCTTTTAGGCAAGTATTTCGTCTCTAAAAGGTTTGCCCTTTGTCACTTCTCCAAGTCTCATTCAACTGCAAGTAGCTTTCCGAGTGTTATGAGCTATATTGGTCAAGTTGCGTAAGGTTGTTACTACCTAAAGCTTAGTGAAAGCACTTCCAGTTCCATCTACAAAGATTGAAGTTTTAGATCGACAAGAGATCGAGTAGAAAGAGCAGAATTAGGATAGTACTTGGGGTGCCAAAAAGTCCATTTCTTTCGAGCTTCCAAAGCCATGAACAATAATGATCTTGTACTTGGCTCCGTTCTTGGGGACGCCCTTTTCTCTGTAGGCTAGATGTCTACCATCCTTGAGTCTGATTCTTGGTGAACCTCCAGGGGAATCATCCGACGACTGCAGTTGAGTTGCCTGATAAACCATAAGTATCACTTTGGTTCTTGAAAATTTACCTCAATGACATAAAAAGGAAAAGATCTAGTTGGCATAGACCGAGTACTTTCATTAAGTACCAACTTCCAAGAGAGCAGGAAACTGAAAGAATTGAGCTCACCTGATTATTGATGCTTGTAAGAATGTTCTGCTGCTTATTTTGAATTATCATATTGCTATGCTCGTGCTTGATTTCCCTCTCTTTTGAGTCATGGAGGATAGCCAGTGTTTCCAAGTTAACAGCAGAGACCCTGAATGAGTTACTTTGAGTAGCACCTTGAGCCCCAGATTTGTGCAGTCGATTACTTAAAAATTTTAACTGTTTTCGGCATCTCATGTTTACAGTGCGGAGGTGTGGTAGGGGAATGGCTGTGGTTTTTGGGATTTATTTTAGTTAGGATTGGTGGTGTTATTACGATACCAGCATATGATAGGAGCCAGAGGGCATGTCATGCTTGGATATTCCTCCAATATCCTTTCCAAGGCTCAAAATGATTAGGATATTCCTTGCAAAAGATTATCCGGAAGTATAACTTGCACCCTTTTTCCTCTAATTGTTTTCATTAAAGCATTCAAAAGAAGTGTGTACCTCTACCTCCAGAATCCTTTTTTAATTGAATTGGTTTTAACCACATGTATCATTCTAGTTGATAAACAGATGTTGTATTGATGAGTGAAAGTGTACAACAAGCCACCCTTTATTTGATTTGCTTTGTTCTGTTAAACCCTGTTGACCAAAAGGAGATAATATAAAGCATAAGGTGTGTTCTTAGGAAAAGAAATCTGCAAGGGGAAATTTTGAAGAAGTATAACTTGCTAAAGGGTACATTTTTAGCGGATGAAGCACAATTGCCTCTCTCCTGACCGCCAGAGATCCCTTGCTGACACAAGTAAGAATATTCTCATACTTGCTGGATTAAGCTTGCTTTACTTTCACTGTATTCTACTTATCCACGCTTTGGTTGCAGCTTCCAGGCCGCTTCTAAACATCAACGTGAATTTCTTACGTTACGTATTCTTTAATTGTTGGATCAATGTCAATGTCAATGTCAATGTCAATATCAATTTATTTATTTATTAAAAAAATTTATAGCGTAAACTATTAAGTATGCAATAATTTATAAAATATGTATCCTAAATAAAATTACAAATTTAATTCAGTTCGTATTAGTCATAACAATTTTAATATATTGTTGTATGGATTGGAGTACTTTACTTCAAATCTTCTTTTAAAATAAAGAATTGTATTGATAGAACCTTAGATTGCAAAGCAAAGTTTGAACCATAATAAGATCATCAACAAAGTGGTGAAGCAAAAAGTAGCAGTACAATTTAGCAGCATTGCAAGCTAATTAATAAGCTGAACGAATATGTTCAATATCTATGTGAGTCAAGAGGGACAGTCCATCCTTTTGCCATAGCTTTGCTGCATTCTGTATGAGTATTAAATGACCTGATCAGCGCTCGTGAAATAGTGTGCTGTCTACCGCACTTCTTAGTTCTTAAAACAATTTTAAAAATTAGGTAATCTTTTTTATATCATTCTGACCTTCAACCAGACCATTTTATAGTATCAGACCAATCTGCTTGATGAATATTTAACCAAGTATGAGATGAGTATTGACATAGAAATTGATAGTTTCTGGTTCACCATTCCACAGTTTGCAGTATAGATTAGCACAGTCGATATCTCTTAGCCTATTCACTATGCTCAGTTTATAGTTGATCGCTAACCATAAGAAAAAAGATGCTTTTGGGAGAGTTTGAAGAAACCATACTAGAACTACTTTTCAGAGTTTGTACTTTGAATATTATATAGAAAAATTTAATTGTGGATATGCCTGACGTACTTCTCAACTAAACCAATGACTTTCCCAGACTAGAGTTAAGATTTGGATGCTCCCCAATGTCAACTCCTCAACTCTGGCATTGTTTGTTAATATGTAGAACCTGAGATCATTCCAATAATCATACTACAAATCTACAATCAAGTAGAATTGCTATTACCATTCTTACATTTTATTTTATTTTTTACACAGATGATCCCGTAGTTTAAGCAATCGCATGATAATATAACATATCTTGGCAAAATTAGATATTATTGTTCTCTTTGGTTGTTATGAGATCCATTATGAATCATTACAAAAGAAAAGTAGTTTTATTTGTTATATCATCACAACCAATTTATGATACTGGCTACCAAGAGTATGAATACAAAATTTTACAACACACAGCATAAGATTGTTTCTCCAATAGAGAAACACAAACTCAGGCCTACGCTGAAGGCAGGAGTTGAAGCAGATGAGCATCTAACAATTTTATGTAGCCTATAACTTCACTTACATATGCTGCTAGCAGTATTGTAACCAGAGGCCATCCAGTTTGGATTATGCTCTTACTCCATTTGTTTCATATTCTTCTTCTCCTCTACTCCATTTCCTCCTTTTCTTTATTTGTTCGACATTTTTTGTCCCAACAAAAGTGTCCTTATGATTGCTTCACAGATCTCCCTCTTGAAGATCATAAAATGTCCAACCTCAGGAACTTCATGGTAATGAATCCATGGAAGCTTCTCGGATAAGTATCGGTTTATTTCATATGGTATAATTCGGTCTTCATAACCTTGCCAAATATGGACTGAGCCCTCATTGTCAGGGAAAGGGTTACTCAAGTCCAGGGGATCAAATTCCCATTTTCCATATCCAGCTAATATGTCTCGGTGCAAAGACTCATGAACGCCTTGTTGTGTAATCTTGTCCTATATCCAGAATGATCATACAAGTATTAGAACATTAACAAAAAAAAGTACCATACAAGACCAACACAAGCAAACTAATGGGGCTTTTGTTTCTCAAATACAAACGAGTTGTTAATACTAGCAAAGATGATTTTGGTGCGGAACTGATATGTGCGCTTTTCTTACAGGGTACCAAGAATCAAAGCTAATTAATGTAACTTAAATAGATACCAGGAATGTCATGATTCCGTCTCACCAACATATGATCAGCTAAATCATATAAGAATGAATTAAACTTAAAGCTCGGCATGTGTGAATCCATTTTTCAAAAGTCTATACATGTATCTACCTGATCAACACTAGGAGTTTCGGACAACTTGGCCATAGTTTCCATATCTTGTGGGCAAAAAATTGCTGTATTTCCTGCCATCATGCTCAATGAAGGGAACCACTTCTGGGTCATCCACCAGTAAAATAACCAAGGGGCATAGTGTGCAACTTGAAATGTCCGTTGATCACAACTGAGGAGCTTCTGGAAACCCACTCTGGATACATTGGCAGGAAGGCGAGGCCACCAGTAGTTGACAAATGGAACTACCAAGGAAGCTCCAGACAACCTGTGAGGGATGAAGATTTCTGTAAAATTCCAAAAATTTCAGAAGGCAAAATCAGCTGGGAGTCGAAAAGCATGCCTGTGGGGTATATATTTAAGGCAACTGTAAATGGGATATGCCCCCATTGACATTCCCATTACATAAAATTTAGTCCCAATCTCCAGTTTGTCTGCCAGTTCTTGAATATCATATGCTTCACTTTTCACGGACCTTGATGGATATGGATCACTCTCCCCATAACCAGCTCTATCAAACAAGATGATGTATATCCCCAGCTCCTCTATAAGCTCCTAGATGTGATAACAGACACAACTGAAGATTATTCAGCTACGCTACTACATGTATATTCATCAAAGGGATGTTGTTATAAAATCATCCAACATCTGACACCTCTCAAAGCAAAGCTCACACACAAAATAATATCTAATCCAATGGGCACTATAATAAGCTCATAACACAACATGCCATAAAAAATAAGTGCAAATATGTCCAACTATCAACCATGAAATCATCAATGTAAGACCCATGAACAATTCGATTACTTTTGTTTATATAGGTGCATGTGCATATTTTCTAAGACAGAAAAGCTAAATGCAAAACCAAAACCAAGTGTATCAATTGAAATCAATCCACCTCCCAACAAAGACAAATGATAAAGATAATGACATATGCCCTGTAAGATCTTGGAAGAAATTACAATGATTTGAACCTAACAACAACTATAAGCAACGTAAAACACAGGTCTGTCCTAATATGAATGCCCCTGTAAAAATGTGCCAGACAGGCCTTTTGTACTTTCACAACCCCATAAATATGGTGAGACAAACACATTTTATTTTGGCACCCAGAGTCAAGAACTGGATATGTGATGCATTTTTGTTGACTTTACAAGTTTTAAACTGATAACATTAGGGTAAATCTGCATCAAAATACTTATCATTCCACATATGGAAAATAAACGATTTTATTGTTAAAGTATATGAATATTTCGTTATGGGGTATATCTATCACTTACAATCACTCACATACTTTGTTAACTATATGTCTATTTAGTTTTTTGCATATTTATTAGATTAGATACATTGGTACAACTTATAGGCGCTTTTCAGTTGTGTCTATATTGATCTTTAGAGAAGATTGTCATGTTTGTGTTCCCATGTCAAAAGATTATGAAAACAGGTATCAAATTGTAAGAAGCTGTTGCAGCTGTCACAGCAGTATCATCTGAGTAGCATCAACAAAAAGTGCTGATTTACTTTAGTTCAAAGCTTAGAATGCCAAAAGTCTCCCTCATCTCTTTTGCCCCTCTGCATTGATGCTTTGTACTAGTGTGTGCATCTTGAATTTTGAACTGCTAAAATTCTCAAATGAAGAAAACATAGTCAAACTTGCAAACTTGAATTTATTTCTATACTTTACCTTCAAATCTTCAGGGAAACATTAAAATTCATCTGGACAGTCTTTTTTTTTTTTTCAGTAAAGTGTACTGATCATAGAATGTTGACATAATCATTAATCACTGGAGAAAGCATAGGGATTCTTATTTGATTTTTACCTGAGGGATAGGTAAAATCATATCTTTGGAGGCCGCAAAGCCGTGGACAACAATGATTTTATATTTAGCCTCTTCCTTGGGGACTCCCATCTCCTTGTAGGCCAAGTGCCTTCCACCACTGAGTTTGACTCTCTGTGAAGTGATCGGAGGACCACCTGGTGATCCACATATCTTTGGAGGGGAAGGTTTTAATGCTTGATAAGCCCATCCAAGCAGCCCAACTGAGAGTGCAAGCACAATAGGAGCCAACATTGCTGGAACAAATTTGTCTTTATAACATCAACAACTGAACGACTAAATGAAGTAACCAGAAATTCCTATCGAAAAGGAATTCAATAATCTGGGGGATTATACTTACAATATCTTTGAACAATAATGCACTAGAATCAAAGAAATTCCAGGATAGTTTCTCCCCATTATTTTACAGACTTAAAAGTGAAATTATGTTGCTTTTGAATGCAAGTCTTGTATCTGACTAAGAGATACCACTAGTCACCATAAACAAGAATGATATTCCAGAATGAACAAATTATTTGTGACCAGAAACTGTAGTTAGCCAAGACACTAATATGAGCTCCAAATGAATGAACAGACTGCCATATATTACATCCTTGGGCATAACACTGTCCTATTCAAGGGTCTGGGGAAGCAATATTAAACAGAGACACCTTTCCCAGTAATCTCTTACAACATACGAAGTTTAAAGTATACTCGGATCTATACCCCAAAACAGTCCATTTTTATACTTCCAACAGAACGACAGTTTAACTGTAACATGAAACTATCTAACAACTCTCCTTATCCTGTGCTGCCAGGGAGATGCATTGTACATAATAAATGAATTGCGAGTCATAACACATGGTATGCAGTAACTTGAATGATAATCTGCAATGAACTTGGGATTCTTAATAGTCTGGAATGCAGAAGTGACAGTAAGGATTTTTTTTCTTATTTTCAGAATTTCTACACTCACCCCCATGTGGAAGTCAACTCAAGAGAAATTATCATTGATTTTCTATTTCCATCATTTGCAAAAATAAAATGGAATTGACATCCGACGCCACTGTAGTAACCAAACAAGCCCAAATAAACTCAAAGCAGATATTTTTAACTTAAATATCAGTGTGACAAAAAGAAAAGCAAATCTTGTCACAGAGGAAGTTAAGCATTCGTTAATATGACAACAGGAGATTTATTTTATGGCACGAGTAGTTGCGCAAAACACACCTTAACTACCAGTTATATGTACCACTCACCCCACTTCCTTGGTCCAACCTTAAACAAATCAAATCTTAGTTTATTTACTTCAAGGAGAACATTACAAGGGAAAAACGGAGGAAGGACAGAATGTTATCCACCTATAGCTGCGTATGGATTTCAAGATATTGAAACCAGTAATACGAAGGCTATAGCAAAGACATGCCCCATTTCGAAGGCTATTTAAATATCCACTGTACTTCCGAAAATGGTCGAAGAATCTTTGCCTATGTGAAGTCGGCCAATTTGATTATGCATAAAGCTTGAAACTTGTGTCGATCTATTGTAAGTACTAGAATTGGATAGCAAACACATGTTAAGAATATTCAAGTTGTCATCCGGATAGTTTTATAGACTTGATGTAAACCTGCCGCAGAATACTTGAAACTACCCAGCTAAATTTACTGTTATTGACCATTAACAACACCAACTTATTTGGTTCATCAAAATCATTTTATTCTTCAGTTTGCTCATTGATACCGAGCTAACATCTAAGCTTTACAGTAGTAGATATTAGACTAAACATAATCGAAGTTAGAAACTAAAATGAAACAGAAGAAAACCATGACACAACCTCAAATTAGACAGAACCCATTAAACGGTTCCAAAAACTTAGGATGTATAGAATATAAAAGAAGTGGGGAAAGAAAGAAGAGAAAACCTACCAGGAGAAAGTGGGAAAGTGCTGGATCTGCCTCTCTTTCCTCTAGTATGATCTCTTGCTGATGCAGCAGATATTTTCTTCCCTGATACAGTAGCCATTTCTACTTAAAGCAACATCCCAACAATTTCTACTACCTTGATTGATTAGACTACAATCCTGAAAAAGACCCACTTCAAGACAGAACCACTAGGCCACTCAAACGGTGGCAGATGAAAATGGAAGGTCAGGGCACAGATATTCTGTTCCCACTATCCAGTTCCCCGTGTTCCTCTAAGATCTCAACCATCCAATGCAATAAATTGGATGGTTGAGACATATTGGAAACAGAGGGAACTGATCTTCTGGAACTGTTCCCAAAGGTCCCTACTTGACATATGAGACAAGAACTGTTCATGATGTAGAGTCGTGGTGACTGAAGAAAACACTACAATATAGCTCCGTGAGAATTTTTAAGCATATATAAACTAGTAGATTTAATCTAAGTAATGTGAATTAATGTCCCTAATGTAATTATGTAACTAGAATTAATTCCATACTATTTATTATGATCAGTAATAATATTAATGAACACTTTAATCAACAGAATAAAGCTTAAAGTGACAAAAAAGACATGACTACGATAACAACATCAACAATTTATGAAGTCCCACTAATAAAATACAGAATTTGAAGGGGTTCAGATAATATGCAGTTGTACCAGAGGTTGTTTTAGACAAACTTACATAAAGAAAAAGAGATAAAGAAAAAATATGCATATGCATATACATATTAAAATAATAAAAATAATAAGACATAGAAGATAATGATAATAAATAAATAAATACATATAAATAAAAATATAAAAATAAATAATAAAATAAATAATACTATAAATATAAAACAAGATAAAGAGCCCAAATAAAAGATAAAATAAGTAAATGAATATACATACACGAAAAAATAAGTTAATAAATAAATCAAATAAGTTATTATAGGAAAATATTTAGGTTAAGTAAGGAAATATTTAAGCTAATTAACTATGAGAGAAGTACTACATATTGAATGTTTGGATTAAATACAAGATATAAGACTTAAAAAAATATTTAAAAGACTTATGAGAACGAAAAGGACCTCCCTATATAAGTTCTTTTATCCGCATCTTAGTACGCTAAAGTTTTTTATAAAGAATCACGTCTTTAGTAATTTTCAGTAGAGTCATATCATTCTTAATCACCTCCCCCTAATTCTTCTTGAGTCTGCCTCTTTTTTTTATAGTCTCTAAATACAATTTTCTCACTAGAGTGTTAATGTGTCTGAATCACTTAAGCCTTGTCTCTTTTAATTTTTTATTGATACTAGCTACTTTTAATTTGTCTCTTACTATTATATTCCTAACCTTATCTCTTTTAGTAAGGTTGCACATCCAACGGAGCATTCTCATCTACACTACTATTAGCTTATGCTATGCTCCTACTTGATAGGTAAATATTTCGTCTCATAGAGTATATTCGGCCAAATTGCTAAACGATATGATTTACTTTTGAGCTTGAGTATTATCTTCTTGTTATCTAAAAATCTTGATACATTTTTCCATTTATCCCACCCAATCCGATATGATGAATTATGTCTTCATCGATCTCTCTATTACTTTGAATGATACATCCTAAATACTTTAAACACTCTTTTTGTAATATAATTTCTGAATCAATCTTTACTTCCACATCTAAAGTCACCTTATAGCCCGAAAAGTTACACTTTAAGTATTCAGACTTAGTCATGCTTAGTTTAAAACTTTTCAACTCTAACGTATCCTTTCAAAATTCTAACTTGATATTGACACCCTCTTTTGTCTCAACCATTAAAAAATGTCATTAGCAAATAACATACACTAAGATACATCCCCTTGGATATTATTGGTAATCTCATCTATCACTATTGTAAATAAAAAGGGGTTCAATTAAGAGCTTTGGTATAGCCTAATATTAATAGAAAAATATTTTGTATCTCCTCCTATCGCCCTTAATCTAGTTTTTGCACCTTCATATATATTGTTAATAACCCATATATAGATCATAGGAACTTCCTTAGCTTCTAAACACCTCTACATAATTTTCCCGAGTAACTTATCATACGCTTTCTCTAAATCAATAAAAACTATGTGTAGGTTATCTTTCTCTGTAATATTCTATTAATATTTTAAGAAGATGTAAAGTTTTTGTTGTGGACCTTTCTGACATAAAATCAAGCTGGTTCTCCAAGATAGGAACTTCCTTTCTCACTCTCCTCTCAATCACCTTCTCTAATAACTTTATGACGTGAATAAGTAGTATGATATCTCTATAGTTGTTACAACTTTGGATGTCTCCTTTGTTCTTGTATAGAGAAACTAGCATACTAAGTTTCTACTCATCCGATATTTTGACAGACTTAAAGATCATATTAAAAGGCTTGACTAGCCAAGTAAGACCCTCTTCACCTAGGCTTTTTTACACCTCTATGGGTATCTCTTTAGGCTCTACTGTCCTTCCACTTTTCATCTCCTTTAAAGCCCTTTTAATTTTTTTTGCTTTTGTAACAAATTAGTTATGATGCCTCTTGAATATGCTAAGATTACCTAAAGAGATATTGTTCTCTAAATTTTCATTAAAAAAGGCTATAGAAGTATTTTTGTTATCTTTTAATGTCATTTTCAGCCATGAGCACCCGCTCTACTTCATCTTTTATATAACGAACTTGATCTGAATCTCTCGCTTTATATTCTCTAGCTTTCGCCAACTTAAAAATATCATTTTCTCTGTCTTTAGTTTTCAATCGATGGTATAATTTCTCGTAAGCTCTGCTTTTAGCTTTTGAGATTATCTTTTCCGTCTCATTCTTTACCAGTTTGTAACTTTTTGTATTAACTACTTTTTCTACCTCCGTGGTGTTGTCTAATAGGATTTTATAGGCACACTTTTTTATCTTAACATTTTTCTTGTACATCTTCATTCCACCGTCAAAACTCTATCTTATTACCTTTAAATCCTTTAGAAACATTCAAGATCTCTTTTGATGTATTGTTTAAGAGAGTTGTTATTCTCTTCCACAGTTAGTTAACATCTTCTTCTAAATTCCATTATAGAAGAACACAAAAATAAATATGATAATCTTTAGACAAGTTTTAAGACATTCACTAGATGATTCGAGTATGCAAATTAATTCCATTTCATTTTGCACCAAATGTACAGAGCATACAATTTTATCATTGAATCCTTCGTGCAAAAAGCATGAATATATACCACCGAATTATCTTGTACATACTGTTAAGTAAATTATTAGTTGATTTTGTATTTCTTAAACTACTACGATTATTGGCATATATTCGTTAAGTATACGTTGAGAAAAGATTAGAAGGAAACACCGTCAATTTTCCAGTCGTCTTAAAGAATGGAAATATCAAAGAATGAGCGAGAATTTTCAAAAGAAAAAGGACAGGCCATCTAGTCCATTTGATGGCCGTCCAGTGAAATAATCCACGCATCTTAATCTTGGACATTTTTAGTAATTTTCTTCGAATCCAAGTTCAATAATTGGCTTGCAGGTTGCAACCGACGTCAGAACCTAAGGGGGCGTTTGGTTTGAGGACGAGGTTAGATATGAATATAGGTATAATAGTAGAAGGGAATGAGAATGGGTATGAAAAAAAAAATGATGTTTGGTTTGTAACTTAAGTTTCTGTATTAATGCCAATAATATTGTTTGGTTTGTTGCATTAATGGGAATGAAAAATAATATAATACCATTTTTTCATACCATATTTAAAATGGAATATAAAGCATAAAACAACATCAAAATATGAGTGCTC
>JAOTBA010000008.1:8311734-8324223 GCA_025629845.1 Erythroxylum squamatum | reverse complement strand
GTACTGTTCGAATTATCATCATGAATGAAAGATGCTTTTCTTCCTTCTTTTTCTCTCTTTATTGATTTCTTTGACAGTAATGAAGATTTCACTAATAAAGAAGAAAGTGAAAGAAGGTTTTACAGAGTTTGAGTGATATTGTGGATCACTTGCAAGAGTCTCTAAACTCTCCTAATACTTACTGTAAGTATTCTGGCACTCCCAAAACCTTTTTCTTTTCACTCTTGATCTTACTCTCGGATATTGAATGCTGTGAACGAAAAATACAATCTGTTGGAAATATGAAGTTTCTATTTTTATATGTATTGTGTCCGATGCTTCTATTTCTCTTATATACTGCTGAAGAAGATGGCTTTTGGATGAGTTGCATGAATTAGACATTGATCATGTGCCTCCCATGTGACTCCTTTAATGACTCTTCTTTGTTGTGCGTATTTCTGTAGCTAGGTTTTTGCCTTCTAGTCATCTAATACGATAGTGGATTGCTTTGTTGCTTCTGATTTGAGTTTAGAAGTGTGTGTCACGTGTGCATATCAGCTTAGTCACTTATGTTCTGTCTTCAGCTGAAGTTTCGAGAATGCTTTCCCTCTTCTCTCTTCGACACTTCAGACACCCATATTTCTTCTTTGATTGTTCATTTTCCTTCAGTATTAGTTGCATCTGAGTGTGGACTTTTGGAGTATGTGTGATCTCCATCACAATTATAAACATTTTAAAATATTGGTTTAATTCTTTTCAATTATAGAAAATTAACTTGGAACTACATTAAAGTGAATATGTAGAGGAATATTACTAAAAATATTTTGAGAGTAAAAAAAATGCAAAACATGATTACATTATGTGACACAAAGATCAAGTTAAAATTAGATTTTAATCTCAATTTCACGAATTCATAAATTAATTTTTATTATCAATTTATTAAATATTTTATTAACGTATCTGTTTTAAATACTTTCTAAACTCTACAATTCTTATTATTTTAAGGGACGATAAAAATATGCCTCGTACTTTTATCATTGCAATGAAAACGATCATAAAATTGTGAAAGTTTATATAATATAGATTATGGTTAAATATTGTGTTTCATATGAAATATACAGAGATTAAAAGTGAACTAGGTAAGGATATGTTTGAACCTACATAGAAGTTATTGAATAGTTTACCATTGTTGTGTCTATCCATATAACATGACTATTGGATAGACAATTTGGACACTGATTGACATAACCGTGATAACTCCTGAATAACTATCAAAATAGTTGTCACTACTTTAGTCTGTCGTGGAGTTAAGGCAATCATGGACACTCCAAAATCAATGTGTTGCATTACCAATAAATTGGTAAGGTTGCGTATAAATTGTCAGGGTCAAATAATTGTTGAATACAAGTGGTGCCTTCATAAAATTACCAATTCATGCAAATAACCTCTTTATTGGGGCATGTCCCTATTATGCCTTAGTTTCATTGGATAATAAGTAGCAAGGATCAATCTTATTGCTAAGTTCATCCGAAGTACAATAACGTCTTACAAACCTCTCTTACTAAAAGAAGTTGACATCCTCGTTGAGAGGTTTTTGAAATAAACCTTTAATTTGTCTTATTTTCAAACTATTAAAGGGAAGTATCTTTCGTTTATTTTACTTTTGTTGCATCCATCCCTTTTCACTGTAAAATGGATTCTTTCCATTAACTTTTTGTGTTATTCCAACAAATGACGCTTAAGGATATTGTCTATGTCATCATCGAACTGTTTTTCTAGGGATCGTTAATTTTTTTTGCACTATAAGAGGAGCACATTTAGGCTTACTCTTTTCTGGCCTTGTTTCATCGAACCTGCACAAAAAGTCAAAATGTAAAGTTAACTTTTAACCTTTCCAACATCTTTAAGTGAAATGCCACATTATTGTTTTTCTTTATAACTTCAAAGAAACCATCACACTTAAGAATTAAACTCCTATGAATTATATACCCATTGATCTCCTTTAAAATTTAGGGAACTGAGTTTTAGTGACGCCTGAATTCCAGTGGTCGTTAATGTTGATAAGGATATTTCTTCATTTGACAAATAACTTTTCAGAAAGTATCTTTTGCCTCCTCTAGCATTTATTACTTATCACTAGTAAAGTTATATGCAATTGGAAACTTTCCTCCCTTCTTCTTTTTTGACAGTTCTAATGGAGTAAGGGGTTGTTTGGCTAGATACAACTTAAATGGACTCTTTTCTACGGAGGATAACATTAGGATTATACAAAATTGAGCATTTCCTAATAAATCCAACTGGTTTTATTGGCTAACCCTCACATAGTACCTTAGATAATCCTCCAACAAAACATTGATTCTTCAGTTTACCCATTTGTTTGTAGTTGGTCTATTTTAGGGAACTTCAACTTAGCTATTTTCGTATTGAACAAAGAAGACTAACACCATCCAGTGAATTGAGCATCTTGATCACTCACAATATCTATTAAAATGTTAAAGCATTTCATAAATTTTCAATATAATAACTTATTAGAAGTTCTTATCAAATTAGTTACTAGAGTAACAATGAATATCACATATTTGGTGAACCAATTGACCACAACTAGCATTGAAGCCTTCTTCAACCTTAGGAAATCCCATAAATCCAAAGATATCAACTTCTATATTTTCTCTATAATAGGCAAGGGTTGCAAAAGTCCATCTTCCTTTTTATAGGCACGTATATGTCTTGACAATAATGCTATCATTCACTCTCATCTCAAATGTCCAACCCACTTATATCAATTGAAGTAATCAAAATTATCCATCTTTCATTCAATTGTATTGTTTATTAATTAGTTAGATATTATGATACTTGTATCAAGTCATAAATCAATTCAATTTTACCCATCAATCCTTAAAAGGATAGGTTAATCTTCAAAACTTAACATAATACAAGGATTAGTCCTACATAAAAAAGATACTTAAACTTCCAAACATAGAACCTAAATGCATTGAACTTTAAATTTATAAAGGAGAATTTAAAAGATTATTTGAAAAGTAAAAACCTTTTAATACAAAAGCAAACACCTTTTCATGAATGTTTCTAGTTATTTAGTTAGGTAACTATTTTACATGGCTATTAACACTGCTTTTTAACTTCAATCTTTTCATTTAGGTTAAAACAACAGAGTAAAATTATTTATGCTTACTTATTCATATATTTCTATTTTTGTTTTTATTTACCTATATTTTTCAATGAGATATTAAAATACTTAAAAGACTACTTCTATCTCAAAACTATGCCTAAATTATACAAAAAATATCATAATGTAAATTAAGTATCTGATATCATGATAATTGATGTAAATTAGAATTAAATTAGTTATCAATACTCATAACTATTCGACTAAAATAATTAAATTGAAATACAACCAAACTTATAATGTATTATCTTGATCAAACTTCTTTTATTTAAAAAATTGATTCATTCCCCATATTTGAGTTATATGTCATCCTCAATATACCAAATATATAGAATGAAAAAACTAAAGACATTAAGTATAAACGAGGAAATAAAAAAGGTATAAGGAACTTCTTTAGCTCCTATTTATCATTTGTTACCACGATATTTTTGATCAACAACTAAATTTTATTTATACCTTGCAAACAAATATCAACAAACCATAAAACAATAAAAACATAAAAGGTAATTAATATTAAATTAAATCATAAAGTAACACATCAAAGTAAATAACAAAACAAAAATAGGAATAAAACACATAATTTATGGATACCAAGAAGAAGTAAACTATGAAAATGCATATGCCAAAACCAAAATAAAAGAGAATAGAAACTCAATCTGTGATAGGCTCATCATCACAATCACTCTACTCCTCTAGAATCGTTAAGGGCGAGGGAGATTGTTTAGAGTACTCTTCATGCTGAAAGTAAGCATACAATTATTATTTCATTTATTGTAATTGTTTTCTTTGCTTATTTAATTTTCATGGCATCCTTTAGATTATAGAAGTTTGTCCTTACTACTTACTCTTGAGATCAAGAATGGTCATGCCAATTTGCTCTCATAATAATTATCGTGTTGTGGATTGAACCTCTCTATGATCATCTATCATCTCTTCTATTTGAGGTTCCTTAATTGCGAGGTAGGGCTATGCTCTCTCCCACTCCTTGGCTCTATATTATCTCTCTTATAATTAAAATATAGGTACCACTGACCTTCATAACTTTCCTCATTTACCTCAATATCTCTAGGATGGTGGAAATTATTTGAAAACTCATGGTTAGACCTAAAAGAGTATTAAAATTACCTACATTCTTTACCAGACTTGTTAAATAAGTACCATTATAGAGGGCTTTGTTCTTCCTAGCTCGTATATTCTTTAAGTGTTTGCCAAATTACTAACCTAGATTACATGATCTTCACTTATCTATACACCAAAAATAAAATATGTTAGTGAGAGTTACCACACCATTAATCTACCTACTTTTAGCAATGATGTATGAAATAACCCTATGTAAATTTAAGATTTGGGGGCATGCATAAGTGTTCTTACTATTAAAAGGATCATATATGCTCATTTATCCTAAAATTAAGCTCAAAATTTCTAACCTAAAATTAAGCTCAAAATTCCTAAGGGAAATAGTTATTGAGCTTATCAAGAAATTTTACGAAGACACTCCTATACTCCACTCATTCCACATACTTGGGTATTTAAAACCCATATTACACCTTAAAATCGTTAAATGAGATCTCCATTTGATTTCCTTATATCCTAAGTTTGATCAAAATTTTCTTATCCAATCTCGCATTTCACTATAAGAGTGGTAAGAATCTCAAGGGTGAGCTCCATAAAAGAATATTTAGTAATGTCTAAAAGCATACTCTATCCCAAGTTTTCTATCAATCTCCTCACCTTTAAGCTAATCATACTATTTCTAATGTAATCTAATACACACTCCTATTGGATTTAAATATTGGATTCTAAGACATGTATACCTTTTTCCAAAAATATGGTTCCTCGAAGGTAACCATTGGATGCTCATTTGGGGTCATCTTAAGATCAACTATTTAATGCATCCTAAATAGCTTTAATTTTTATGCTCATGCTTGTGGGTAGCTATGAACTCATCTTTGTAGTTGGATTAAGTGTTTAGAAGCAAAAATAAGCAACAAATTAGCCAAACACATATTCAAAAATGTGTTTGGAGCCCTAATTTATGACAATGTTAGAATTTAGAGATGCAAGAGTAGGTGAATCTCAATAAGAAGTAATGAAAAATGACATAAATAATGTGGGTTGAAAACCTAAATTGGAAGTAGTTGTTTGAAGAAATTGAGATAAATTAAGGGAAAAATAAAGAAGTTGAAAGTGAGGGTCTAACATAATCTCTGGATTTTTGAAATTTATGATATATTATGGTACACGAGCGTAACCCATACCATGGAGCTTCTTGGAAAAAACATTTTGAATCTATAGCCAGTGACACGAACATGTCTCCAGGTTGTTGATCCTTATGTCTCTAGCTCCCTAAACTAGGGGTATATGCATATCCCTAGGTTATGGATCTTCTTATTTCTTTTGATATATAGACACCAAAATATCCTAAGTTATAGATTCTCTTGAAAAATTTTACAAATCAACACTGTCTAGGTCACATGCATGTGTTAGACCGTGTTTAATAATACAAACAACTTATACCTAATTTTTGAGCTTTTTAATAGCTTGTTTGTTAGATTTTCATCTCTGTTACTGTTTAAAATTCCTTCTTAAGCTTATACATGTCTACTTGGTATTCCTAACTACAAAAGAAATAGAAACAAAAGCAAAAATACCTAACATAAAAGAAAACTAAAACAAAAAATAACCTTATTCTTCAATAAAAAAAATATAAATCAAATACTAAATAATCCAAATTATTGGTCCATAATTCCAAAGCTAAATCCAAATAAACTTTAAAAGAAATTATATTTATGGTTAGGCTGTCTTCTTACAAGTGCTTCTTTATTATTATTCTAATTAGACTCTTTCCTCAAACTCAATTAATTGTCAGATTAATATGGTTTCTTCCTTTTGCATCATAATAAAATATGTATATAACATATCATCATCTCTCATTTGGACTTTCTTCTTTACTCTTGCTTTCATCTTTGCTCTTCCCAACCCTTTAATTTCTCCTTGAATGGTTCCTTGTAAAAAATTAAAATAATTAGTTTGTCTCGAGTCCTTAATAAGTATAAATGGCATCATAAAAATATAAGTTGTTTATTTCTAATCCTAAGTATTATTTCTCCTTTCGAAGCATTAATTATTGTACCTATTATATTAGGGAGGGTCTATCTAGGATTAACAACTTCTACTTTTCTTCGTCGATGTACAAAATATAGAAATCGATTGAAAATATAAACCTATCAATTATCACTATTACATTCATAACACCTCTAAGACTTTTTATTGCATTATCAGAAAAGATACATCTACCTACTAGTAGGTTCTAACTTACCTAATCCTAATATCTTAAGGATAGGACAAGACATTATATTAATACTTGATCTTAAATCTACTAAAGCCTTATCGATTTAAATACCACAATTATGCATAAAATATTAATATTTTTAGATCATCCTACTTTGATAGTATGATATCTTGAAGGACTTTGATGTTGCTTTCATTTGATCTTGGCTTTGCAATTTCCTCCTCAAGATCCTCCTCTTATTCATGATCTTCCACATATTCCTCTTAAGCACTAGTCTCTTCTCTCTTTATTACTTAAAATAATTTAGTAAGGTAAGAAATTATCGATTTATACTATCTCAGTTATGTCTTTACCTTGTTCCCCTCTTCCTTTTTAGTGTTGGTTAACTCCTTACTTTTTAAGGTGACCTCCTTCACTTGTTCCCTAGGGTTGGGTACTATTTCACTAGGTAAGGTGCCTTGTGATCTCTCGATTATCACCCTAGTTAGATGACCTATCTAAACTTTAGGATTACTTACTAAAGTTTTATGATTCTAGAATCGAGAAGTAGTTACTTGTATGAAGTATCCCATTTTGTTTTCCAAACTCGACTACTTCTCTTTCTACATAGGTTATTGAAAATTTGGTGGGGGTTATTTTTAATCTTGTTGATTATTCTAGGAGAAATTAGGATGATTTATTTAGCTTGAATTATAGTCTTATTGTAAGATTTATTCTACCTCTAGAAAATTTTCATAAAATTAACTTGCTCCACTAATTCCATTATGGATTCTCAACTTCAAACTTCACATTCTATTCCTTAATATCTTCTTCCATAAAACTTGCAAGTTATAACTTAGACTATTCTTGATGGAAAGCTCAGTTATCCATATAGTCATAACATCTACAATATGGATCCCAATGGATCTATTCACTCTTGTCATTCCTAATTGGTAGTTGTTCATTATCATCTTTTCTATTAGCTTTAGGGTAAGATTTTGGAGTCTTATTTATAAGTGTTCACACTTCCTAAGTAGATCCTTGTATCTCTCTCATGTTCATATAAAGTGTCATTTTCAAACTACTGGAAAGATAAGATAACATTCTTTGGCTTTGTTGTCTTATAAAGTGAAAACTATTTGGCAAGGATCTTCTCTACAAGGCTTTACCAAATGGTAATTGAATAGGCTGATAGTGCTTTAAGTCATTGTGTAGTTGGAGTCCTCAATGTGAATAGAAATAATCTTAGCCTCATGATGTCTTCGTCGTCTCATTAATCTTAAATATATCTCAAACCTTCGAGAAGTTAAGAATATATTTATTGGGATACTCATCAGGTAATTCATCAAATTACACATTGTGTTAAAGAACATGTATTACATAAGGATTAATTTCAAAGTAGTGAGCATTTATTTTTAACTTTGAGATAGTCTATTATGTTCCTAAGAGAGATGGATAACATAATCATTATTCTTCTTTCTTCTTTCATATTTTTAGGTTGTAGTTCCAATGTATCTCTAAGTTCTTGCTTGCTATAGTTCCTTCAATTTTGATGTGGTGTTATCTCAAGTTTTAGATCTTCTTTAAGAAATATATATTGTCTCTTTTTTATCATACACCATAATTACCCCTAAAATTAGAGTAAAAAAAAAGTTAAACGAAATAAAAATATATGCAAAAAATAAAAACCAATCTAACAAAAATGAAATATATAATAAAGCTAAAGTAAGAAAATAAATATACAAGATTAGAAAAATAGTTAATAGTTTTCCTAAAACCCGTTACTTATTTGGCAACGACACCAAAAGCTTGGTAAGTCCCTTGATGATTTGTACTTTTTTGTATCATCCTACCAAAATTTTCCTTATGCAAATATATTATTCATTAACTAGGCAAGCACACCTATAATTGGAAAGCAATAAGGTGGTAAGTAGGGGTTGATTCTCATTAAGAAGTGATGTAAATTAGAAAGTCTTTCATTATTAACTAGTATAAAGATAACGAATAGAAAATTAATTTTTATAGGATTTTGAATAATTAAATATAAATAAATATAAATTTAGACAATAGCCAAGGAAATAAATAATAAGATAATTAATCAAAAGAAAATGCAATCAGATTGTTGTATTTAGATGAATACTTCTCGTAGTAGTACTTTTGATTTTATAGTTTAATTAACTTAGATTAGAGATATTCTTTAAACTAACAATCTTTCTTAGGCACTCAAAATAAACCTCTTGAGATTTAATTATCTATTATCTAGTTGGTTATTATGTATCTCTACCATTACTAAAACTACTTTGAACATATTATGTTATGTGCAATCTTACGAAAGGTTTTATCCTAGCTCTAAGAAGATCAGGTAGGCCTATATTAAGCACCCCATTTCACCCCCTCCACCTATGCCATGGTCTACTCACAAACAAGCTCTCTTAAGCCATCCATAAGTGACTTAAGATCAGATTTAGATGCCGATATGAATAAACAAAATTAAGACTAATAAAAAAATAACTCATAGAAATATACCTCATATCTTAAAATGAATTAAATCAATCCATAAAGAATAACCACTAAGGTTTTCCCTATCTAAATATAGGAAAGATGTTTAGCCATAAAACATGTTCAAAACAATAAAATTAGAAGACAAAAATAAAGAAGTCATAGTAGATATAAATGTAAATGAAGTTTGCAATTTTATCGACAGCTTGGTCTATTAAAACGATGTTTAGATCTTGATTATTCAGTGAAAAATAGCTTAAAATTGATTCCTCGAGGATTAGAAAAGCCTTTTGATGGTTAACCCTATATTTTAAAGAGAAAATGATATCTCTAAGTTTTGTTTTCTCTAGAAGATAGCCAAAATTCCCTAAAACTATTGTTTTTACGCTTAAATACGTTTTATTTTGCTAAGACGCATTTTGGGGTACAATCATAGTCCAGATCATAGGCTCAATAACTTTTGTAGGTGGTAGACAAGGCCTCTAGCACAGTCATGGACCTTCCTGTTTCTTTTAGATTAATACATGATCTCTGGTATAACTTTGTCTCTAAAATATGGTTCTTTTTGTTTCTTTTTTTACTTGCACAAGGTCTTATACACGGTCGTGGATCATCTTGTATCACTTACTGCACTTGATCTTTTTAAAACACGGTTGGCATATGAGTATAAGCCAGACTGTGTTCCTATAAGAATTATAAAATTTCTTCATATTTTTGCTTAAAATGACCTCCTATTCTTAAGTAATATCATCTTAAGGTCCAATATATAATTAATTGAAAATTTATTGGAAACTAAGTAAAACAAGGTAATTTAACATTAAAAACAAGCAAAATACTTGATAAAATTTGTGCATACTTCATACACATCGTCCACCAACTCTAAGAACATACAGTCTGGCTCCTTTTCTAATAAGGAGGCCATCATTAATCCAGTATGACTTGGTAATGCCTTCCTATTCTTTATGAACCAAAGGATAATAGTTAACGTCAAGCTTGCTACATTACCAAATTATGTACATCAAGTCAACTTTGATTTGGATATATTGTAATAAGAAGTGAACATTTCTTTTTTGAATAAAAGCATCTGTTAATTAGTTACACTTGTCCAATTTGTTCCCCACAGTGAAATCATATTTAACTAAGTTTTTTACCATCTTGCTTACTTAGCTTACAATTTATTTAATGTTTTGAAAAAAAGTATTGGTCACATTATTTGTTCTAAACATAAGCTTTAATCCCAAGAAATAAATATGTCAAACTACAAGCTAGTGCACCATTGTAACCATTTCCTTCTTGTAATTAGAATAGATTGTTATGTCTCGTTAAATTTTTAGCCTTTAAATTCCACTAAATGTCCTTCATAAATCAATACACCATCATTGACTTTATTAGAAGCATCAATATGAACTTTAAAGGATAGTTCAAATTTTGACAACCTTAATAATAATTATGATGGTATAGACTGCTTCAACTTTTGAAAAACATTAACATAATATTTTGTCTAGCACCTTTTTTCTCATTCAACAAATTAGTAAGAGTGTTACCTTCCTTGAGTAACTTTGATGAACCATTGATAATAGTTTGCTATCCTTAAGAAATACCTCAAATTTAAAACTTTAGTAGGTGTCACTTTGTACTTTCTTAAGACCTATCTAGACTTTGATTTTTACCCTTCAGATGTCCCAACAGTTCCATTTTTAGCCTAACAAACTCGCATCTCGTCATCTTGATGTACAATTGATTCTTCTAAGTATTCCAACACTTATTACAAACGAAAAACATGTTTGTCCATAGAATTGCTTTACATATTATTACCATCAAGATAGGTTGTCGTAAAATCATCTAGGTACTCCTATAAAACATTAGTTAGCAAGCTATATAATGTAGCAAATACATTGGTAAGTTAAACATGACAAAAAATTCATATTCATCATATCAAGTTACATAGGTGGTTTTCAACTGATCTCCTTTTTTAATTCCAGATTGCTAGTAACCTAATTGAGATCTAACCTCTCAAAGATTGATGCCTTACTTAATTTTTCCATCAATTCTTACACCAATAGAATATGATATTTATTTTTAATGGTTACCTTATTTAGTGTCTAGTAGTTAATACACATTCACAGTATATCACTGGCCTTCTTTTGAAATAGCACCATAAAGAGCTCTAATAGGGTTGCATTTATCTTTCTTTTAATAGTTCACCCAATTGTTTATATGACTCTTTTAATTCCAATGTAGGAATGAGAATGAGTTAGAGCAAGCAAAGTAGCCCCTTGCCCTACCGAACCTAACCCTCTAATAGCCTTGATCAAAACTTGGTCAAGTTGGAGTCGTATAGCCTGAACTTGACCTAAATGCTTCCCAAAATAATTTTGTTTTGGTATTAAGTTTCTTAAATTTACAAACCAAAATGACGTTGTTTTGGAAAGTTAAACCAAAATGATGTTGTTTTCTATAAGGGCTTCAGGCCTAAAGCTTAATAAACCTAGGCCTAACTCATTAATTTTGAGTCGAGCCAAGCTAAAGCTTTATGTTTTTAATCCTATTCTAGTAAGGACATCCAACATAGAGTATAGATAAGGGAAGGGAACCCAATTCCAACTTAATTTAGTGATCAATTTCCTACCTTAATGGTAATTTCTTAGGCAATTATATTTTTACCATATCTTTGTATATTTTCACAAAGGGATCAATCTTTTTAGTCATCACCGTACCCACATTCTCCTTCACTTTGACTATGGCAAAGGTTAGTAATTTTCCCTTATTTTGATCCCTTTTCTATAACTATTACCAAAATGATAAGAGACTTGGGCTTGCTACTATTTCCTTTTATAAAAAGATTACAGGTATAACAGAATAAAGGACTTATTCCTTTGTGGACATGATTTTGCTCATATGAGGATACATCATTGCCATATGTTGTCAAAGGATATTAATGCCAAAAATAACATTGAAATCACCTGGTAGAATGACCATCTTATTAATTTCACCAATCTAACTCTCAACATTCATTGGCACATTATAAGTCATATTATCTAACTTTCATATTCACCATTTTTAATAGATTTGTGATATGGCTTTCCATTAATCTGAACTGTTACTAACTTGTCTATAATGAAGGTGTGCTTAACACCAGTGTCAATGTAACATCCCGCCCTCCTACGAAGGATTAGAACCCAAAAATATGGTGCATATGAGCTAAGAGGTTTGGTTTAAATGAAACTAGAGGAAATGGATTGCAATTATTATGATTGGGAAAATTGGGAGTGTGTTTGATGATTAAATGAGGGTTGGAAACTTGGAAAAAAATTGAGGAATGATGGTTTAAGGAATGTCCGTCAAGCGGACACGGATGTCCGCTTAACGGACAGGCTCGGGTGACAGAATACCCTAGGGGTAAGGTGTGTCCGCTGAACGGACACGTGAGTCCGTTTAACGGACAGATTCGGGTGAAATAGTGTATCTTGTGCGACTCTTGTCCGTCGAACGGACATGGAGGTCCGTTTAACGGACAGATTCGGGAGAAATTGGCACATTTGGTGATTTCATGTCC
>JAOTBA010000008.1:8300260-8311634 GCA_025629845.1 Erythroxylum squamatum | reverse complement strand
TACCCGATGGGGGTCAAACCCCCATCGGGTACGGGTATGGGGGACGCAGAAAATTTCCCGGCGGGGATGGGGGGCGGGTACAGGGGGAGGCATACCCGCCCCATACCCGCCCCGTTGCCATTCCTAATTCTACACTTGATCACGTCAAAATTATATTAGAGCATATTTCCCAACATGTCTTCCTTGCTACAAATTGTTTGATAATTGCAAAAATAAATAAATCATCAAGAATTAATAACTTGACTTTGTCAAATTATATATGAAAGTAAAGTTTCATTTTAAAAATTATATGCCGAAATTGTAGAATATAAGAAGCTGACTTATAACGTAAATATTCTCTCGTCCATTCGCAGATATGATTGTTAGTTTTGCTGATGTCCTTTTTCCTTTAAAAAATTGACTGGTCGTTATTGGTGGTAGTGACTGGTGAGACGTCACAGTTCCGATTCCAGAAGGAGAGGGCTGCAAGTTAATTATTGACTAAACATAAAACAAGCGCACAGTCCTGAAGAGGGATACGAGATGATAGGACATGTGTGCCTGGACCTGAAAGGTTGAT
The DNA here is from genome assembly GCA_025629845.1 of Erythroxylum squamatum. NCBI lineage: Eukaryota > Viridiplantae > Streptophyta > Magnoliopsida > Malpighiales > Erythroxylaceae > Erythroxylum > Erythroxylum squamatum. The sequence goes on along the minus strand of JAOTBA010000008.1, from coordinate 8,311,075 downwards.
TGACTGGTTTAATTTCTTTGTCATTGGTTTGATGTTAAAGTCATTGCTCGAATCTATGTTAGATCACAAACAAATATTGAAATAGACTTCAATTGCTAGCCAAGTCCAGTGCAGTATCCGCACTAAAAGACTTGGAAATTAACCATTTTTGTAGGGTATTGTTCTGCTGGTCAATTTTCCAATTTTTTGATTCCATTTAGGTCAGTCTTGGAAACCATATTGTGAATTTTCTATGAGCGTGTGTTCGCTATTTGATGGACTTCTTCTCAGTCACCTAATAGACCACACTCCATGGAATCGGTTTCAGAAATGGTCCACACCGAAGATCAATGTGAACCAACTTCTGCGTACAAACCTAGACTAGTGATGTTAGTGATTTGGTTATTGGGAGAATAATGCAAAAGACAATGAATAGATCGTTAACAGGATATTGGCACAAGAACCACTTGAATGACTTCACTAATTCTTTATCATCTCATTAATTGCACAATTCCTGATTGCGTGCTTTCATAATTAGTTTGAAGGCTCAAACTTGAATAGACACTAGACAGACAGGAATCTATATACAATTTAAGCTAACCTTTTCTTAGTTACAATATAATTGTTAGAACTTTTATTATCAGATATAAAATGAGACCATTGAAAATTTTCAAAACTGTTGCATATTTAAAGTAATAATAAAAAAAGAAAATTATGTCCCAACTGACACTTGCAGATCTGAAACTACAACTTTTGCATATATCACCTTCACATTACTGTTGACATCTTCTAGGGTTAAACACCTTTTCAAATATGTTGAGGGTCACAACTAAACACCTTCTCAAGAGAGATTGAAAGAATAGCCTAATATTTGATACACACTTGTCAAGATTAAGAAGTCATGTTTTCAGTTTTTATTTTAGTGGAATAAAATTTCAATTCAGGAAAGAATTACTCATGTTTTGTAGCTCCAAATTGGCTCACAAAGAGATTACGCCTTCTTATAATTGTATATCTCTTTTCGTAGATTTTCTTCTTAGTATGGGAACTTAACAGCTACACCACTTATGACGTGTAAGACATATCACGGCAAAGACTTGAGTACCTGTGTGGAATGTAGAGGTAATGCTGAGATCATAATGTTGCATCGCGTGGTCTTTGAGCTTGAAGTTTTCCAGTTAGTGAGGTTAGTTTCATTACATGAGCCCATCACTTAGAAAGCGGAAGCCAGAGAGACTTTGTCAAGTTAGTAGAATTTAGACCAGATGGAAAGTGAAATTTGTGTCTGCCCAGTTGACTTGACTTGAGTCTCCGTTTCCTGGCTTCCAAATGGGTGGCTGTCTAAAAATGGTTGAGAACAAGACCGGAAGTTTCTAAATGGGAGTGTACCAAACTGGTAGAGCAATTTCAACCTGGAGAATTAAATGGCTTCAGTCGTGTCCTTCAACTATTCATTGTTTGAAAAATTGAACAAGTTGATAATTGCTTTATTGGATTATCAGTCTAAAGCTTCATCATTACATCTTATAATCCCAGATCAAATACTTAACTGTCAGGTTGAAACTAACATTTTGTTTCTAACCTCAAAAACTGGGAATTGGGCAATTGTTGACTTGACTTTAAATATGACAATGCCGACATTTCTATAACTTAAGTGATAAAATATTTTGAACACCAATCACCGGGCTATGCATTATCTAAGGCTAGAAATTCTTTATCAGGATATCCACTGACATCAGCATGATTCTAAAATTTACGTATTCAGCATCACACCGTTTAACTCCTAATCCTCTTATTTGTTCTGGCGTATTCTAGGTCATTAGTTCTTACAATTACTAAGTAGAATGCACAGATATTGACGAATAAAGTGGTGTCAACGTAGGTTTACAAGCATAAATTTTGGTGAAAGCTTACATTTTCTGAAGAAAGATAGTACGTGTATGTCATCAACGAAGAAAACAAAACGAGTACCTTCTTCGCGGTAGGAATTAAAAGTACTAAAATTTACGGCAGTGTCCTGCCACCTGGAATAATTTTCTTCCTGCGCATGAAAATTGCAACACCAAAAGTTCGTTTCTCTTTCTCGAAAATAGAAAAAAAAAAACCAACGTCATTGTACGTACTTGTGAGATTATCTGAAGTGGCGTCTTAAGATAAAAACTACCAGTGACTTCCTAGAACCAAAAAGGTTAATTATGATAATCCTTTAAGTTGTTTAGTTCATACTTTATAGAGGCTTGGCTATCATCAAAAGAGAAGGTCATTTCATCCAATTTAAAGGATCTTCACGAGAGGGTGGTTTTGCAAATTGATCATGGAAAGTTAATGTAAAGACAAAGTCACTATACCAAAAAGGCGCAATCTAAAGTCTAAGAAGAGATATTTGTTGTATAATTTTTACTTGGAATATGATTATTTCAATCTTTTATCCCTATAGTGGAGCCCTAAGTAACATGAAAAGGTGTGATCTACATTTACATGTGAGGACAGATTCTTTGTGGGTAGTAACTGGATTTCTAATCGTATTTTATTTTTTTGACTATATTTGTGTCTTAAAAAAAGAAATTTAATCATAATTAAAATCAAGATTAATTTTTTTTCCTTTTCTTTTAAGCATGGTTTCTTGTTTCTTTTGAATTTTTCTCAATTCACATTCATGTTACAATGCTCTATTAGGGTTGTTTATAAAAGTTATAATACCTTGTCAAATAATTAATTGTTAGAAAAAAAGTAATTAAGAGTAAAGTTAAACCAATTGAAATAAAATTGTACACATTTTCACAAAGTGTTTAAATCCTAGTTATATAAAGTACAATTTACAGGATTTGTAACCTTTTTATTAGAGTCCACACCCTTGATTCAAAAAATATATAATCACATGTTGTTTAATCATTTTTCTCAAATAATTCCAAATTTATTTGAAAATATTAATGTAATACGCAAATCTATACTTAACTTTTAAATCATTATCAAAAGTTTGACATGAAAGAGATTAATCCAAATTCGTATATTGTCTTCTCATTAGCTCCTCCATTTTAAATCTCGTGTATTCGGTATAAGTTTTATATTAAATCTTCTCTTGCTCGATGATCACTTGACATATTTATTCAATTACATATTATTCAAATAAAATCTTAGTAACATATAACATTGTTTCCTCATAAAACCTTAAACCCAAGAATATAGACATATAAAATTTTTGAATAAATTTACAACGTTCACCCTAAAATCTAACGTAACACCTAAAATATAATTAATTTAATTAGCACACCTAATTCTATAGAAAGTAAAAGAAATGAATTTGTTTTTTATTTAAACGAAAATTTTACGCCCTATGAATTAAAATTAATGCTTAATTCATTGCATTAAAATGGCTTTGCAATATATATAAGACTAAATATCAGGATATTATTTAACCTTTCTTCTAATTGATATAGAATGAAATAGAAATCGTATGCAACATCTAAGGATTCAATAAATTATAACCTACAGTGTACCATCTTGTAGTTAAAACAGGCTTATAGAAAGCAAGATAACTTATCCTAACACATTTTTATTCTCCCATTAAGAAATGAAGGTAGAGGAAATATTATTTGACAACAACATTGTGTGAAGCAATATTATTTCTAATAATATGCTATTTGTTTATCGTTCGGAGTTTACTTGACCAAGTTCTCTAAAAATCGGGTATTTCATACTCTCCACTTTCAAAAGAGATGAATGCTTTCATTGTTTTAATTAGATTATGGTAACAGTTTCTTAAATTTTATTTTGTCAATAGTGATCCAAGTAAAATTATGTTATATGGATTTAAAAGCTTAAAAAGTGGGGGGGGAAAACTTTTGGATGCAGAGAATTATAGATAAAAAGACAAAAGATAAGGTTAAAACTGAAAAGAAAGTGAGCTCCTTGCTATGTTTGGGCGGTACTGTTCCCTGAAAATCCGCTCACAAAATCTAGCTTGTCGGCAAGATCTAAAGATTGTAGCTCAGCTTCTGAAATGGTTGACACAATTTTGGCGGTGGGGTAATCTTTTGCCATGTTCTCTCCTCCCTCCCTGTACTAGGCCAGTCTATGGAGCTCTAGCTAGGTTCATAATCATGTGTTTGTATTCACATTTCACACTGTAGGATCAAGCAGTTCAAGCTCAGTAGATTAAATAATGAGAGCAAACCCCCTCGAGTGTAGGAGTAGAGTAGTGTACCCAAACGGTCGGATAAGCAAATGGGAATGCTTTTATTATTAATTTTTTCATAATTTCCAACGGTGCTTAATAATTAAATGCAAGAAAAAGCTCTCCAATTGCCTTTGCGATTAATGTCATTTTGTTTAACATTTTAAATTACTAATTAATTTTACTTTTGAATTGAATTTCAACTGCTCGATGCAAAGAGGTAAATTTAGAGGCTATTGAATGTATAAGTACAGTAATTTAATATCAATTATAATATGATCTTCAAAATATTAACAAAAAAACAAGGAAAATAAGGAATGATGAACGAAGACTTGATTGGCAAGAAGCGACAAAAATAAACCATTCTTGTGCATGATAATGTGAGAATCGGAGTTGCAATTTGTAAGTGTTTTGGTCATTATATATCTAAAGGTAATAGGATATTTTTATTGCTTTAGTTCATTGCTACATCTAATATGGTTCAAATGGGATAGCTGGACCCTTAACTGAATCTATCTATATATATGCCCCTTCCTATTTATATGAAGATTCATGCCCGAGCATTTTTGATCTTGGGGAGTAAATGTATATTAATAGCTTTTTTTTTTTAATCATGGTATTTCCTAATCAGTTTAGAGAAAGGACATCGTCTTTTAAATTATAATTGGAACACAAATTATAACAATTAGTACTATTTAAAGGAGATGCTATCTGCCCCTCTTATTTTTCTTCTAATTTTTAAAGGAGCATTTTGTACACCAACTTCCTAATTCCTATGGTGTTGTTGCTCCCAGGCAGAAAAAGTCTTTCCCATGATACTAATAATTGGAAATTTAAGCAATCAAGTTTAAGTATATATAGGAATTTTGGAGTCTGTCACACAATTTTCCCCAAATTTATTTGAAATGCTGAAAACTTTTGGAAATTCGGACACGCACAAAATCGAAATGCAATATATATGTGTGTGTTAACTAAAGGATTATGGAAACAGTAATTATGGAATTTTCTACTGAACTTGGTGGAAGTTCTACTCTAATGGGATGGAAAGAGTTTATGTTCAAGTTGCTTTTAATTAAATATATAAGTGAGGCTGCACGATATCTGAGTTGACTGTAAATCAGAAGAATGCTACCAACTACTCCTACCTATCACAAGGAGAAGACAAATTATTTATTTATCATTTAGCGCAGCTAATATTGAAATTTAACCTGAAAACATCATCACTTGAAACAAATATTCTCTGCCAATAAAAAAATTCACATGAAGAATTGAACTCAACTAGTTTAACAACGTCACCAATTTAATAACACTCCTTTCATTCCCACTTAGACTATTAGAACAGATTCATTAAAAATGTTTACTTGGTTATTACAGTGTTACCTTAAGTCAAAGTGATGAAATAAATTATATATAAAGAATTGCTAGAAAAAAATCATTAGCATGAATTTCATATTGAACCTTTCAAATTTGCTTACTTAAGTGCTATTGTTCCTTATAATTAAGTCTTAAATTTTTGGAGACAATCTTTCTACTCGTTACGGATAAAGTTGTGTACTACTTGATCTTATCAGACCCTCCCTGCGCTTTAGTGAAATTTTTATTAGATAGTTGTTGTTAATTAAGTCTTAAATTATTGTATTACAATAAAGATTAGTTCAAATATTTAATTATGCTAATGTGATGTGGAACCTAAACAATGTTTTAATACTTGTGTTATTGCATGAGTCAAATGTGATGAATTATTTTTGCCTATGTTTTTTTGAAATTGTAATAAATTTGAAGTTTGAAAAATTTGTTTGATGTTTGTGAAATAATTTGTTAGTTTTGGATAGAATTAAGATAAACTAATTGTGACGCAGCGAAGCTTGATATTCTAATATATAGTCAAAACTAAAAAATGTTCAATATTTTACGCATAAATTTTATAGAAAAATTGGGTAGTTATAATTCAATAATTTATGAAAAGTTAAGAGAAATATTTACATTTCATAAGGAGATGTCGTGAGTTTATATTAATTGTAAATACGAGAATTTGGTGAAAGAATCTTATAGGTTCATTTTATTATCATTAATAAATACTACTTATTTTTTAATCATAAATTTTGAATGAAATATTATGTCGAAGTTATTAAAAAGGATATAAAAAAGTTAAGAGAATTTTCTACATTTTTTACAAAGATACTTGGATTTAATATAGCTAGCTAAAACCCTACCACTTCTTGAATATGTCCACCATTCTTTGTTTTATAAAACATTTTTTTAAATTCATTGTTATCTTTTACAAAAATAAAATAGAGTAATGAGAGAAAATATGAGAGGAAAGTGTGCATAAGAATTAGAGAAGTGATTTCAAGTACAAAGAAGGAGGCTGTAAGTGAGTTACTAATGAATTTAAAACAGATTTAGGTGAAAGACTACAAAATTATACAACATAAATGAATGCACAAATATGTTTGGCATTATAACATATAGTATGTATTAATTAGGATTTTCTAAGCTAGTTATTTGTTGATCATGTATATCTTGGATATTTAATTGTGTGTTAACTATTTCAATGATCTATTTTCTTAATTTTAAACACTTAAAAATTTATATTTAAAGGTAATGGCAAATTGAACTTTTTTTTTATTAAGTTGATAGAATTAGAGTTTTTTTGCTCATATTTAATGTATGTGAATTAAGTTAGTTATGACATATATTTATTCCAGTAGGTTTGAAGTATTTTGAAAGTAATTCTTAGTTTTTTGTGATTATATTCATAGTGTTGGTGTGCCTTGTGAGAGTAGTTGATATATGTGGTGATTGGTCCCTTCGGGGACACCCGATATATGTGGTGATTGCTATGTGCTATTTAATGTGCTTTAAGGCTATGTGAGAGTGATGTGTTGTATTGTGATATGCATGATGGGATGGTTTGTCAAAACTTATATTTAGCGCTGTAATAAGAAAGATACTAATCGATTGGTTGAGGCTAATATTTAACATCAAAATGAGACATACATCATTAAATTGGTCAGGAACAATAACTGAATCTATAATAAAAAATGCTAGTATTTGATTAGTCAAGCTCAATATTTGATCCTAGAATGAGGCAAATACCATTCGGTCGACTAGGACTTATGTCCGAGGCCGACTTCAAACATATATAGGTCTTATTTATGAAAAGTTAAAAATTTTGTTGTTGCACTTAAGTGCGATGTATTGTGAGTTGCTAACGAATTTTTACGAAAATAAATGTAGTGTAATATTATTTTACTTTGGTTTATTTATTTTTTCCTATTTGGTGTATACTATTTTTATGTGTTATTTTAAATGAAGATTAGAGAAACTTAGATAAACTTTATAATGTCTAATTTCAGAGAGTTAAATATACGAGAGTTATTAGATAGAATTATTTACAAGCTTTTTTATTACTTAAATTAAGTGATTGAGCTTTGTTATTAAGTGATGATCCAATATACTCTCAATAAAATTAATTTAGGCTTGATATGTGACATATGTTAATTCAGTTATAATATTTTAAATTATCTTAAATATAAGCGTACAAGAGAAATTTATAAACCATGTCTAAAAATTTAAAAAGTTTTATAACTAAATTAGCTTTTGTCTTTTCAATATTTATGATCCATAGAAATGTGTATTTGTTAAAAGTTAATCATTATATTTTTCAAAATATTTTATTTTAGAGTCATAATAAGTGATATTAATTATAGTAAATTCAATTTTACATTAATTTTCTTTACATTTTATATGAAACCAAAAAATTTAACGTTCTTTTTTTATAAAAACATAATCTTTTTTTTGGTAAATAAAAAACATAATCTTTAATTTTAGTTGTATATAAAGAAAAATTATTTTACAAGGAAAATCTAAAATAACTTGTTTGAATAATTGTATATAAAATCTATAATTAAATAAGGATTATAAGACTTATTCAGTTTATACTATGATACCAATTGAACAAAAGTCCTTTCATTTTGGATTTAATAATTGATGCTATTTCTTTTATTTTAACTTTTGTTTATAATAATCAAAGTTTAGTTGCTTATTGGATTAAGTAATGATTTCCTTGTAGCTTTTCTCAATAAAATTAATAGATTTTTCTATTAATCGTATTTAAGGGCTTATTTTAAATAATAATTTGTTGGAAAAAATTACGAACTAAATCTCACAAGTAAAATAAGCAAGAAAATAACATGCAAAAATTTAACGTGGTTCACTCTAATTTGGGCTATGTTCACGGGCTAAACTCCGAATAAAACTTTCACTAATGAAAATAGCAAGTACAGAGAATGAAAAATGATACAACAAAATAGTGGCATTCACACAAAAGGTGTTTCCCAAATTTACTATCCTTAGGATAATATGTAACACCCTAATACCTCCTAGGAAAATATACGGATGTCACACAAAACAAACTTAAAACATATCAAGATATTCCAAAAGTTCCTAGATAATAAGGCAACATATTTTACATTTCATAAGTTGTTGAATTATAAACAGAACAAAATATACACATTGTATTTATCAAATACATGCCTTAAATACAAAACCATCCTGTATTATAGTTATTACAAACCATTTATACAAAATACAAATATGTCTCATAATATTGGATACAACTCAAAAACAAACTTAAATATTACATCTTCCAAAACATAACATGTCCTTCTTTGGCCACTGTGGTTATCCCAGCCTTAATCCTTTCTATCGAGAGCTACATAGAGGAAAAACCATTGTACTAAGTATATAGCTTAGTAGGGAATAACTAAACAAGATACAAGATGATGACTGCTTTCAACAGTCATCTATCATTTACATGCGCTAAATGATATCATATCACAAGCAATCTTTAATTATCCACATTATAGAATAATCCGATTATTAATTTCATCATAACAGAACAGAACACAATTGTATTATAACAGAACATTATTATACTAGAATAGAACATAATTGTAGCATAACAGGAAATAATGCATCATAATAGAACAAATATCAAAACACATATAGAATTGCCTGCTAATCCTTTTTCAGAAGTGAGTAACGAGAATAGAACAAAATATACCTATGATTGGTATTAATAGAAACAAAAGAGACTTAGGTCTCTGAAACAGAAGACACTGTAGTGTCTAAGAACAGAAGACGTCGTAGTTTCTAAGTACAGAAGTAGTCTAGACATGTCTATTTCCCACAACTAGGACTTGGCAGGTTTAAAACAAAACATATCACATTTCAGAATCACACAACAGAGAAATAATGCATAACGCATGAGTTTATTTCCCTATGCTCAAATTGAATACATTCAATCATATCCGAACAAATTCATACAAATTCAATATGCCTTATGAATTTAAGCATTTGCATCAATACATCAATGATAGCATTAAGTAATTACAAATTATATATGTTCACACAAATTCCTAATTCTCAAACATTCATATCCAATTTACATTCTTATATCCTTTAGATCACATTTGTGTTCATAAGAACACCTTCTTCCCTTGAACAACTCATAAATTCCAAAATTAGATACACTGGTATCAAATAATCTATTCCTTAAGTTATCACCTCAATTAACAATCCAAAACTTATTCAACCTTTAACCAATTAATCCAACATCAAACTAGGTTCATTTTACGCCCCAATCAAGTCCAAATGAACCTAAGTAAAGTAACATATCCTTAGTTGCTTCAAATATCACACAAAACCGAGAGCTTATATAGTTCCCACGATCGTGGGATAGGTAATTCGAAGGTTCATTGTCCAATTTCCATCAATTTTCCTGATTCTTATGTCTTTATACCAAATTCAGAACACCTTCATCATAGTCCATTAATTACACCTCAATTATACCTCAATTATACTTCAATTCCTCATCAATTTCATGTCCAATTCCAATTCAAAATCATTCATTTGACAACTCACAAACCATTGTCTTCCATGCTTCAAAAATCGAAACAGAATCTATCAAACAAGCTTCATTTTCTAGAACTCATTATAACATCAACACAACATATATTCTACCCCATTTCAATCATCATAGAATTTGTATTACTACATGCTATCAAGTTTAGAATTCCACTTACATATTTAACTCAAATTCTTACTTCAATGAACAAGCCAATCTAGCCTTCCAAGTAAACAAACACAATTCCAAAATCAGGGTGAAATTAGGATGATCTTAGCACCAAGAAGACAACAACATAGAAGATAGCAAGATCTAACTTCCTTGATGCAGTATTTTGATGTGATAATTCAGAAGAAAAAACTCAAACAAAACACATGGATGTAAGATAAGAATAGGTTTTCGGTGGTGAGTGTTGGATCCCGTTCCCGGAATCCAACTCTTAACAAAATACCATCATACAAACGTGAGTGTAATCCAAAGAATAAAGTCTCGTACCATTTCTGTATTCCTTTTTCTATAACACATTTCACTTAAATAATTATATATAAAAACAATTCACAATCAAAATAATTATGTCAAATCGATAATTGCCTCGAGTATACAGAATTTCAATTTAACCTTATCCATACATAAACTCATATTTTCACTCGACGTCATCCGTGCATAATTCATAGTTCCTTAACATCAAAGAATAGAGTTTTACAAGCTCTAAAGGCACTCCAAGCCATAATTACAACAATAATCCAAAAGC
>JAOTBA010000008.1:8278974-8296523 GCA_025629845.1 Erythroxylum squamatum | reverse complement strand
AGGGTTGCTTGAGCCGGAAATCAAGTGGGTTGTAAAAAGTTCACACTGAACTAAAAAGTGTACAGTAAAGTGGGTTGTCAAATCCTAAGTGGGAGCTTAGGTAGAGGACGTAGGTTTTAGCACCGAACCTCTATAAAAATAGTGTTTGCTCTTCTTCCCTATTCTCTTTATCTAATTTTGTTTAAATTGGTTTTTGTGTGTACTAACTTCTGATTTATTGTAGAGCTTTACGAAAAAGGTTAAAGATCTATTCAACCCCTCTTCTAGATCGTTTACATTGAGAATATTATTAATATCAGCAAATCTAGTGTACATACAAGAGATGCTTTAATCATGCTTCATTAATGCACATAAATTGGATCAGGTTACAATTTTGAGTGTATGTTCAGGAAATGTTTAGGAAAGCAGTAAGTTGGAATCTTCTAAATTATAGTGAGCATCTTATTTCTCATATAAGCTAAGACAAAGGCTTGCTACTCCTGCAGAATGATTAATTCTTACCCCTTCAACATGTAAACACAAATAAGGTACATCTCTCTAAGATTAGTTCTTACAATGTTGTAGAGATGATAAAAATTTGATGTGTAAAAAGCTTCCATTTGTAGATAAGCATGGATATATTGCTATTATATCTTTTGATGTGGAAGCTTTGTCAAAGTTGAATATGCAAAAGGCACGACTTGTATGTGTAAATGATCCTTAATTAATATGTCACTAGGTGAGACAATTATTTGTGGACTATTTGTCTCCTGTTAGCTTTCACTATATGCATTCATCTCCAGTTTTGCTTTGTTTAAAGGTTTTCTAATGGAATGGAGTCCAAATGTTAATAATTGTTCTTGCCAGTTTTCGGTGAAACTGTTCCCCATTCTAGGGGTTCATCTGGACAATTCGTCTTCTACACCAGGAGCGGCGACATGTTAACTGTTTCCTCTGCAAGTATGGCTATAGCAAATACGTTGTTGAAAGAAGGTCTTCCACGACCTTCACCTGGTGGAAGAAGTCTGACTGTTTCCAAAGCTTCGTTTGAACATGCCATGACCCTTCTAGGAAATCTAGACATCGGGGAGTCATTTACTTTTACCGACTCCCATGTCACATGGAATCAAACAAAATAAATATATCATGCATTACATTATTAGACTAAGCTTAAAAGTTGTTTGTTGTTGTATCTGTCTGAATTTGTTAAACAAATTCATAATTATATAATTGTTGAAGTTGATTTGTTGTTGTTAAATTGTTTGTTGACCTTCAATGCCATTGCCTTATATATAAATATATTGTGTATACGATTGCTTGGAAATTGTTATATTTGTACAGAATTCGATCAACATTGAATTTCAGGTTACAATATGGGACCAAAGAGAGCGCGTGAGGTTATGCGGCCGAGGTTTAGAGGGATGTTCGGCGGACAGGTGTGTGAAGGTGGATCATCACAATCTGCTGCTCCCACTGACTCACCTCTTCCTCCTACACATCCTCCAGTTCCAGATGAGTCATCACCTCCTGCTCCTCATGCAACACCATCCCCTGCGCCAACTCATATATCATCCAATACCTCTTTAGGGGATGGAGGAGAGGCTCGCCAGCCTGGATCTATAGGAGATGATGGGCGAAAGTTTATAACCGTTATCAATGACCAGTAAGTGCGATAACATTAATAACTATTTGCTGTTGATTCAACCTTAGGTTCTTTGGTTCATTTGTAGACTACAATTACCTCTTGTTTTAGGTTCGTTCCGTTTGGAATGACTTCCAGACATATGACTTCCACTTTTAAGGAAAGGATTGAACCCGAGGGATATACGTGGAAGAATATATCTGCTGCAACGAAACAATTTTACTTTCAGGAGTTCGAGGTACAATAAATATTTAATTCCTTTTTATATTTATATATATAGTCCAAGGATTTATATATAGTTGTACATTAACTAACATTGTTTATTTTTTATTCTTCAATCAGAAAGAATTTTTCTGGCACTCTTCTTTGGACGGGAGCATATATAAAATATGGGAGAGGCGAGCTCGTACACGATATCGCGACTTCATTAACGCGATACACAAGGCTGGTGCACGACCCCGTTTTATTTCGGAGGAAACTTGGAGTCGTTGGCTGGAGTATTAGGCATCACCTGCGGCAATGTCCATCTCAGGACGTAACTCGGCCAACAGACGTGGAGGCCCAGGTCGAGAGAGTCTTCCCGTACATACGGGAGGATCAATAACCCACCAGGAGCATGCAGATAGACTTGTAAGTATCTGCACTTTACACTTATTTTGTAAATATTTTGCTTTGTTGTATTATAGATAATGATAATGGTATAAATGTCTGGTGCCACTTATGGCTGTGTTGAGTTATTTTCTTTGTTCAACAGGGGGCAAATATCATACAAGTTGACGAACTTCTGCCGAAATTTCAATAAATTGTAGTTCACATCTAACAGTCTAGTTTATTCATGCAGGAGAAATCATTGGGCATCAAGCCTACACCTATTCAATTATTTCTGCACACTCACACGAAGAAGCATGACGGTGTCACATTCATCAACAACCGCTGTCGAGAGCTGAATGTATGTCAACTTAATGCATTTTATATATTTCTTAATAATGATCCCTTCCTTCCTATTCATGTTAACTTGACATACCTTATAGGATCAATTACAACAAACCATTCAGCGACAGTCTCAGGAGGAACAGCCTGTAGATGAGACTCAGACGTATCTTGAAGCTGTGGGTGGTAGGGATCGTCGTGGCAGGATATTCAGCCTAGGTTCATATGGGAACACATGTTATTCCCAATCTTCCATGTCCAGTACAGCAACGTCCACTAGGCCAGCGAACAACAACGAAGTCATCGAGCTTCGGGCCACAGTGCAAACATTAATGGATAAGATAGCTCATTTGGAAGAGGACCGGACAGAGCGGGAGGAACAACGGATGAGAGAGCAAGATCAACGGATGAGAGAGCAGATGGAGCTTATGGCAAAGATGAGGGAAGAGATGGAGCAGATGGCTCGGCTGAGACAGTCGTTGGAACAGCAGAAGGGAAGTTCTACAGAGGACCACCCGCGATCACCACAACCTTAGATAGTTGAACTGATTATGTTTCCGGTGCAAACATAAGAATTGATGTACACTTTAATTTGTTCATTACCAATTTGAAATAATATACATTCTTTTCACTCTATACTTGTCATCTAATTTTCTGATTACACAAATATATACAAATATACAAATTAAGTTAATATGCACAGGTAAGTGAACTATTGAAATTGTGTATTTATCAAAACATACATCTCACCGACGGTTAACTCAAAACCGTCGGTAATTGATTGGTTTTACCAACGGAAATTATCATACCGTCGGTAAAAAAAACTTATTTTGATTTGCCGACGTCAACATTACCATCGGTAATGAAATCCAATTACCGACGGACTATATTTTCGTAGAAACCTTTTATCATTTGCTTTATTCAACGATTTAGACATATCGACAGTTGATCCGTCGGTGACGTATACCGACGGTCAAAATCTGTCGTAAACATTTCCTGTCCAACGACGGAAACTTTAACATCTTCCCGTCGGTACAAAATAACAACGGAATATATTCCGTCGATGTACCGTTGATAATATGGCGACGGAAATATTTCTGTCGATACGTAATAGCGACAGCCTCGTTAACGACGATAATTTTTCTCGTCGTATTCTGTCGGTATTTATAAGTTCCGACGAAAATTCCATTTTTACCGACGATATATTCCGTCAAAAAATGTGATTTTTCTTGTAGTGAATTATCAGCTAATTGTTCGATTATAAATTAATATACTCTAATTGTTAGACTATAAATTAATATACTATTATGTAATAGTTAGAAAATATCAAATATACTTTTTAACGAATTAACATATCTCAAAATGTATAAAAATAAAATAAAAAGGATTGATATCTAATTTGAAGGCGCCTGATATTATAGACTTAAATTACATTAGCATATTACAAAATATCAAATACCATATATTAAGTTATACTTTATATTGATTTTATTAATTGAAAATATAAATTGTATATATAACTAAACATATAATTTTTTGGATTTCTTTTTTATTTATATATTATATTAATTAAATTAAAAAAGGAACACAAGAAAATAAAATTGGATTGTGTACTATTATTTCCTCACTACTAATTTTTTTTTTCTTATTTTTAATATTTATTTTTTAAAAAAAATTTGTTATTATTTTGAAAAAGAACTATTTCATCAAAAATATTCATCTGCATTTCATTTTTATTAGCTTATAAATAGGATTGAAGCAAAATTGTTAACCATATATATTTAAACGCGTTAGAAATAAAAGTAGTTAATAGTTAAAGGTAGTGTTTGTTGTCCTAACCACCCTACTCATATTATTATAGTATATTTATGTTGTTTGATAAAGCTTCCTCGTTCTTTCTTTTTAGGTATTGACCGAAATCATTTCTCTTTTCCTAGATCTATTTGAGCTCACTTTCTCTCATTATATAATAATATTTTATTGGAGACGAAGATGTATACACGGTCAAATTCCATTTTATTCTCTACATGTATACATGATGTGATCATTAAAGAATGTCCATGATAGCTTCAGTATTAATACACATACATCAGACTGTTCTGGGATTCTCTTCTCTTTGTCTAAGTGAGTCTAATTTGCATGTCATTTTCTTTAACCCCACCACTAGTTTCTCTCTCCTCTCCTTTCCTCTCCTCTCCCTCTATGTGCAATCAGACAAAGGCCAAAGGTTGAAATGAAAGAAAGACTTCCTAAAAAACAAACCAAAGCACCTTTTCAAAACCAACCATTGAGTGCAAAGCTTTCCCACATAAAGTCTGGATATAATTATATACACCATCTCAGGAGAGATTTCAGGGCCTTCTCTCTCAGAAGATGGGTTTATGGAGCTACCAACTACAAGACAAGGCTCTGCGCTTTCAGCCTCCAACTTTCATTGAATGGCTTAAACCATCTCCCTCTCCTTGTTCTTCTTTATCCTCACTATCTTCATCAACATCCACTTCTTCATCTTCTTCGGTGTCTGTGACTCAACAGGCTACCCAGTCAATGAATCCCAAGAGCATATTAGGACTTCCTATCTTATACCCACAGCCACAACAGCAACAACAAGAACTAGACAAAGAAAATATTCAGTGTTTGCCGCTTCTTAGCAGGCTTACAGAGAACAAAGCGCTTAAGGAGGAACATATGGGACAGCAGGACCATGTTGGAGTTAAGATAGATGAGAAAATGGAGAAGGTTACGGTGGCCTTGCACATTGGATTGCCTAACACTGCAAATTCTGAAGTTGAGACTAAGGTTTTTGATCCGAGGGAAGAGCAAGCTATTAACAAAAGATTTCGTGCCTCCTCCTTCAACACAGAGAGTAGGTTTTGGATCCCAACTCCTGCTCAGATACTTGTAGGCCCGATGCAATTTGCTTGTTCCATTTGCAACAAGACCTTCAATAGGTACAATAACATGCAGGTTAGTCAATTTCCAGTAATTTTCTCTTGCCTTTTCCCAATGCAAACAAGTGTTATCCAACAATCATAGATTTGACAAGTGTCCAACTACTTTTCCTGGTTTGCATCCACACTAGGCATGTGCTCAAAATTATACACTTCTGATTTAATAGAAGAAGATGTGGAATTATTGGTATCTCTCCCTTTGTTTTAGCATATCCACTCTCTCTAGCAGAAAGGGGGGCGTTTCGGGGGCAAAGCAGTTGAAAGTTACCCTTTTTAGGGCCAAACAATTAAGTAAAAGCAAAGATACAAGAGAGGGAAGAAAAGATGATACTTATCCAAACTAATTTTCGAAGACGAAACTCATTATAAGTAGACCAAAATAACAACAAGAGATTGTAAAATTTGGAAGTTAGTATACAAATTCTTCGAGATATACACCTCTTTCATAATGGTCATACCTTCTCTCTATATATATATAAACTAAAAGAGCAATTACAGGGAGGTATACAGAATATATATAGGTTCACTTCTTCAGATTTGTACAAGTTTCTCGTTCATGCAAAAATAATCAACAAGCAAAACGTTTATATATCATCGGTCTCAATTTCTATATTAACAAATGTGTCAATTTTTTTTAAATTTTCAGTAAATCATTTTAAGTAATCTGATTCGAAGTAATTTGACATGACATAGTCTATCAGTTAAATTAGCTCTTGTGAATATATGTGCCAATGAGGAAACCTTGTCCATCATAATTGGCACCATAATTAGACCTGCCTTTTTTTTCTGACTTTGTTTTTGCCCTTTAGAAACAATTTCCGTAGTGATAACTATCAAACATGTCTTTATGTCGAACATCAATCGTCTGTTATATTTGCATATAATCTTCCTTAAATCAGTATATATCCATAATATATTGACTTCTGTTATTTGGGTTTATAACTATTTCTTGTCGTAGCTACAGTAATCATTTCCCTTGGACATGTAAGAAAAGTAGTGTTATATATATATATATATATGTTTTGGCAAAAATCATTGCTTCCCTTTGAGTGCAAAAGCTAAGGTTAAAAAGAAAGTTGAAGTAACTGGAAATGTCAATAATGATTTATAAAATTCATAAAAAGGTGTGACAAGAAGTTGAAAAAGATTAAGATGCTATGTAAACTATATCCAAGTAGCTGCAACATTGTAAAAAGTTGCAGAAAGGGCAATGGTCTTGCCCACCACACTCCCCCAACGCCCGGGGCTAGAAGGATTTATTTTACTAACGACTTAGGATCCTCAGACTTTAATTATGATTCTCAACTTTAGTCACTGAATAATAATTATCACTTTGCATCGCAAATAGGGTTAGCGAAAATGAATATAATTTAAAGTTTACGGACTTCTTTTTGTCTGTAGATGCATATGTGGGGACATGGATCAGAGTTCAGGAAGGGACCAGACTCACTCAAAGGGATTCAGCCAGCAGCTATGCTGAGGCTACCATGCTACTGCTGTGCACAAGGCTGCAAGAACAACATCAACCATCCACGAGCAAAGCCATTGAAGGACTTCAGGACACTTCAAACTCATTACAAAAGAAAGCATGGAGTGAAGCCCTTTGCATGTCGAAAATGCAATAAGGCATTTGCTGTTAAAGGGGATTGGCGTACCCACGAAAAGAATTGCGGGAAGCTTTGGTATTGCACTTGTGGTTCCGATTTTAAGCACAAAAGGTCTCTCAAGGACCACATTAGGTCTTTTGGGAAGGGTCACTCTCCACACCCTTCTCTTGAAGGTTTTGAAGATGAGAAGGAATGCATCACTGGCTCTGAAGATGATTCTGTTCGCTAGATACAATCGACCTTTGGTCAACAACGTCCTCGTGTGTTTGGAGTTTCAAGTATAAATTTCGAAGCTATATATATAAGCTTCCCTAAGCTTGTGCTCGGTAACAAAAAGTTCTCAACAGCATTCGTGTGGTGGTACGTACATAGGGAGCGGTTTGCTACGGAGCACTAGCTGGGGATGAGCAGTAGTACTTATATTAACTTAAAAGGACATGTTTGCATTGAGATAGTAAGACTGAAATAAGGGGACTACCTCAAGTGGTGAAGTAGATGAATTTTCTCTCCTCAGTGGGGGCAAATAGTTTATTCACAAACTGCTTTGTTCAATTTTCAAGCTCCTTCCAGGATATCACCCCCTTGAAGAAAATTTTTCCGCTTCACCACTAACTGGTGATCTTATTACAGCGTTTCCAAGATTGTCGTTGTGCCGTTGCTTGTTAGTTCATGGTGTATGTGCATGTTGTTTCGATGTCAGACGTTCAGTTCTTGTAATGAAATGATTGAAGACCATTCCAGAATCCAGATTGCATTGAATAACTCATCAAGGAAGCGATTGCTTATGGCCAGTGTTTTTGATCTGTTTAAATTAAATACTGCTGTTTTTATAATTAAGTTATAGCAATCTTCAAAAATTATCTCAAAAGTATTATTTGTGATCCTACTTTTCTAGCTTGTGACAAAAGAAAGCAATATTAATAGTTCAAATTTTGAGTCTTTAGATTGACAACCAATGAAAACAAAACGTAGGAAATTCGATCTAACTAATTCAAATTAGCAGGATATTTTTCTGAAGATGTTAACAAATTCGATGAGTCCCTTATGGTGGCAATTATATAACGTAAGTAATGGCAGTTTCAAATATGATGAAAAGGGGATAATGATTTCAAAAAAAATATTAGCACCGAAAATCAGCAAATTGTATTAATTATTAGCTAATTTTATCAGCGGTTAGCTAATAACAGATTAATATAGCTGATTTGATCAGCGGATAACAGTATTGGTTTATTTAAAGATATTTTATAAGAACATGAGTATTAGCGGTTTATATTTTAATATTTCTTTGAATATTCTCATAAGAATTTAGAAAGAACAAAATAAGTCAACACCATTATTATCGAAAGTCCTTTGAATACAACTTCTCAATGATGAATGGGTTCGATTAAAAACTTCTTGAGATCCTCTTGACTTGGCAAGGGTCAATCGAAATTTTTGAGAGATCACTAAAATGCAACTAAAAATAAGCTTAAAAATGAGTTCGGTCAGATCACACCAGGGATCTTTTCCTCAAATGCAACACCAACGAGCTTAATATGAAATTGAGTCTATAAAAGTAATATCGATTTAATTTCTAATTTAAGGAGATATGAATTTTTTGTTATTTTACTTTTTAAAATTTTAAAAATTGAAACTATCTTTTTAATATATTAAATTAAAATAAAATTAATTTGAAAAAATTGTTTATATTAATCTCTTAAAATTTAAACTTAGATAAACATGATTAATTTAAATATGACTTATTAATTTTAAATTAAATTGAATTGAATTAAACATAATATACAAGTGATAATAATATTATATACTAAATATTGATATAAAAAGGGACCTAAATATCTGGTCTATATAAAAGTAATTAATGTAACATAATTATAGTTAGCAAATTTAAAAGTATTTAATTTTTTGAAAATTTTATTTAATATTTAATATTTTAAAATTTTAATTTAATGGATATTTTTTAAGAATTTGTATAAACTAAGTCAAATTTATATCTCTATCTCTAACTTTTTGAGTAATTTGTTATAATTTTTAGATATAATAGTCTTTTAGCCCCTTAATTCAGCCCTAAAGGAAAACGCTCCTCATAGTAGCATTTTCAAAATCAACGGATTGAGTTCAATCCGCCAACCCGATCAATTGATTGTAAACATAATTATCAACAGTTTAACATGATTAAACAGCTAAAACATTTCAATCCGCTAAAAAATGGCTGATAGGTTATTTACCAAATAAGGTCATAATCTATTAGTAAGTACAAAACTATTCTTAAAAAATAAAATTTTTTAATTTTTAAAAATTTTTCATAACATGTTATAATATCCTATGAATACTTATAAATTTTAATTATGTATTGAGATAATCATTTAATCTAAAAGTAAATATAATAAGGGTAATAGTTAATGATAATAATGTCATGACAAAATTTCAAATATATAATAACAATCAAAAGAACTTTTTTGACTTATAATCAAATGAAATCTATATATTAACCGTCAATATTAAAGAATTTTTTTTAATGGATTGTGTAATACTTCGAACATGTAATGATAATAACATACTAACAATAATAATTAACAAAACTACATCAAATTGGGTATATTAACTTAAACTTTTAAAAAATATGATTGTAACTTATGGACAAACATAATCCTATAATTTGTGTAATACTTAAATATAGAACATGTTGTTGAGAAATCTGGTAGTTTCATGATTATAAAACTTTTCCGTAGTTTGTTTTCTCAAAAATCAATATCACTTTAATTCTATAAATTGATTAATAATTACATCACATTAAAGTATGAAATTTAGTTCGTACCTTATTCCGAAACTTAATCCTTTTTTTTGTCGTATTTATTGAACTGTTTTCAAAACTGGTCTATCTCAACTATTGTAGCTGCACAGGCATCCGACCTTTATCGGTACCCATAGAATAGCTTCTTTAATTATCTAATTAAATAATTTATATCTATAGATTAAGATTGATGTCTAACAACACATTATGACCACCCAACTATTTAGGAATGCCAAAGTAGTTTTGACAAATCTTTTCTTGTATGATTTTTTGGTATAATTCAATTATTTAATCATACAATGTTTCAATTAGCCGTAGAGTCTGAAATTAATATCAACTCTATTTTGAGTCCAATCATATTAGTTCTCTGTCATTAACTATTGATTCAATTAATAATATTTGTAAATTATTTACAAAACGTCATTCTATCTTGACCAAAGTTTTTTCGAATCAATACTAATTGAGAATAATATAATATCCTCTTTAATTATTTTAGAGTGATAAATCTTATTTTGATCACTTAATTACCTTCGTATATTCATGTTACAATCAATAACTACTGACTGAATTATCTATGATTAGAATAGTTCATAAGTCATATCAAAATATAATAATCCCTATATAAGATAAATTTAGAAACCTCAAATTAAACGATCACTTATACAATCATCACAATGAGAATTTATATAGATATACAAGTAATGTTCTAAATAGATTTCTCTTATAGGGTCAGTTTAGTTAACAAGCACCTACACGTTTATTTATGTATCTCCATAATTTAGCCTATAAGATCAACTATTTTCTTCATAAGAAAAAACATAATGTGTACTATAGTCTTTTTACGTTCTTTTAATATCTAACCTTAATAAAATAATGAATAGGAATAATTTAGGGATAATACATAAATGTATTATAAATCTCAAAATTGTAATCCCACTATAATTTCACTTTCAACGTTTAATTATCCCATGAATTTTATTATATATACCAAAATATATACAAGATAAATAATATCTTTAAATTATTTTATCACTAAACTACAACCAACAAATTAACTCTAGGGCATAAACCGCCACATGTAACCAAGAACAACATACCAACATTTATAATTAACAAAACCTTTTCAAATATTGGGTATATTAACTTAAACTTATAAAAAATACGATAATAAATAAACTTATAAAAAATATGATAATAAACTATAGATAAACATATGTGTAATACTTAGATATAGAAAATGTAATAAAAAATAACAAATTGACATTTATAATTAACAAAACCATATCAAATTGGTTATAGTAACTTAAACTACTTTGCTCTCAATTGAATAACGAAGAGCACAAACACTAAAGAGTCAAACAAACTCATTTTAAATCTCAATTAAGTAATGAACTATTTACGAGCATAATTTTACAACGTACAAATAATTTTAACATTAAATTATGTACATATCATAAAAAAATGGCACTAAAATCTGGTCTTATCAACATAATTATGTTCTCAAATTTGATTTTATTACATGTAGCATAAATGATATTATTAAGTTCTCAATTTGATTTTATTCCGTGTCGCTTAAATGATATCCCTAAAAGATAAGCAAGTTGTTCAACAATTTTGAAATTTTAGTATGAAATTAAATAATACACACATTTTTTTATAAGCGATATGCTAAAAAGTTTCAAATAACTCGTCAAAAATAAAAAAAAATTGTGTCATATGATATAATGTTATTCACCTAACGAATTAATAAAGTCAAGCATATTAACATTCAATGAAGGCTCCATCAATTTGAGCTTAAAATCAGTGAACTTAATATTTCTTACAGGTCAATTTAAAATTTTAAATTACCAACTAGACAATTATGAAACTAGCAACATGAAAATGGATAGTAAAATAGTGTCATACGCCTCTTGCTGAAAAATTAAGGCGCAATCTCATCATGTGTATAGTGAAAGCAAACAAATTTTGTTCATAATTTTTTGAAAAATAAGATCTTTTCAATTTTATAATATAACTGATTTATAAAATATAAATCATAAATATCTTTAGTAATTCTCTAGCAAAACTAATTTCTGAAATAGGTTATTGAAAATTAATTTAGCTTCACAAGTGTCCTAATTAACTTTAATAATATACACACAAACAAGTTAGGAAGAAATTTAAAAGTGGCGTAAAGTGGGGCATGCTAAGAGCTGTAACTCCTATAAAACTTACATTTATTAATAATATGGTTTAACTTTTTAGTAATTTAATTGATTTTAATTATGATTATAATTAAACTTTGATTGAAACCAAAACTAATCGTAATTAAGTACAAATTAGGTACCTTAAAGTTAGTCAAACTTTACAATCAAGTTTTACTTAATCAAGTTACCTATTCTCTTATTAATTTACTTTTCTGCCACATTAAATTCTTAATATATTGGTAATAGATATAAATTATGATATTACATTATTATTGTTATTTTTATATCTAAACTAATTAAATTATTATATAGGAACAGATAACTAATTATTTTTTTAAATTCTATAATTAAATAATTTACATTCATAAGTCAAGATTGATATTTATCAATATATTATGGCCATTAAAATATTAAAAATACCAAAATAGTTTTAAATAATCTTTTAGTACATAAATTTTTTATATAATTAAATTCTTTTATCATAAAATATTCCGATTATACAAAAAGTAAGAAGTTAATATCTACATTATTTGAGCCTAATTATATCAATTCTCTAACATTATTATTTGATTCTTTTAATGACACTGGAAAACTATTTTTAAAATTTCATTCTAACTTAACCAATAATTTCTCAAATTAATACTTAGAAAATATTGAAATATTTTCTCTAATTACTTTAAAGTGATTAATTATATATTAATCTTTTTTTTTGATAAATTTTAATTATATATTAACCACTTAAACTATTTCCATATATTTCATGTCATCTTCAAATTTTAATGATTACAAGTTATCCTTAGATTTTGAGAAATCTTGAAAAGTACTGAAATATATCAATTTTTATATGAAATATTTTTTTAGAGATATAAAGTTAAAGAATCACTTACGCCTAGAATGGACATTTTTTGCACAGCTTGAACTAGGAAGAAATTAACTGGTCAAGTTTCAGTTGACCGAATTTTTGACTGGACTCTAACCTAGGGAAGGCTAAACTAAATTTGAAAAAGGGCATTGTTTTATTTAAACCAAATTTAGGCTACATATAGGGAAGTTGGTTTAGATCGGGTCAGCCCTGTATTCCACCTGGTCCATTACTAATCCTCTATGTAATGCATTATATAAAATTCTCATATAAGGTTAACTTGTTTTCTAAGTATTCATACATTTATTTAAGTATTTTTAAAAAATATAATATGTTCTAATTTTTCTATCTTATGAATGTCTCGTCATAATAAAATAACACCAAGAACAATTTAAAATTAACACCTAAATATAATATAAATATTAGAATTATAATATCATCATAATTCTATTTGTAAAACATATTTATTCCATAAATCTTATTTTATAAATTAGTCAATTAAATAAATATATATAGTGAACACATTTTTATAATTATATAAAAATATAATTAATTAGTTATCAAGCATAAAGCAACACCTATTACTTTGGATAGTTACTGGTACGTCTTAATGTTTTCGCTTCTACCCTCTTACTAGTTCCCGTATCTTTGTGCAATTGTAGATGATGACATCTTCAAAATTGCAATCGATAAATAATCATTAGCATTTAGGTGAACATTATTTTTAAACGTTATTCACCATTAACTCGTTTACACCATCAATTATATATATAGTAAGTAACAATGTATTGCATACCATTATCTCGTTTACACCTAAAAAATATTGTTTCATCCTACGTCTTCAACAAAAATGCCACTGGTGAACATCGAAACTTTATAGTATCATCTATTCTTCACCTGGATTCATTCTCTCTTCCAACTTATTAAGATCCAATATGGGAAGAAAGAAACACCTCGCAGGTAGATATACATTCTCAGCTTGCTGAAGCTACATTAATGAACAACTCCCAAGTTCGAAAGCATTATTAGATACGAGGATAAAGCGTCCAAAGCCACCGTCTAATTTGTTGCCTGACTGAGATGATTGTTGCACTTGCATCTCGCCGTGATGATTAAAATAAATGGATAATGTTGAGTACTGAGCCACGATCTCAAGGTCTCCCGTTTTACGGGCCAGGTGTTGGCTCAGGGAGCCAAGAAGCTGCCAAGTTGCAAATGAGTGTTAGTGCACAAGGATTTAAATGGTGCATGAAGGGTATAGAGTAGGACAGATTTGCATAACATTAGACGGTTATATCACCACCTGTCAACATTGTAGGTTATGAAGGAAATCTATTTGGACAAATGGCGTGTAAACATGCGACTTGGTACACCTGTCCTTTTTTGGGGAGGCCAGAGGAGCTAAGGAATATGCAACTGTAGCATTGTACGTGTCTATTTAGAAGGTTGGTCTTTTGTGAAGGCCTAATCGTGAATTTTTAAAAATAGGTACTCAGGTTCTCCTAAGAATGTCGTTGTATGTGTCTTTGCTGTCTCTGGTTCCTTCTTACAACTTGGGTGCTGTCTCCGGGTTTTCGGGTTGGAAAGTAACAGTTGGAGTTTTATTTTTGTAGAGAAAGATGAAGGTTAGTTTCATTTAGTCTCCCAGTTTCTCTAAGCTTGATCACTAGCTTAGATTTTTTGGTTTGTTTATTCACAATGTCAAATTGCTTCGTATTCTATGTTTCTACCATCTTCCTTGTTCTTTCCATTTACCCACCAACGTTGTTGCTGTAAGACCACAGAAAATGATTACAAGCAATAGTGACATATAAAACTACCACAAGTCTATGGTCAATTTCTGTTCACAACTTTAAAATCCCCTGAGTTTCATTATATTCTGTATTTATTAACCACATGACATGAAGTTCTTAAAGAAGAATCTCCACTAAGTTATATTCTATATCTACTTGGATACATCTAGTTATATCAAGATGATCTGAGAGTTTAAGAAAACAGAAGTCTTCTTGCCTGAATGGTGATTAAAGAGTGAAACATTTTGATGTTGTGGATTTAGGGCTCGCCTAAAAGTTTATGGACCAACAAGGAAGTTCTATTGAAAAGCTGTGTTAGATAACCCTAGTGTAATTACAGAAGTTATATGCCTTTAAATCTAGTTCTCAGCTGCAAGGTCTAATGTTTGTGTAATAAGCAGTAATATCGGAGGCTATTAAAAACTCACTCAGGCTATCTACCTGCTCACCAAACCAATGTAACTGGTTGTAGGTGCATATTTGATATGGAGTTGTATAAATTCTTTTATTTGTAGGACCAAGTCTTTGTACTAATGGTTTCAGGATGTTAAATGTACTTTTATTTGTAGGACCAAGTCTTTGTACTAATGGTTTCAGGATGTTAAATGTATGGAAATGTAAAAGGTCCATGATACAAGGTCCCAACATTTACCATCTGATGAAGGCAAGATAATGACGAGGAAACAGAAGGCAGAAAGCAGAGGTCACGAAGGAGAGCAATTGCCCAAGAAGCCAAAGAATGAAGATAAGAATGGGCAAACGAATGGCAAATCTGAGGAAGGTAACCTTGCTAAGGACTTTGAAGAGTTTAGTAATGCCGTCAAAGAGAATATCAACGTTAAGAAAATGCGTAAAATATTGGAGATGAATGATCAAGACTCCTCTGGCTCTGATGGGCTTGCTATCACCAAATGGTTAGTTTATTACGTTGTCATCTACATAAATTTCTCTCGTACTGAAGTTCTCGCCAAAAGGTGTCATTTTTTGTATGGTTTGTGTGGTAGACATTGTAAGCATGGAAATGGAAATGTTCAGGATATTCGTAAATGCATTTCACAGCCTCTGCATGAATGTTAATAGCAGTTCCATTTACTTGGTGACAGCCAAGATTTGCTGTTCTCTGGGCTACTAGAGAAATGTCCAATGTGCAATAGCGACTTGGAATTTGATGGTAAACGTTATTGTTGCAAGGGGTTCTATAGTGAGTGGTCTAGTTGCACTTTCAAGACTAGAAATCCACCAAGGAAACAAGAGTCTGTCAAGCTGCCAGATTCTGCGCTGAACTCGCCCATAGGAGATGTAAACTCTGCTGTCACCATTCACTTTTTAATTTCCTGATAGCACTGCATAATATGCGGAAAACTCTTAGTTCTCATACACATGTTCTTGTTCACAACGTTCCAGTTGCTGAAGAAGCGTCAGGATCCTAATAGTAGGCCTCGTCAGAATTTAGGAGCCCTAGATAGACCTTTTGCAGGGATGATCATCTCTTTATGAGGTCGTCTTTATAGAACACATGTAAGTAACATTTGTTCGTGGATCATTCTGAAGCATGAGTTTTTGCAAGTTTCCAATTATTAGATCCTGTCTGGGTCAATACCATTATGCAGCATTACTGGAAGACAATGATTGAGAGACAGAGGGGGAAAGTTTCGAACTCTGTTACTGGTATTATGGTTGTTCTTTGGATCGCTAGAATCTTTTCAACTTTTTTTGTTACCGACATTAGTGTGCAAAACTATGTATAGGCGTGAATTGCCTAGTTGTTTCACCTGCTGAGCGAGATCGTGGAGGTTCGTCCAAGCTTGCAGAAGCACTGTGAGTGCTAGAATTTTCTGTTAGCTTTTTAGTATTGCTGAACAACATTTGGTCGGAATGTTGTTGTTTCAACATTAACTGATCAATATCCTAAGTTGCTAAACGTGTACCTTGAAGTGAGAGAGGCATACCTGTTGTGAGGGAAGCATGGCTGCTTGATAGCATTGAGAAAGAAGAACCTCAGCCCCTGGAAGCTTATGATTGCGTCTCCGATCTTGCTGTGGATGGTAAAGGAATACCATTGGATAAACAGGATCCCAGTGATGAGGCTTTTGAATTGATTTCAGCAGAAGTATGGAATTGTTTTTTTCAGTCCCGAAAATGCAGCAGCTACTTTTATTGTCATGAATCACTAAGAACTTCTGACTGCAGGTCAAACTTCATGGCAAGAAAGGAGTCCACAGGAATACTAAATTGCAGGAACGAGTTGGTCAAATATTCGAGAGAGATGGAATATTGTACAATTGTGCCTTTGCACTTTGTGTTGGATTAAATTGTCTTGAGCAACCTGAATTGTTGAAGATGGTGGAGGAGTTGGCCATGTCAGTGAAAATTAAGAAGAAAAAGAAGCTGAGAGAGAAGCAGAAGGAGTTCAGATGCAAATGGAGATTGAAAATGATGATACTTGACATAGTTCAAGAGTGTATGGCTCAAAGCAGTGAAGGCCGAAATCTGATGAGTGAAATTCAATGCAAAGAAGAAGAGGAAGAGAAGAGAGAAGTAGCTTTGATGAATTCAGATTGTGCAGAATGAAGAAGAGTTCAGACAGAAATTGCAGAAGGAAGAAGACCAAAGAAAAAGAAGAAATACAGAGCAAGAAGTTTGAGGAAAGTTTCAAGAAGATTAATCAGCAAATCAAGTTTAGTTGGAGCTAATTAAGAGGCATGAAGTTGGAGCATTTTAATCCTACAACTGACAATCGGATTTGGAGTATCATTTCTGTTCCTTGAAGAATCAAGCAACAACTGAAGAGTTCAGATCCTATTTTCA
>JAOTBA010000008.1:8232916-8256383 GCA_025629845.1 Erythroxylum squamatum | reverse complement strand
TAATAATAAAATAATAAACCTCCTGCAACAACCATTTTAATATAAGGGGTATAAAAGTTATTTATTATACATTACATGTCATTCCATCTATCTTTCAAACAATATTTTACTACATTACATTATGAACCATTTCATCTCTCTTATACAACTTTTTACTGTATTACATTCTATTCCATTATAACTCATTCCGTTCCATTCTATTACAATAGTGGCGGAGCTTGAGATGAAGTTATTGGATCCAGCGAAACAAAATTACAAAATGTGAAAGTATTTAACATAAACATATAATATTTTATTGTATAAGAATTATAAAATTGCATTGAGCAAGAATCTCAACTAGGAAAAGAAGCTGGCATACGAGGAAAGAACAAACGGAGAACAATAAGTGATGGTAAAGATTAAAGACAAGCAATATAGAAATATTGCATAATAATTAATGCACCGCTCCTAATTCTGTATAAAATTTTTATAGTTGAACGACTTGTATAATATTGAGGAGAGCTTTAGGATAAACTTTTACAACTGGAGTAGTGTCGTTGTTTTAGTTATAAGTACTTTAGTTGGGGTTTAGTTGATGACAGTAAAAATCTCAACTTTCATTGACCTTGTATTCAGGCTTAATTAATAATTCACGATTTAATTAATGCGAATCTCAACTCCAATTGAGTTACCTAACCCAAAAGTTCCTTTTGGTTTCATAAAGTTTTTGTAAATCTTTATAGTAAATTAAATAGTGAGGTATAATTTTTTTAGTTTCTTCTTTCTACCATTCTAAACTTTTTCTCTTAAATCTCGCAATCCACCAGACTCGGCTCTATACTCCACATCTTTAAAAAAGGTCTCAAGTACAACTTTAGTTAATTTCCTTTACATACCAAATCTAAATATAATATATTCTAACGGCAGGCAAGTTTTCTATATAACTCAATTCTCAAAAAAAAAAATGCACATACGCTTGTCAATTGTCACGGCACGCTTAAAACTTTGCTGAAAAACATTACTTAATTGAGTTGTATTCTTTTGTGTAACATGCTGACCTGAGTAGGCAACATCAGATACATTTAAAATGAAAGTCAAGTAGTTGTACATTGGTGTAATCAAAGCCCGTGTCTAAGCAATGTATGAGATGGAAATATAACTGAGCAAAAGTCCAGTACAATTGATTATCATTGAATATGGTGTTCTGCACTGCAGCAGCCGCCCAATAAGTTTTGGAGGTTACTAATAGAGCTCGATCATACGGCAGCTGAGTTTGTTGCATTGTCATCCATAACAATCATTTATCCAGATGTAAGATTTGTCATCATCATAGCTAGTGGTTTGGAGTTGGACCTTTTGCAACGATAAGGGCATGCTGTCTGCATAGGAAATCTACATTTCGGTTGCATTAACAGTCTCTTCATTCTGATGGTCTCATCCCTCCACTGCGCTGGATAATTTCATTTTGGAGGCCTTTATATTCCTTCACGCTACAAATACTAATCAAGTGCGTTTACAAGTGTCTTTAGCTAGCAAAACAGTTGCCCTGAAAGAAATCAATTGCCTCCTTTTGTTGGTCAATTGTTACAAAAACTTCCATCATAATATATAAAGAAAAATGACCTCACCATATTTTACTTCCCAGTAAAAGTTGCCCAGTTCACAAAGAGAGATACCAGACTTGCAGAGCTGAGCTCATGGCACATGGTCTCGAAACAAAAACTGTCCTCGGCTCATAATTACCAATAGTCCCCACAAGAGCATAGTCCTCCTCTAAAATGGTGGAACCGGTTTGAATCTCTGACAATAATTTCTCTCCCTTCAATCTCTGAGATTAACTTAATAACAGTGTGGCAGTCTCCACAGACTCTTAAGTTTTTGACTATATGGAGGGGGCATCCTTGGGGTGTGGAGATCAGTCCAAAAGCAATAGCCAGCCTCTCACTATGTTGAGAAAGAATGGCTTCTTTGTGTTCTTCATCAACATCAAATAGCACATAATTAGTATCAGGCTGATAACCAGCATCCTTCAAACGCATTCTTAGTTCTTCAAGTTTTGCATAAATTTGCGCCGACATTGGATGAGAAACATCACCAGCCAGAAATGAGTATGTCATATTTTTAACCTCAATCCAACTATAAGCAGCTTCCTTTTTCACTTTTCTTTCATCCATCATTTGTCTTACTTTGTCTCTTTCTTCCCAGTTTCCCATGGCAGCATATATATTTGATAGCAAAACATATGCTGCTGAATCTTGTGGCTGGAGGGAAATGAGTTTCTCTGCCACCATCTTTCCCAGCTCTACATTGCGGTGAACACGAGAGGCAGCCAAGAGAGTACGCCACGCAGTTGCACTTGGGGTAAAAGGCATTCCATTTATAATGTCTATTGCCTTTTCAAGCATTCCAGCACGGCTATATAGATCAACCATGCAAGAATAGTGCTCCACTGTTGGCTCGATGTGATGATCTTTTACCATTATATCGAAGTACTTCTGGCCTTCATCAACTAGGCCAGTATGTGTGCAGGCAGTAATGACACCAATGAATGTTACACCATCCATTTTCAGATTCTGCATCTGCAATTCCTCAAAGACGTCAAGAGCCTTGCTTCCACAGCCATGTTGTGCATATCCAGTTATCATGGAATTCCAGGAGACCAAATCCCTCTCCTCCTGCCTCCTGAAAACTTCATTGGCACTCTCAATCTCTCCTCTCTTTGCATACATTGTGACAAGAGCACTACTTACACATAAAGCATTATTAGTTCTTGATTTGATGGACCAGGCATGAAGCTGTTTCCCTTGCTTGAGAGCTGCTGTAGGGGCAGCACATGCATTTAAAACACTAGAGAATGTGTACTCATTTGGTTGAACCCCTTCCTTTGCCATCTGGGCAAATATCTTAACAGCTCCCACAGCGTCTCTTATTTGAGCATATCCACCTATCATCGCTGACCATGCCACAGTGTCCTTCTCGTCTATTCTCTTGAAAATTTCAGAAGCTTCATAAACTTTACCAAGCTTTAGGTAAGCATCTAGAAGTGCAGTTCCAACTGTAGGTGAGTTCTCATATTTACCTTTTATTACTTGTGCGTGCACTTCAAAAGGAGAAACAGCATGCTGTGCCGTAAGGATAGTAGAATAAGTAAAATCATTTGGTCTAATACCTCCCCTTTTCATTTCGCGAAATAGATTTACAGCTTGCTCTACTTTACCATTCTTCAGAAACCCACCAATCATGGCCGTCCATGACACCACATTTTGAGAATCATGCATCACAGAAAATATCTTAAGAGCATCATCCATTTCGCTGCACTTATGATAAGCTACCATTAGTGCAGTCCTAATAGTTGGATCAAATTCAAACCCACTCTTCAAAACATGGCAATGAAGCTGTTTGGCAAAGCTCAATTCTTTTATATTAGCACATGAATTGATGATGGGTCCAAAAATCATCTTGGTGAGTTTGATACCCTCCAATCTCATACACTTAAACATATCAAAAGCTTCCTGATAAAATCCATTATTTACATATCCGGCAACTATACTGTTCCAACTAACTGTATTCCGATCTATCATTCTGTCAAATACAGCTCTAGCAAAACCAACCATCCTCGACTTTGAGTACATGTTAATCAAAGAATTGCTAACAAAAATATTCCCTCCAAAACCATTCTTTAATGCTATTCCATGAATTTGAACGCCCTCCTCAACCAACCCTCCATTTGCCAAGGCACCAAGAACACTAGCAAATGTGAAAGGATGCGGCTTAAGCCCCTCAAATTGCATTCTCAAAAACCAATGCAATGTCTCCTCATTCAGTCCATTTTGCGCATAACCAGTGAGCAATGAAGTCCATGACACCACGTTCCTCTCTTCCATGTCCTCAAAAGCTTTGGTCCCTTCTTCAACACTCTCATTCTTTAAGTACATATCGACAAGAGAAGTACCAACACTAACATCATTCAGAATACCAGACCTTACACACAAACCATGCACTTGAGCACCGGCATTTTGATCCAACAACCAGGCACAAGCCTTCAAAACGCAGGAAAGTGTTGAGCCATCGATCACATAACCCGAAATGTGAATGCCCATAAAGAGCTTGACAACTTCATAGCTTCTGTTATCCCTAGAATAATCGAAAAGCAACTGATTATATCTTGAAAAGCATTGTTGGGTACTTTGATCGAACAATTGGTGTGCTTCCGGAAAAGTTAAAGGCTTCCACGCTCCAGAGTTTTGGGAAATGACATGAGATTGTGCCTGAAGTTGGTACGAACAGAAGTGGAGACAGAATTGAGCATTATGAGTTGGGAAGATTTGTTTGAATTGGGGCTTTGTGAGGGTTTTGAAGGTCAGCCTCACAGCAAAACGCATCTTTGCTTCAGGCGAAAAGCTCCATTTCATTCCATTGTGTGTATGTTAGCGCCCGAAACCGGAATATCTGCTGGAAATATTTTTCTCTAATAATAAAGAGCTTTTCTTCTAGCAAGTTGTTGGATCATGATGAAGTTAACGTAACTTCATCCTATGTGCAAGTTCCATGAGCCGGAGCCCGTCCAACACCTGCTCGTTCCCCCTGATACGTTCACACTCACAAGTCACACCACCTTCTTATTCTGTTACATGTGTACGACGTCGTCTCCGCTCCAAACCACTGGCTTGTTGCTTAATGTTTGCTCGATGACTGAAGCTTGACACTGACTCCACAGCATCTCTACGGTTATTGCATTCACATGATCACATCTCCGAACCCCTATAAATCTGCGAAATTTTTCATTTTAGCCAAAAGAAATCTGGATAACATTTTCTCAAATAAGCATTTGTACCGACAATTTTTTAAGACCTGACAGTAAATTACTCTTAATTCTTCCATCAAAAACAAAAACAAACTTTTTTAAAAAAATATGTGAATACCCAATGATTTTTTTCCACCAAAATGACTTTTTCTTTTCCGTTATTGTGACGCTCCACACACTCCTACTTCGTAATCATCCAAATTATTCTTAAAACATAACTTTAATTACCAAAATTCTTATTAGTTCCAAAAAGAAGGGTCTGTCGTAAAAATAATTGTCACATTAAAAAATATATATACACTCAAATCACTTTATTCTATTTAATTTTTTGGCCTCAACTAAACTGTACTGAAGTTATCGATAATATCTCTATTTCTAAAAGAATAGCAGCAAGAGATGAGATGCATACTTAATAAGAGTAACTATTAATACAAAAATACCCTTCTTAGATCTTAATTTTCTGTATTTTCTATTGTGCCCCTTAATACAATTTAATTTTTCAAAAAATTGCCTTTTTCTTGATCCTCTCCTCTTCTCCTACCTTTTCATCGTCTTTTTCTTTCTCACTTTTCAGCCATCTTTTCTCAATTTGTATCTCTTTCTACGACTTTAATTTATTTTCTCAAATAATCACAAGATAGAATCCAATTATAACCTAGTGTAGTGTAGGATGACTAAAAATCAAAATAAAAGACATAGAATTATTGCTGGAAAATTTTTAACCTATGTGAAGTCTGTCATTTCTTAGGAATTTTGAAGTTGTTATCTTTCTTAATTTTCTCATAATTTGTAGCAAAACAAACCAAATGAAATAATACATGAGAAAATTTTTAGATTCAGGAGAATGATGATGAATTTAAACACTAAACAACTGTAAAAATGGAGAGAAAAATGACGAAGAAGACTTGTTTTTTGTTGGTGTTAAAATTGATAGCTAATGTCTTCTATTTATACCCCTATGCTTAATAGTGTTATGGGCTGGGCCAATTGTTATGGTTGAACTCTTTGTTTGTTCTGTTGTGGGCTTTATAGTCATACTTCCCAATGTATTTTATTTCCTTTTCTATTATTTACGTTAAGGGTGTGACCCATTGTTTTTGGTTTTATATTTATACCGTATTGGCTGAAAAAGAGTACAAAATAACCTTCCTGGGTACCAGTCATCGGTATCAATCTTTGTTAACGATTTCCCATGATACTAACTAGTATTTAAATTACTGAGTAAATAATGGTCTGTGCTGCAATTTTTTAAAAATATAGGGACATTTTGCAAAAAATCAAAAAATTTTACAAAACTAACAAGCCTTACAGTGCTTCTGCCTCCCTTCCTCTCTCATTTCGCTCTTACACACTCTCAATCTCTCTCTTGTTCTCCTCTCCAATGGCAGTGACTCTCCTCTCCAATGGCAGTGACTCTCCTCTCCATCTTCGGCAACTGTCCTTCCACTCTCCTTGCTGCCTCACTACTCTCCTTCAATTTCCACGCCATCCACCAATGGCGGTGCCTCACTCCATGCTACCCCCGGTCTCCACTACTCCTAACACCGCTTCCAACCTTCCACCATTGCTAGATTTGGAATTTTAATATTCTAAATTCAAATCCAAATCCCACCCAACCCGACGTTTAATTGGATTTTTTGTTTTTTTTGGTATCTCTTGCTTTGAAATCTAAATAGCAATTGCGTTATATTTAGTTGTTTATGTATGTTTTGTAATTGTTAGAATTATTTAAGATTTGAATTATTGGAAATTGGAATTGTGGAAAATTGTTCGAATTGCTAGAAATCGGAACAGACGAAGTTATTGAAAACTTGGAATTATTGGAATTGTAGGAAATGTTGGAAACTTATAATTGTTGGAACTCTTGAAATTCTTGGAATTGTTTGTGTCAGTTGGTATGAAATTGTTTGTGTGAATTTTTTGGAAAATTAATGGATTGGAAATTTTGAATTTGAAGTTTGGAATTTTTGCATGAGTTGGTTCAATTTTAATATAATTTAGACATTGTCAATTTATAAAGAAAATTAATGGATTGGAAAATTTGAAATTAAAATTTGGAATTGTTTGTGCGAGTTAGTTCAATTTCAATATAATTTAGACATTGTCAAATTATGAAGAAAATTAATGCATTGGAAAATTGGAGTAAGAAATTAAGAATGTTGATTAAAATTTGTGAATGAAAAATTATTAAATCAAAGTTGGTAATTAGGATTTTAATAAAAATATTGATTAAAATTAGTTAAGAAAACAAACTAATTATAATCATTATAAATTGAATTGTATAAGTCAAAAATATATTGGTTTAATTATAGTTAAATTAGGAGATTACATAAAGTAAGTTGTAAATTTAAAGTTATGAGTTACGGTTGAAATTCAATATGTTATAGTTGTAAGTGTATATCTTTAGTTTATGGTTAAATGATGTAATCATATAAAATGAGTTATATTATATAAAATGCATTGAATTGTTGGTTTTTAACTTATTGGTGAATTGTGTTGAACGAAATTGAATTGTGTATGATATAATCATACAAAATAAGTTATATTATATAATATGTATAAGTATATTATGTAATTGTGTTAGTTTGAACTTTTGAGTTAAACAATACATGTTTTGTAATAGTAGTTAATAATGAAATTATGTGTTCTTTATTTTGATATATGTCTTCATTTATTTACAAATAAGAGGAAGGAAGTTTAAGTATTCCTGATCATTTAACCGCTTCAGGAAGATACAATGATCCAGTTTAGGCTCATCCTGCATTGGTCCTTAGTATGAAGATCCATATTATTTAGTTGTTTTGTAACAAGCATTTGAAACGTGGAGGAATTACCATATTAAAGAAGCATTTAGCTTGGGTTAAAGGAGATGTGGAACCATATAAAAAGTGAGTTATGATGTGAAGTCACAAATGAAAACTTTGTTTAAAGAGTATCAGCATAAGAAAGGCAGAAGGGAGAGATTGAACTATGAAATTCATAGGAGAAGTTCATTTACTGGTGTTCATGATGATAATGGAAATGTTGAAGGTGTTAGTGTTACTTCCCAGAAAGAAGTGAATGTTGCATCTGGACCTAATGTTAGGAAAAGAAGAAGACAAGTGTCAAATTTTTTTGCACCACGAATAACTTTTAAAGCTCAGCCTTCAATTCGTAGTGTCATGCAATTAAGAGAAGTGACTCACAATATAGATATGATAATGATTATATGGAGGTATGATTTAGGTATAACATTCAATGCTTCCTAATCTTGTTATTATTAACCTATGGTGGATGCTATAGCTTCTTACGGTTCAGGATACAAAGCTCCTTCTATCGATGACTACAGAGGCAAATTTTTGAGTAACTCAGTTTATGAAATTAAAAATTATTTGGAAGAAAGAAGAATGGATTAGGCTACTAATATGTATTTAATTGTTGATATATTTAATCATTTACACTTAGTGATTAATGATACGAAAATGCTTAAGATACTCACTTTAATTCATATATGATTTTAGGTATAATTTAAAAGCAAAGAAATTAAAGTGAGTCAAAAGTACTACATTTGGGCCATTTTCTAAATATTAATTTTTACTTGTCTTCATAAAGTAAGAAGAAGAAAAATAAAGAAAAAAAGAGAGAAAAATGACAGCACAAAATGCAAGGTAGAAGTATGAAAAATGCATGTGGTGGACCAAAACGCATGCACAATATGCACAAAACGCTGCAGTCCATTAGCTAAACAACAACGTGAATTAAGCGGTGAGCAGAGCAGCCAAAACGTAGCACAGCAAGGAAGAAAACGCTAAACGTATGCATTAAACGCATACGTAGTTTGCGTTTCATGCCGCATACGTAGACGAAGTAGATGTAAGGGTTTTTACGTAAACAGTAAGGTGGCCATCTATCTTAATTCATCACATGAGAGCACAGTGAGGAGAACAGGAGGGTAGTGTAGCGAGGTTAGGTAGAAACAAAAGGAGATGTGAATAATAGAGATAGACCACAATCTTAATTCGTCACATCGGTGAATAGTGAGAGCTACGTGAGAGAGTAGCGTGAAACAGAAGAGAGGGAGGTGCAGTGAAGAGATTCGAAGGGGGGTTTCGACTAAGAACATTGAATGGGGGTTGAAGTATTTTTTCGGGAGAGATTTATGGTGGGCTAGACTTCCCAATGCCGATTCAGAGGCGACATCGACGCCGACGAACCGGGCTAAGTATTTTTATTGTTTCTTTCTCTCATTAAAAATTGATTGTGTTATCTTATGTTAATTGATTTGGGTATTGTGTATGGATGATCATATTTTCATTATTATTCGGTTATTTGTGTATTAACCCATTGGGTATTATGAAAAGATGATTTTAATACGTTCATTGAATCATTTAATTGCAAAACCATTGCTAAAATTTCGATATAATCCGTAATTGTTATGTTGAAATTCATGTGTAGCAATTAATGATTCGTAATTATTAGGAATAACATGACCTAGGTTAAATGATGCATCGTATGTGGTTATTGCTTTGATTAATCAGTTTTTCTAATTCGTAATGCTACTACCTAATTAAATCTAGAGATCGTATCCTAGGTTATTCGGTGGTTAGGTTTAATGAACAATTATATCTTGATTAAACAAGACCTAAGAGAAAACTCGAGTTAATTGTTAACTCACGATTAATAGTTATTAGGAGAGGTTTGAGGACAACAAATCAATAAAATATGTTTAATTAGGATGTAAGCCAAGGTTGAACCACAGAATCGGGTCCCTACCAAATTCTCCACTTTTTTCATCTTTTCGCATATTTTCTTTAATTTGTTTTCATTAGGTTAGTTTATTTTATTTTCTTAGTCCAAAATCCAACCCCCCTTCCTAAACACCGATTAATTTCATTTCATAAAATATTGTTCAATTTATTAATGACAATGATTCTGTATATAAAGCAGCGAGAAGAAGATCACAAAGCAAGTATGATTTTTTTCTACTCGTGCTGTATACTGCATTGACTTAATGCTGAAAAATAGAAGGAATGCTTGGTATTTTCTTATTATTGATGAGACTGTGAAAAAAGCAAAAAAGAAAGACCAATTTCATCTATAATCGTGCATGAGTCTTGAATTTAATGAGAAAGGATTTTACCAATGGTAGGAATTTATGATGTTCTGTTGTTACAAGATTTGCAATGAGTTTCTTATCACTTTAGTGCTTTGTTATGATGAAAAAAGAGTTGACACAGATGTTTATAAGTGATAAATGGGTACATCTCAGCATGTTAGGTCTAATGCTAGATTGGAGGCTTCTAGAATTATACTTAAAGATATTAAATTTTGATCTCAATGCCAATTTGTTCGTTTGAGTTTGTGAGCCTTTGGTAAGGATGTTTCATTTGGTTGATATTGATGAAAAGGTAATAATGAGTTATTTTTATGATATCATAGAGAAGGTGAAGAAAGCAATCAAGGTTAATATGAAAATAGGTTTTTTTTTGTACACACCTTATCTTACAGTCATCAATGAGAGATGAGAAAGGCAACTTTACTCTTTGTTGTTTGTAGCTAGGGCATTTTTGAATCCTATTATTTACCAAGTTTTACAAGAAAAACTGAAGTTAATAGGAGAATGTTATTAACTATTACAACAGCTGTTGCCCATAAAATGATGTGAGATTTTTTAAGCTCACAAATAGAGATTTATAAGGAGTCTTCTAGGATTTTGGGATGCCAATTACTATTCAACAAAGAATAAAACTTAATCTGGGTATATATATATATATATATATATATTTTTACTTTTGTTACTTGTTGAAAATTAATTATTACTTTATTTTGTTTACAATTATACTCTTATTGTCTTATGACTTACAGTTTCTTGATAGGACCAATTTGCAATGGTATGAAAAGAATTGGAGCACATTTGAATTCATCAATTCCAAGAAAAGGAATATATTGGAACACAAAAGATTGAATGATTTGGTCTTCGTTCGATACAATTTAAAGTTTCGAGAAAGGTATGTTATTATCATTATTAAGTTAGATATAATTTTTTATATTTTTTCATAATTTTAATTTTATTGTTCACTAAGACTCTTAATAGAACAAGTAGTTCAGTAGATCCAATTTGTATTGATAATATCAATCTTTTGGTATATTGAGTTTTTGAGAAACCATGTTTGATAGATGAGAGTGATTTAGAAAATAATTACGGATGAAAAAGCATTGACATGTCATTTAGTGCAATGAATTTGAATGATGGTAATGATGAGACTTCTCTCAATGATGAGGATTTGTACCAAATGAGAATTGAGATCGATGCAGTTATAGTGGGTATCCCCTGTAGACGATTGAATGAAGTTTTAAGTTTCTATTTCTCCAATTCTTTTAATTTTACTTATAATTGATGTGTATGTTAAATTCTATATGCACCATAATTGTAAATATTTTTGTTTCAGGTTTTACTTCTAATCGGTTATTTCTTCATCACAAACTCTTATTGTAAATTGTAATAGGTAGAGAGCTAAAGATATTTATTGTTCTTTTTATTTGACGTTTTCATGTAATTATTATTTATTATATGATGAAATTGTAATATTTTAAATATTTTATATTATTCGTAATTTTATATTTGTATCGTGATTAAATGATCAATTTTTCATATTAATTGTTGTGAAATATTTGAAAATTAATGTTAATAAAAATATATAAATTGTTGTTATTTTAAAACTTTATTATTATAATTTTTTGAGACATGGATAATGTAAAATTATAAAATATACATTATAATATACTAATGAACTATTTTGTAATTTTAAAAATTTCATGAACTATTTTATAAATTTAAAAAATATTCAAAACAATACTTGATATTGACCAATACCATGCTAAAAATCCGATACCTATACTTATACAATATTCATAACATTAGTGTGAACACAATAATAAGAAGAAAAATATGGAGGGGAGACATCAGCATTTACAGTTACAAAAAAAAGTAGGTTAACTATATGGATAATATAGGTTTCACGGAGGAGAAAAGAACCATTCCAAAATAACTCATCCATATTTCAATCGAGCTTCAGTCGTTGAAGTTCTAGTACAGTGGAGAGTGTCAAGGTGCAGTGATCTGGAGATGAGACGACGTCGTGTGCTCTATGTCGTAAAAGCTAGGAGACAGCGTCGAGCGTCGTGCCACTTACAGAGATGAAAACATGAAGATTACTATAGCAATTTAGAATTAAAATTTTGGCTATATATGGTCACAGCTCTTTGGAGATGGAGCCAATAACTCCGACAAGCCTAAAAATGGGTCGTGTAAAGTGCTGGATTTCTTAAGAAATTTGAAAATAGTTCTTAAATGTTACTGATTTAGAAACAATCTCATCAATTCAATTAAAATCTCTGACATTCAATGACCAAGACGATCCTCTTAATTCAAAGAAAAATTGGACCATTATGTTTGGTTTTTTACCAAGTAAAATATTGGCTTGTCAGTTCTCACCTACACGAAGAACGCGCAGGAGCTGACCTTGGACCTTTCCCGGAGACAAGAATCTGCTTGTATCAAGTTATTTCGGTCAGGGTCCCCACTGGATTACAAATGTCTGGGTCATGTCCAAAGAACAACAACTAACAACCTATGTATACCCAAGAAACTTACGAATTTAGTATTTCAATAAAATTAGCTAGCTTGTGATTCTTGGGATAAATGTTGGCAAAGTTATACACAATATGTTGGAACTCAAGAATGATCTTTTAATCTCAACAACCAAAGAAGCATGCATATTCGATGACATTTTC
The DNA here is from genome assembly GCA_025629845.1 of Erythroxylum squamatum. NCBI lineage: Eukaryota > Viridiplantae > Streptophyta > Magnoliopsida > Malpighiales > Erythroxylaceae > Erythroxylum > Erythroxylum squamatum. Next base: position 8,243,827 of record JAOTBA010000008.1, on the reverse strand, counting down.
AAAAATCATTTCAACACAAGCTTTTGTTCGATTGCAATATCTTAATTTAAGATAAAGGGTCAGTGACCTAATTCAATATATCTTTCTTTGCGCAATATAATCTTTAAAACAACACGCCTGGAAGAGAAGGTAAAGTAAGTTGCATAATGTTTTGAGTGTTTGTTCTCGTGGTTCTTGCTAGCCACCACCTCACCAGATACCAAAAGGGATTGTTCTCCTACTGTTATTACTAATAACGGAAGATTCAAAATCACACTAAAAAGATACCACAACAGCATAAATTAAAGATATAAACTATAGCAAATCTTGCCGTGTTTAAAGCCGATAACCTCCAGCCATCCACACGCTTACTTCCACCAATCACAACAAAATCCTTTAGTTTGGTCATGTTCAAAACTCATTTAGAATGCCAATGAGAACGTGAAAGTTGGCATTTCTTTCCATTCAAATGCCTAGGGAGGTTAATTTACACGTGCAGGTGAGGTCATCCACTCCTTTACGTCCCAGGCTTGAGAGCATCTAAGAAAAAGATACTGGAAAGGGATAAAATATTAACATTGGTTTGATTAATTTAATTGCAAAAAATTTCGTTGATTAATTTTTAGTTTAATTTTTAATTTTTTGGTTCAATTTACCTTAATAATTTTTGTTGTTAAAAGCTAATCATTTTATGAATTAATTGGTAAATTTTTGTAAACTAATTGATTTTCATAAACTAAATAAATCAACTAATTTTCATTTGATAGTCTTTTTTAATTAGACCTTATTTTTTGTTTTAACAATTTAATTCCCCACCTGATCTATAAAACATTTATCTACCTACATTTCTTATTCTAAAACAGCTTCTATATTCATCTCCTTAGCATGTGGGAGTTGGCATGCAGTCCTTTTTTTTTTCTTTGTGGTAAATCCTGAAAAAATTCACAGCAAAAACTGCGTGAACTTTTTCTATTACATGTCTGGAACTAGAGGTAAAAAGAGGGACTCCTTTACTTGTCAGGAATAAATCGGATAGATGAAGTCCACATGCAAGTAAGAATGAATGCATAATCAAGTTCATTTATATATGCGAATGAAAAATTAAATGAGAAGGGGTTCCAATAGTTACAAAGTACCCAATGGCTAATTAACGCATACATGCGATCCTGGAATTTTATCTTGTCAAATATCACATTCAAGTTCAATGATGATCATACCGATTTAAAAAACATAATGTCAACTTAAAATTATACTCTTGTTCTTATTTTGAGATAGTGTAGTTATTAGGCATTTCTATCATCACCAAGTAATTTATTTATTATTTTTTCGTTATAATATAATGATGAGATCTCATTCGTCAGGGTAGCACCTAGTGGCCTCAATCGTGTGGTAATTCCTTTCTCCTTTTTTTTTTTCATTTTCATCCTTCTTCAGTACCTTCCCGTTTCAACACGACGTAAAGAAAATCAACAAAATAAAAAGAAAATCCTAATTGCAGATTTCTTAAATGTTATTTGTTTATTGACTTGAAACCCTTCTCGTTAAATGTCTTGATGTTCATTTATACAACTTCCTACAAGTACTGTAACATGGTTTTGTAGTTAATATTGTTGGAATTATGCCCATGATCTAATCGTTATGTAATAATAGATTGAACACTTTAGTTTTGTGATTATTAATTTTGACTAATAACATGACAAATGATGTTATTATTATATTACGTTTATTATTTATTATTCTAATATGATAAATCCTTGATTAAATTTATACACTTGCCATCATAACGGAGAATATGATAATAAAAGTCAAGTCCTTAGGATTTAATCTAAAAGTGTTCTTAATTATAGGATTATCAAATAAAGACTTTAATGATCCGGTTAGATCAATATGTATATAATGATATCTATTGGATGGATATTAGTAGTGTTGGGTATTCTACTGATTCTCTGTTCTCTTTCAAACACAAGACTGATAAACTTTGTTATTTTGCAGGTATGTAATGTGCAGAAAATAAAGAAGACAAGAGTTTTTACTTGGTTCGATAGTTTGAAACTATCTACATCCAAGGTTCCCACCTATGGTGGTGAAGAAATTCACTATGTGAAGAAGTACAGAAGAAGATAATACAGAGATATGAGTGTTCCTCTTGAACACCTGCAATAGAGTCTCAAAAAACTCCTCAGTACCCAAGGTTAGTACTCTAGCACTCTCTGACTATTTTTTCCCTCTGATTTTCTCACTCTCACAACTGAATACAATGAAGAATTGAAGATAGAAAATATTTCTGTGCAATGTGTTGAATGTGCTCTGTCTGAAGTCTTCTGTGTTGTTTTTATATCTGAAGGAGATGAAGAATGAGACTTTCGGATGCTTCTCGCTGAATCAGACCATCAGCATGTGCCTTTCACGTGACTGTTTTAATGACTCTCCCATGCTTTGCGTTTTATCTCCTTGAAGCTTGTGGTATGCTGCGTTTTGTATGTCATTTAAATGCTTCTTATAGTGCTGCTAGGCATGTTGAACGACTGTGTTTTGATTGGGTTGCTTCTGATTTCAATAGTGAATCACGTGGGAGTGATTTGAGTCACTTATCCCTTTTTTACTTCTGCTGTAAAGTGTCACGTGAATGATGCTTTTTTTTCTAAGTAAATTTGTGTCTAACATTGAAGAAAAACCGAGAGCTTCTCCTTGTCTCCTCTTCGACAGCTCTTTAGACACAAGCATTTGTTACTTCTGTTCTTCATTCTTCTTGCATTCTTGTAGTGTCTGTGCTGGGATGTTGGAGTATTCGTGAGTTTGTCACAAGTAGATCTCATTTACTAAGTTACATAGATAGATGATGCATATGGATATATGTTCATTGAAATGACCAAACTGAGAATTTCCAATAGTTAATATTACCTATTAACTGTCAAGTGGGATATTCTCATAAGGATTTAAATGTTTATCTTTCCTTTGACTTAAGATCATCATAGTAATCAATAGGTCACTTATTATGTTTTGATGTTGGACACCTAGTGTGTAAAAAAGTTAGTTGAATGGTCATTGGATATAATTAAGTATCTATCTGATTAGTGGTGAGTCAAGAAGGGATCCATCGACTATAGGTAATGAGTTTGAACTCTATGTTGTCATTGATCTTAGTGCATGGTTGTTTCAAGACCTTAGCTACAGAGCGATTGAATGAGTGAGAAAAATGAGTTTTCTAAGTCATTCATCAATCATTAATGATTGACATGTAACATAGTTGGTTATCTAATAGGGTTTGACAGTTAAGTCATACCTTAGGATAATTTAGAGTTGTACTGATGGAAGGTAATAATACATTATTCTTAATCAGGTTTCGTCTTTGTAAAGTTGCACTTCATATTATCCGATCGTTGAGGAGTGCTGTTAGACGCCAACTTTAATTACTAATTAATTGAATTAATTACTACCGGTTTAGTGATGAACTTATGTGATTACCCACTTACGAGTGTAATATTTTTTGTTTGTGATTATTTAATTTGTTATGAGATAAGTTATTAACTAATTTATATGGCATATTATTATATTTTTTGCTAGCACAGAAAATATAATTAATATTGAAAATTTTCTTGTATGTAAATAAATGGATAAAATAAAATAAAATAAAATTATTTTATTTTATTTTATAAATAATAATAATAATTTTTAAAAAATAAAAATGAAATAAAACGTTGTGGTGGTTGTTTCAAGTTTCAAAACAAAGAAACCTTAATAAGACTAAGGAAGTGAAGAGTGGTGGTGCTTCTGTTGTTTATTTTTTTAGGTTGACATAAAAAACAAAGATTTTGATAAGATAGTCTTCGTTTTTAGTACTTGAAAAATAGTGAAGAAAAAAAAAACTCTTTTTCGTTTTTACTTGTACGTGAAAGATAAACAAAGAAAAAATAAAAATAAAGAAAATTTTAAAGAAAAGGTTCTTTAAATTTATCTATAGTTATATCAAGTGTTAAAAATAAGACTTATTTGTTAATGTAGAGTGTATAGAAATTTCATAATCTTGAAATTTCATATCGATTATTCCTTACATTTTAAGTATTTATTTTACATAATTTTATTATTAATATATTTGTTAAATGTAATATATGAATATAAAATTATAATTTGTTTTTAATTTCTGCTGCGTAAAACCAAATTTATGTTTATATCATTCTTGATAAAGACCAATAATTTATGTATTTTATTGTATTCTTTGTCCTTATTTAAAATGCACGAGAATGTTGAAATTGTGTTTTCACGGAAACAAAAACATCCTTCCATGTTCTTTAAGCATCGGACAAATGTTGTCCATAAACGTTGTCTAGAGTAAACCCATTAAAGACATTTAATAGCTGTTGTGTTTTTTTTATATATATATATGAAGGGAAAAAGAGTACACTGGTTATAAAATAAGTGGGGAGAAACAGATCCTTGATATGATATAGTATTCTCTAAAAGGATACTATGGCATCCTACAGGTGTAACATCAAAATAAATAATCCCAATGTCAGATTGTTCTGCCTGGGCGACGAGCCAATCTACACATCTATTATTTTTTCGATACACGTGATGATGAACAATAAATCAGTTCCGGTTGAAGAGTTCCCGGATACCCATAACTGTAGGGTTGTGTTTTTCTTTATGACAAACGTATTTAATGCATTTAATGAATGTTGTACGATGGTTAATGCAAAAGTTGTCTTTTAAAAGGTTTTGGTTAAAAGCTTTAACAGAAAACGCATGGTTTGAAAACCAATAAAAATAGATGACCTTACGAAGATAAGGGTTAAAAATGAAAGATACTCTTTCAATTTTAACGTTGAAAGAAAACGTGAAGATATAAGATGAGTACATGGTTGATAACATAGATACGTTGTTTTCGTTTTTAGTACTTGAAAAATAGTAAAGAGAAAAAGATATACTCTTTTTCGTTTTTTCTTATACGTGGAAGATAAACAAAGAGAAGAGAAAAATAAAGAAAATTTGTTTTCTGCATTTTTAATTTTTTTAAAATTATCTATAATCATATTAAGTGTTAAAAGTACGACTTATTTTTCGGTGTAAAATATATAAAGACTTTATAATTTTAAAGTTCTATATCGATTAAGCCTTACATTCTAAATTTTTTTTTCTTGTTCTTATTATTAATATATTTGTTAAACGCAATATATAAATAAAAATTGCAATGAGTTGAGTTGGCTGCTATAGGTTTGCAGTATTTCATGACTTTATCTGCAACTTTCTGCTAATAACCTCAATACCAACGGTAAAATTAGGAAAAATAAATGCGACAAAATCAACTACGGAAGAATGGTTCTTTTTATTACTAAATAGTAGTCATATCCTCTAAATAGAGAGTAAAGTGGTAACAATAAGAATTTTTTTTTGAAATTTTAATAAAATATATTACTCAAATAAAAAATCTACAATTTACAATCCTAATTAAAGGAAAAAAGAAATGATGCAATCACCATAAGCCACTGCCTATTAACAACCCAAAAGCCTCCTCTGTACTCTAAATATGCCATCGCCGTCTCATTTCCAGGCTAATACCTTCATGCTTTCCAGTGACAATGAGAGCCTCTCTAATCACATTAACTATGCTATCTGCTAACTCATATTTATGTCTTGCCTGCTACTTATAAATCCTATGATTTCTCTCCCTCCATAAGTAGTAAAGCACAAATTGAAAAGTCGTCCTAATTATGAGACTATCTAACTTGTCGGACCAAGTTTCTCGAATAATATCTGCCAACACCTCACTCCACACATAAGATGAGTGAACTTTGCCAAGCAAATGCAAAATGCGACTCCACACCACTTTAGAGTACTCACATTCAAAGAACAAGTAGTCTCGACTCCCCTCAGCTAAGGTACACATAACACAAATGGGATCAAAACTACCAAACCATCTATCTTTCGTTCTCAGCTTGTTCTTGATTGCCAACCACACTAAAAACGCAGCTCTAGGACTTACCACCTTATGCCACACCAGGTCTGCCCAATTTACCTCCTCCTGCCGCTCTCTGCTAAGTCTATGAGCTGATTGTGTTGTGAAGACCCTAGTATGAGTGCCAATCCAAATCTGGTTGTCCTGATCTGAGCAGAGTAACACACCATTAAGGTATTGATCAAGGATATGTCCAAACCTACAGCTTGGCGATTGGGCCCTCCACCGAACAATCCAAGCCACTATTGCCTCCTTAGGAAGGAAATTTCTAAATGCAAACAAATCGTTTCTCTGCTAAAGAGGGATGAAGCCATTCCAATTATCAAACTAGAAATTGACTTCCTCCCCACTCCCAATTTGCCATTTAATGAAAGGGTAAATAAGCTCTCTTAAGTGCGACAAACTCTTGAAAATCCAAGACTGGTCATACTTTATCTGGATTTGCCAAAAACTTTGTTCGTTGAGTCGATAAATCTGCACCCATTTGACCCACATGGCTTCCTTATCCACAAATAACCGCCAAATTCGCTTCATAAGTAGAACACGCTGCATCTGAGAGATTGAAATGATACCCAAACCCCCTTGCTTCTTAGGCACCACAATCTCACTCCATTTGACTTTAGCCCCTTTACAGTTTCCATGCTTACCCGTCCATAATAAAGCTTTCAATATCCTCTCCATTTCTTTGATAACCCGTTTCGGCATAGCTACATGAGCAGCCCAGTGTAAATGCATGTTGTTCAGTACTGACACAATTAATGTAACCCTCGTAGCAAAAGAAAGAAAGCGATTTTGCCAGGCATTGATACGATTTTTTAGTTTTTTCAACAATGGGAAGAAATTAGAATACTTCGGCTTACCTGATGTGATCGGTACTCCCAAGTATCTGAACGGAGTGACTTAGAGAGCCAGTCCCGCCATCCTGCTAAGTTGCTCCCTATTGTTGACATCAGAGGAGACAAATATACCAGTCTTCTGGACATTTATTTTCATGCCCAACTACTGAGAGAAGGTTTCCATAAAGTTTAACATTCTGGCAATCACCTGCGGGTCAGCTTGACACAACAATATCACATCATCCCAATATAAAAGATGAGACAGATGCAAATCCCTATAATGATAAGGGTATTGGAATATCCCGTTGCATTGGACCATCTTATTCAGTAACCTAGAAAGACCCTCCATCGCTAAAGTGAACAAGTAAGGGGAGAGAGGGTCCCTTTGCCTGATCCCTCTATGAATCTTAACCAACTTCGTAGGAACTCCATTAACCAAGACACTCAGAGAGGGAGTTTGTATACATTGGTATATCCACTGGCAAAACCGTGGGGGTAATCCAATCCCTTGCATGCAATCCTTCATGTAACTCCATCCAATCGTATCATATGCTTTATAGAGATCTATCTTTAAAACACAGCTATTTACCTTCTTTCCAGAGTGATATTCACCTAATAGTTCTTACAACAATAGAATATTATCCCCAATGTTTCGCGAAGGAAGAAAAGCCCCTTGAGCATTGCTAACAACTTCCGTCAAAACTCCTTTCAAGCTCTCCGCCAAAAGTGATGCAATCACCTTATAGACTGTTGTGCAACATGATATCGGACGATAGTCCGTAACCCTCTTCGGTCTCTCCTTCTTGGGAATAAGACAAATATAAGTGTGATTGATCTCTTGCAACAGTTTCCTGGAAGAAAAGAACTCAAGGACCACATCTGTGAACAACTGACCCGTTATATTCCAGGTGTGTTGGAAAAACTCAGCCGAATACCGATCCGGACCGGGCACTTTGGAACTATGAAGTAGAAATAAAGTCTCCTTTACGTGTTGAGCAGAAAAAGGAGCAAGAAGCATTTCCGTTCTTTCCTGAGTGGGAGTAAATTGCAGCACATCCTGAACCCCAAAACCAGTCCCCGAATCAACACTATAACCCATAAGTTGAACAAAAAACTCCCTAACCTGTGTCGACACAGCTTTATGCCCTCTCCTCACTTGACTTGCGTCATCTATCAACTCAGTAATGGTGTTAATATTGCGGCGGCCTAAAATAGCAGCATGAAAAAACTTTATGTTACAATCTCCCTCCTTGAGCCATATTTGCTGGGATTTTTGTTGTGCTATAGATTCGTTCAGCTTGAGGGCATTTTAGTACTTATGCATGCTATCTGCCTCAAGTGTTCTTAGGCGCTCGTCTTGGGGCTCCAGATAACACTGTTTCTAAATGTCAGCCAGCTGATGACCCAGATCATGAGTGTTCCAATTTCGATGTTTACAAAACTCCTTAATAACTTGTTTTGCCAACCTCAATTTTTGCATCAGCTGGAAAGCTTTATATCCCTGTATTTCAGTCCACTAAACCTGCGCAAGAATGTCCATAAAACCCTCCACCTGAAACAAGCCATTAAAAAATCGGAAAGGAGTCCCTCCCTGATGCTCAACACTCGAATTCTAGATGATTATCAGAGTGTGATCAGATAAACCAGGTTCCCCAAACACAGCTGAATCATTCAGAAAGAGCTGAGCCATTGTTGGTTGACCCAAAGCCCGATCAAGCTTTTTCCAAATATACATATCCCCTTTTTGTTTATTCTCCCAAGTGAACCATCTACCACTACCTCTAAGGTCATCAAGGTTAGTATGCATAAATAGGTGCTAAAGCTCTCCTCCTGCTCCACCATGGAAGGTCACACCGCCCTCAACCTCAGTCGACTTATGACAATAATTGAAATCTCCTGCGCTTGGATTTCCTTTAACTCACTCCATAGTGCTGCTCGTTGGAAAGCAAAATTGGAGGCATAGATTAAAGTTACCATAATAAGGCCCTTACCGAGAATCTTGCATTATAGATGCATAAACTGATCTCCCAATTTGATTACCTGCACGTCCACCTTATTCACATTTTACCAGCATAAAATCCCATTATAATGATACGCATGGTTGGAGATGTAACTCCATTGTGTCCCCAAAAAACCTAAATCTTTTCTATCTGCAGTGGCTTTTATTTTAGTTTCAAGAAGTCATACCAAAATAGGATGAGTATCCGCTACAAGCTACTTTACCATCAGCTGATTCAGCTTCTTTAAGGGGTCATTCAAACCCCACGTATTCCAAACTAGAAACGTCATATTAAAAAAGACACTCCGAGGACATCACCCCTTTGTGCTTTTTCTTCTTTGTCTTCTTCCTAGTTATAGTCTTCTTAACAATCCCACTCTGAATTTTGAGAGAGCTCCCTAGGCTGAATTTTCGAACCAGCCTCGTTCCCAATACTAGTGTTGAGTGCTGCTATAGCTGGAGTTGCCTCGCCTTGGTGTTGAAAAACATCAACCAGCCCTGTCCCAAGTACTCCACTATTCGGCACTGATTTAAACCCTTTTGTAAAATGTTAAGGAAAAAAATACGTATTTAATTAATGTTTAAATAAATCATTTTAAAGATTGTATCGTTATCACAAAAATACAAGGAACTGCTTTTCAGGGAATTGGGGACTCGGTTTCCAGCAAAAATATATTTTTTAAGAGACTTGATGCCCCAACTATCTAACAAAAAAGAGGCCTTTTCTGCCTCGCCCAACAAAAAATTCTAGATATGTTGATAGAATAGATTACCTCTCTTTATTTAGGTTAAATTTTTATTAAGGGCATAGCCATAGCGTGAAGGACTTTTTCTACAAATTTATGTTTTCTATGTAAAAGAAAAAACAAAGAGTCGGACCATATTATTTTAACCATTCATGCATACCATGATGCAGTTATTTCTTTCAAATAATGTTGCGTACAGATCAATAAGAATATTCATATTAGAGGCATTCAATGACTAGTTATTTTTATATATTAATATATTTTTTAAGATGCTGCTTGTCAATCATTCTCACAACATTAGACTATATGCAATTTTGATATTACTTTCGCTAAATTGATGATATCATAAATAATAATATAAATTAATTTATATTTTTCAAAACACGTTAAAGATAATTCATATCTTTTGCCGGAGAAAAATCTATATCTAGGTATGTAGATATGTGCCCAAGATCATAGGCTCTGCCACATTTCCCATCCCCAAATATATAATGCTCAATTTTGAGTCCAGTAACAAAATATAAGAGTATCTAGCTGGATATTTTAATTATTAAATTAACTATTGAATATATCTAAAAGAATTATTTAAAGGTTTAGTTTTATTTTAAATCAGACGAGTAATGTGGTTATAATAACGTTAGTCACGATACACAAAGGAGTAAAAGTCCAATCCCAATTCATTTAATAAAGAATCAAACCTCCTTTCATTCCATCGGTACTTTAATTTGATTGCAATACTAAATATGGTCGATAAATGCTTAACGTACAACAAATAAAACAAGCTATTTAGCGAAGTACTCGATACTGGATGTGTAATCCAAATTTTTTGGACATGAGCAAAAGAGGGAAGATTCGATTTCTTAGCCATAGGACGGGGAAACTAGTTTCCATCTAGTTAACAAAAGTTTCCCTACCTTCTCACTCAATTTTCAATATGTAATTTGCATTCAAATTTGATCTTCACCATGATTCCAAGATTGAATACCGATCCTGACATGATGGATGATGAACTTAAAAATTCCAGGAACTTTCTCACCGTAGTAAATGATTAGCATGTGATCACGGACGCGTATTCTTAAGAAGTTGGTGAGAAAATGACGTATTTGGTCCTACTCTTCACTATGGTATGGACCAAATTATCATAAATGCCACGCATGTTCGATTTTCTATTGCCACTGATATTTTTGTAACTTAGATTTCACAGTACTTTGATCAATGTTTTAAAAATTGGACCGGTCATCGAACCGATCGAAGGAAAGGTTTAAGGTTTAGAGGTTCAACCGGTAGTGAACTGCTATCAAACCGGAATATAATAAATAATATGAAAATTTTATAAGAATAAATAAAAATAAAATCAAATATAATTAAATTTTAAATAAATTTGAGTTTAATAATTAT
>JAOTBA010000008.1:8193370-8212967 GCA_025629845.1 Erythroxylum squamatum | reverse complement strand
CTTTCTTTTTGTCTCTTTTCCTCGTCTTCTTGGTAAAAGGTCTGCACTTTTTTGCTTTTCCTGGACTTGTTTGGCTCGCTGCTGAGACTACGAAAACCCAGATAGAGTTTCCCAAAATTTTGTTCCTTTCCATTTTGGGTTTTGTGCATTACTGTTTTCCCCATAAATGTCAAATGTTGTTTCTTCTCTTCTGGTTTGTTGAGCTTTGCAGTACCGGCCGTCAAGGGTTTAAAACCGGACGGGAAAGTACGAACCGGTCCGGTCCGGCTCGACCGAAAAAAGTTGAACCGTCCGGTTTTTATATAGAGGGGTTATTAAGTGAAACCGAACCGGACCACTGACCGGTTCAACCGGTCCGACCGGTTTTTTAAACATTGACTTTGATATTGATAGATTGGTCTAAATAAGAAGTTGCATCATTAACCACATTACTTATTATTACACGATCATTAGATAGAAAAAAGAAATAATCATTATCTAGCATCTGCAAAAAGGCTGGCTTTTGATTATGAAAAGTCATGCACAATCCTTTCCACGTCGAGTCCTATATGAGACAGGTCAATAGTTGCTCTCGCAATAAAACGTTTTCATGTGGTAGACTTGTCGTCATCTTTCAACTTAATTGTGTTCCATGTAAAAACTTTAAATCAAATGTCAAAGAGAGAAGTACTTTTTGTTTTTTTTTTTGAAATAGAGGAATTCATCGGTCGTTATTTTTTAGATGTGTATTGGGTAAACCTCTAGATTAATGCAATAGTCTGCAAATCACGTCAATCAGATATTCCGCACTAAACAAGTTCTGTATGACAGGCTCGATCGAGAAAGCGTAAGTAGGGGATTCAAACACAGGACCTTTTGGTCCTATGCCTTCCACTCCACCAACTCGATCATCCCTAAGGAGCAGAAGTACGTTCCTACTCGTAAGATCGTGTAGCATGAAAAGATGGAGAATAATAATGTGTAAGAGTGGTTAGAGCACCGAACAACATGAATTTAAGTAGATACTCAATCGAGAGTTAGATCATAATCAAGTTACATGCAACTAAACTCATGCAACAATTGCATAAAATTGCATGAACAAACATCAAGATCACTCCTCTCAACCTCCATAACTCTTTTAGATCCTTAGCATATTAATGGAGTGTGTTTTTGGCTGAATTTCATTATGTACATAAGTGAAGAACTCACTAATGTACAACACATTATCAAGTTGCTTAAAATGATAGTCACGCACACTTTGTTTTTTATCTGATCTTTTATGCATGTGACCCTTAGGTTCCTGGTTATTTTGAGCACTTGAATTAACTCTTAATCGAAACAAATCATGAAGGGTTTCATTATGCCAATTTACCATAACGTAAGTGAACTAACATACAAACTCTTCGATAGTTAATTATCCGACTTACGAACCTTTCCATGGACAATTACCGTGCAATTTGTCCCTTCACCATCCCATACCCCATTTAGTTCGAAGTATGGGCTATGTGTCAATTCTCACTAGACAAACTACGTCACATCTAGTCCAAGTGATATTAGTTCTTGTCCTGAGCATCTCATTACTTTATGTGTCATTGAAGACTCTCTTCCTGACACATAACTGCTTTGGCTAGAGACTCTCGAGTAATGACCCCGATAAGAGGCCGTGGGTATCATCTCTTTCTATCAAGAGCGGTGATCCTTTATTGGCTACCTAATTACCTTTGAATACCAATAGCTATACCCAATTACCATCCTATGAGCAACCTCGTCTTAAGGCAATAAGGAATGGTGTCAAAGCACAAGATCAGTATCCAAGATATCCTTGAGTACATCAAGTCTAGGGATATTTGCACCATTGCTATGATGAGATTAATCACTAACATTTGATAGATCATCCATATGATAATCTCATAGCTGGCCATCTGATGTACTTACTACTCTTAGTAAGCATTCACATGTTAACTGTAAACATCTCATGCTTACAGTTTATGAGATCCACTACTTGATCAAATCAAAGAGTATAACATGTGCTAATCTATCTGGATTAACAATGTCTTGTCTCATTAATCCTATGACTAGGGATAATTTAGATACTAATATAATTGCACATGATAGGAATCTTATTATCATGATATCATTATAGTTTCCTTCATGCTATACTTTGTATCATAGACTTCATTAATTTGATTTAAGATCAACATCAATTCATAAATAAATGAACATCAAATTAATGAAAATTGCCTTTCACTTTATTAATCAAAACAAAGCTTGTACAAAAGTGCTAAAGACAATTGCTTTTAGAGTACTACTATAATAATCTCTCACTTACACTAAAGTCAATCGCCTTTGTATCTCATATCATATTGGAGTACACTAGAATCAAATCTCATTTAAGGAAGTGGCTTAGTCAAAGGATCAGCGATGTTATGATCTATGGACACTATCTCTATCTTCACATCACCTCTATCATTGATCTCCCTGATAAGGTGATATCTCATGAGTACATGCTTGGACCTCTGATGAGACCTTGGCTCCTTGGCTTGAGCAATAGCCCCATTGTTGTCACAATACAACAGTATTGGGTCTACAATTCTCGAAAGCACTCTAAGTTTCATAAAAAACTTCTTGATCCAAACAACTTCTTTTGTCGCTTCTGCAGTTGCAACGTACTCTGACTTAGTCATTGAATCTGTAGTTGTCTCTTGTTTGAAACTCTTCCAACTGATTGCTCCACCATTTGGTGTGAAAACGTAACCTGACTGGGATTTAGAGTCATCCTGATTAGATTGAAAACTAACATCTGTATGCCCACTCATTACGAGATCTCCATCTTTATATACCAAGAATACATCTTTAGTCCTTTCAAGTACTTTAGGATATTCTTGACAGCCATCCAGACACTCACCAGGTTCTGATTGATATCTGCTCGTAACACTTAAGGCATATGATATATTGGGAATTGTACATAACATAGAATACAAGATTGAGCATACAAGATTGATCCTATGGCCAAAGCATACGGGATCAAACTCATGCGAGTCCTCTCATCTTGCATCTTGAGACACATAGATTTTGAGAGTTTTATCCCATGAGTTATGAAAAGAAACCCTCTTTTTGATTGTTCCATACTAAACCTGTTTAGCACTTTATCTATGTATGTAAACTATGAAAGAGCTAGCAACCTCCTTGATCTATCTCTATAGATCTTTATTTCCAATATATAAGTTGCTTCTCCAAAGTCTTTTAAGGAAAATTTCTGGGACAACCAAATTTTGACAGATTGCAAACTTGAGACATCATTTCCTATTAATAATATGTCATCCACATATATCACAAAAAATATGATAACACTCCTACTAACCTTCTTGTACACACAAGGTTCATCTGGATTTTGGAAGAAACCAAACTCTTTGATTGTCGCATCAAATTGGATGTTCCAACTCCTAGATTCTTGCTTTAATCCATAAATAGAATTTTGAAGCTTGCATACCTTTTTGCCATCTTTGGATATGAAGCTCTCAGGTTGTATTAGATACACATCCTTGGCTAGGTTTCTATTCAGGAAAGTCGTCTTCACATCCATTTGCCATATCTCATAATTATAATGAGCAGCAATGGCTAAGAGTATTCTAATAGATTTAAGCATGGTTACGGGGCTAAATGTATTATCATAGTCAACTCCTTGTTTTTGACGATAACCTTTAGTGACTAGCCTCGCTTTATAGGTAATCACATTATCATCCATGTCGATTTTCTTTTTGAAAATCCATAACGTACCTTATGGGTTTTAGCCCTTCGGGTGGGTCAACTGAAGTCCATACTTGATTTTCAAACATGGAATCCATTTCAGACTTCATGGCTTCAAGTCATTTGTCATATTTTGAACTCTTCAAAGCCTCTTAATAGGTTGTAGGCTCATTGTCCTCTATGAATAATACATCATTATGTTCACTTATGAGAAATCTATATCTCTCTGGAACATTACGTATCCTACTTGACCTACGAATATTTTGTTGTCAGAAGGTTCAACTATTGTCTCATCTCCATGAACAACAATCTCGAGTTTAGGCAGTTGATTTGCGTCTATTTTAGCATTATGAACTTTATTAAGTTCAAATTTACTCCCACTGTCTTCTTTTAGAAGATACCCTTTCTCTAAAAAGATAACATGGTGGTAGAATTGATATCTAATTACTCCTTAGGATATCTTACAAACATACATCAATCAGATTTCACTTCATGCTTGTTTGATTGAATCCGCTTCACGTAAGCTGGACAGTCTCAACCTTTCATATCAGAAAGATAGGGTTTTTTGTTAGTCCATATCTCATATGTAGTAACATCATCTGCTTTTAAAGGGACTCTGTTTATCACATAAACAACAGTCTTGAGTGCATAACCTCAAAAGGATTTGGTAGATCTGCTAAGCCCATCATTGATCTTACCATGTCCAACAAGGCTCGGCTTCTCTTTTCAGCCATACCATTATGTTGTGATGTATAAAGTGGAGTTCACTGAGATACAATCCCGTTATCCTTGAGATAACTTAGAAACTCCTCGTTTAAGTATTCACAACCTCGATCTGATCGAAGTGTCTTGACTCTTTTACCGAGCTATTTCTCTACTTTATGTCTAAATTGTTTGAACATTTCAAGTACTTCATACTTGTATCTCATTAGATACACATACCCATATCGTGAATAGTTATCGATAAATGTAATAAAATACATAAAACCACCTCTAGCATGAATGAACATCAGACCACATACATCATAATGTATTACGTCTATTAACCCATTCGTGCGTTCACCATTTCCTTTAAAAGGTAATTTAGTCATCTTGCCTAACAAGCAACATTCAATTGTGTCATATGATTCATAATCAAATAACCCTAAGCTACCACTTCTGTATAGCTTAGACATGCATCCCTCACTTATATAGCCAAGTCGGCTATGCCATAAGTAAGATGATTTTAAGTTATCCCAACTTTTTCTTTTATTGTCATTGATATTTAAAATTGGATAACACATATCTAATATGTAGATACCATTGCACGATGTAGCAGTACCATACAACATTTCATTCAACATAATTTAATAACCATTGCTTGAAAAATTTAAATGAAATCTTATTTTATTAAGACATGAAACAGATATAATGTTCTTTGTCACAACAAGTACATAATAGTAATTATCCAAAATTAACTTAAGCCTACTAGGAAGATACAAAACATAGGCTCCTACGGCTAATGCAGCAACTCTTGCTCCATTTCTCACACGTAAGTCCATCTCTCCCTTATTAAGCGATCTATTATCCCTAAGGTCCTGCTTATCAATACACATGTGTGAGCCACATTTGGTATCTAATACCTAAATATTATGATCAGAAATATTATTATCCTCAATGACAAATAACATACCTAAAGTAGATGGTGGAGCATCTAATGCCTTCCTCTGCTTCAGCGATTCCAGATAGGATTTACAGTTACTCTTCCAATGACCTTCCTTGTTGCAATGGAAGCATATTCCCTTTGGTCTATTCTATTTTGCCTTCTTTTTGGCTACACCTCCCACTAACTTCTTGGACTTCTTCTTCTTCTTCTAGTTCTTCTTGCGATAACCAGAAGCGGAGTCCACCAGCATCATAGCCTTACTGTCCTTCCTGACAGTTTGCTCAGTTGTTTTGAGTAGATTAATCAGTTCATGTATCAAGGTGGATATTTGATTCATCTGATAGTTAAGCATAAACTATGAATAACTATCGGTCAAACCAGTTATAATTAAGTCTATACTTAATTCATGATCCATTATGAAACTCAAACTGGCTAACCTCCCAATGTATCCATTCATCTTCAGCGCATACTGCACTGGAGATAATCCCTCAACTATCTTAGAGAGAAAGAGCAACCTCGAGGTCTCGAACCTTTCATACCATCTTGTTCATCAGACAGTTCCCTTAGATGGTAGATTATGGTATGAGTATCCATAGCCTTATGTTGCTTTTGCTGTTCTAGTAACATAGAGGCTAGCATAATACAGCTATCCAGCTCACTATCATCCAGTAGCTTCTTGTAAGCTTTTTGATCGTCATCAGAGGCATCGGTAGCAAGGGGATTGAGAAGTGGCTCATCTAGAACATATCATAGTTTCTCTAATTTGAGAACAATTCTCAAATTTCGTAGCCAATCTAAGAAGTTTGGTCCAGTGAGTTTGTTGCAGTCTAGTAGAGAGCGTAAGTTCCCAGTAGACGAAGATATCGTGAGAATACAATAACCTAGAAGAATGAGAGAGAGCGTTAGAATGTACATAAATGCAAATCGATAAGGACTTTAATCACATGCATTATGGGTCCCAATATTTTATTCGAATCTATAGCCCTCATTATGAATCCGAGAAAACTTCTAGTTTTCCTATTGAGTCGATATCCAACATCACTAAGAATGACCTTAGATTTGCTCAACAAGCTACCTTTGGTCAATTGGTAAGTATCATGCATACCAATTATATTCAGTTATGTAACCATAGATTTGTACCATCAACTATTGATTTAGCACACTCATTGGACTATCAACTCTTGATATGTATACATCTCATTTATACTACCCAACTTCGCCTCTATCCACGTTGACCTTGGGTTTGCCCAACAAATTAATGCTTTCAGTTAGGACCAACCCATTAATTCAAAAATCTAATTTCCATAGTTTAAACATATTTGTGTAGAGCGGGCTTGAGTTTGCCCAACAACCCAACTCTAAAAGAAATCTGGTTCTTATCATATCAATGGAAAGTGTAAGTCCTAATATTTAGGTTAAGGGATTTGTTCTTAGGTCCCATCAATACTTGGATGGTCTTATATATCTCACATATATATTTAGATAGTTACTATAACCATATGGCATGATTATGGACGCCTCAATTAAATTGAGTCTATGTCCATAACCACCCTATCATGCCTTTTTAACTAGCCCTTAAAATGCATCTAATGCATGTAACACACAAAGAAGGTTTAATTTAGGTTGTGACTTGATTATGCATCAAAAGTTTGTGATTTGATTCAACTCGTGAACTAAATCAGGTGTTATTGTTAGTCTCAACTAATTCTAGTTATGAATGTGATTCGATCTAAAATTTAATTATTTTGATTTCCAAATTAAACACTTTAATTCTGGTACACATGCCTTTTTTAGTCACACTAGAAATGTAATGCTTTACTTGGATTAATTCTAAATTAATCCCTAGGGTTTCTGAAATTTCCGAACATCAATTAGTTATCTAAAACGTCCCTAAGACATCTCAAATTTATTAAGACAATTTCGGCACAAGCTAAAAATATCTTGACGGCCAAAATTATCAAGATAAATGAGTTAACCTATTAAACACTCCGAAAATTTTCCGGAACCTTGATTTCAAGCACATGTACTTAACATGCTACTAACATCAAAATAATACATTTCTTATCTCATAAAAATATTTCTAGGTCATATAACCGAAACACATACACATAAGTCATCAAACAAGTCAGCCCCATTAGCTTTCCAAAAGCTGACCAGTGTTAACTTTGACTTGATCTATTAATTGAATCAAGTTCAATTAATTTTGGAAAAATTTCAAAGTCTTATACACATTTTAAATGTGCCTAATAAAAAAATTCTAGAATCTAATTCCTAGCAATTCTTTATGAACTAAGTGGAATTAGCCAGCATATCATATGTCCACTAATACTTGTCATATTTATCAGCATGCATGTAAAATCGAGAATAAAATATTAACCACTTCAAAAATAGGTTTCATGCATCTCATACGTGTGGAAACATCATATGTGCGTGTTTATGAAGGAAATTCATAAAAACAATGTTTATAAAATTATTCTGGAATTTACAAGCATGTATGTTCATTAGATTTCCAAAATTTCCTAGAACTTCATCATGCATTAGGATGAAATTAAAATCGTAATAAAATGGCAAATGACATTCAGTTGTAATTTCCTTTGATAGAAACATAATATAATACCTTATAAACATTTCTATGAAAGAAAATTAAAAAAACAAATTTTCTAGAAATTTTACAAAATTATCAAAATCAGTACATGCATTATGTTTTCCAGAAATTCTCAGAAACCAACATATGAATATAATGTAAATTAATTCACAATAAAATAGAAAATGACATTCAATTGTGTAATTTCCTTTGGCAGAAACATAATACAACATCTTATAAACATTTTTGTGAAAGAAAAAAAAAACAATTTTCTACAATTTATAAGAATTTTTCTAAATCAACATGCACGTCAGTCACCCAGCAAACAGTTTGTACATGTTCAATAGATTACCTAATACATGCATAAGTGGCTCTGATAATACTATCATAAAGTGGGTCACAATCGTGGTCTATATCATTTTAAGCATGATGAGGTGCGGTATATAAGTGAGTTCTTCAGTTATGTACACAACGAAATTTAGCCAAAAATACAGTCCATTGAGAGGCTAAGGGTCCAGAAGAGTTCTGAAGGTTGAAAGGAGTGAGCTTGAGGTTTGTTCATGCAATTTTATGAATGTGACACTTAGGTTCCCAGTTATTTTGGGCACTTGAATTAACTATTAATTCGAGCATATCATGAATGGTTTCATGCCACTTGAATTAACTCTTAATCCAAGAAAATCATGAAGGGTGTCATGATGCCAATTTACTGAAACGTAAGTGAATTAACATATGAACTCTTTGATAATTAATTATCCAACTTACGAACCTTTCCATAGATAATTACTGTGCAATTCGTCCCTTCACCATCCCATACTCCACTTGGTTCAGAGTATGGGCTATGTGTCAACTCCCGCTAGACTAACTATGTCACATCTAGTCCAAGCGATGTTAGTTTTTTATCATAGGGATCTCATTAATCTATAGAGACATCAAATTACTGAGTCACACCATGAAGCTCTGGGAGAAGGTAATTGAAAAAAGGATCCGGAGAGCTGCTTCTGTGTCGACCAACCAATTTGGGTTTATGCCTGGTAGGTCCATGACATAAGCAATGCATCTACTTCGTTGACTCATGGAATGCTACAGGGAACGAAAACAGGATTTGCATATAGTTTTTATTGATTTGGAGAAGGCGTATGATAGGGTTCCTAGAGAACTCCTACGGAGGTGCTTGGAGGTAAAGGGTATTCCTATGACCTATATTAAAGTTATTAGGGATTTGTATGAAGGAGCAGCAACGAGCGTAAGGACGATAGGAGGCGACACGGACACATTTTCTATCAGTGTTGGACTACATCAAGGTTCTGCTTTAAGCCATTTTCTGTTCATAATAGTGTTAAATAAACTTACCAAACATATACAAGGAGAGGTATCTTGGTATATGTTATTTGCGAACGACATTGTCCTAGTGGATGAGACCAGGGAGGGGGTCATTTCCAAGCTAGAACGTTGGAGAGTTACATTAGAACCGAAAGGTTTTAGGATGAGCAGGTCTAAGACGGAATATTTATAATGCAACTTTTCAGGAAACCAACAGGTACATGAAGCAGCGGTTACAATTGGTGCTGACGTCATACCACAGAAATCGTGTTTTAAATATTTCGGGTCCATCATTTAGAGTGATGGTAATATCGATGCCGATATAATACAACGTATTAGGTCTGGTTGGACCAAATGGAGGAGTGCGTCAGGGGTTTTATGTGACAAAAAGATTCCTTTAAAACTCAAGGGGAAGTTTTATAAAACGGTGATTCGTCCAACTATGTTATATGGGGCAGAGTGTTGGTCGGCCAGATGGCGACATACAAGGCAGTTGTTGGTAGCAGAAATGCGTATGCTTCGGTGGATGTGTGACATCACCAAGAGAGATAGGGTGCGGAACCATGTGGTGAGAGATAGACTATAGGTGGCTAGTGTGGCCGACAAATTGATAGAGACTAGACTTAGGTGGTTCGGATATGTGAGAAGGAGGCCCTCTGATGCTCCAGTGCGTAGTTGTGAGAGTATAACCCTTAGTGAATACAAGTGGAGAAGGGGCAGGCCATACAAGACCTGGAGGGAAGTGATCAAGAAAGATTTGTCTGAGTTGAACCTTAATAAGGTAGTGGCTAGAAATAGAAGAGTATGGCGTGATCGGATAAGGGTAAGGGATTAACCTCTAAAGTTTTGCCAATACAATACAATAGTTACTTGGAGATGGGACTCGTGGCACGCAGATTATGGGGATAATAGGATTGGCATACTTGTAGGGTATATGAGCAAGGACTTCTAAAGTAACTAGAAATGAGGTGAGTCGGCCTTTGCAGCTTATCGGGTACTCGTTGAGCTGGGCTCCAGCAGGTATATCTTGTATTTTAACTTATTTATGTATTTAGTGTAATATTTATTTATTTAATATTTTACCGTACTAGTATACCTTTTCCATGTATCCTGCATCATTCTTATCTTGTCTTATTTGCATTGTGGGTCTACTGGAAACAACTTTTCTACTATGTAGGGGTAAGGCTGATTACTATCAGACCTCCCCTGACCCTGCTTCATTGCGGGACTTCGGACTGGGTGATGATGATGATCTCATTAATCTATATGTCATTGAAGCCTCTCTTTATGACACATAACTGCTTTGGCTAGAGACTCCCGAGTAATGACCCTGGCAAAAGGTCATGGTTATCATCTCCTTTTATCAAGAGTGGTGATCCTTTATTGGCTATCCAATTACCTTCGAATACCAATAGCTGTACTCAATCACCACCCTATAAGAGACCTCGTCTTGAGGCAACAAAGAATAGTGTGAAAGCACATGATCAGTATCCAAGATATCCTTGAGTACCTTAAGTCTAAGGATATTTGTAACATTGCTATCATGAGAGTAATCACTGACATTTGATAGATCATCTATATGATAATCTCATAGCGGGTCATCTGATGTACTTACTACTCTTAGTAAGTATCCACATTTTAAATCTAAACATCTCATGCTTATAGTTTATAAGATCCACTGCTTGAAAAAATCAAGAAGTATAGCATGTGCTAGTCCATCCAGATTAACAATGTCCTGTCTCATTAATCTTATGACTAGGGATAATTTATATACTAACATAATTGCATATGATAGAAATCTTATTATCATAATCTCATCATAATTTCCTTTATGCCATGTTTTGTATAATAGACTTCATTAATTCGATTTAAGATCAACATCAATTCATAAATAAATGAACATTAAATTAATGAAAATTGTCTTTTTCTTTATTAATCAAAACAAAGTTTGTACAAAAGTGTAAAGGTGATTGCCATTAGAGCACTACTCTAACACAATATGTATGCATTTTTACCCTTAAGATTTTGTACAGTTGAACTGTCTGTGTTTTTTAATAAAATTATGAACTATCATTATGTATACATCTTTACCCTTTAGCTTTAATATCATTTCTTATCACATAATTATTACATCATAGATACAGCTTTTCAAATGAAATGTGTCTTCTAATTTACAGTCACTTTCTATTGTAAGCAACTAAGTGAAGTGTTTTAACTATCATGAGTCAATAACATTACTTAGTGAGGAAATTGCGTAAACCTCGCCTATGTTTTGTATTCTCAAAGCATTATCAAGGGTGAGGTACAAACACAAAAATCTTAGTTCATTTTTTGACTATTTATACTTAAAATTTTAGTATTTCAATTGGATAAGTGGGATTTTTGGAATTTCCTCATCCTTAATCATAAGAAGGATGCGAGTTCTGTGCTAGATATTTTAGAAGATATTTTTGTCGCACATCACAATCTATGTTCTACGACCATGTGCAAAATTTAGTTTTTAGGTAAGGTATTAAATTGTTGACGATAACCCGAATTGCGGCTGTATGTTGTAACTGATTTATGAATTCTTGCTTTTCTGCATTTGGTTATAAGTGAAAGTGTAGTTGCATTCTGCTCAATATACTCAAAACTGTAAGTTATTTGCAGTCCATTATTCAAAATCTAGTTTTTGAGTCAGACAACATTATTTTTGATCACTGAATTAGGAATCACTTCCTCAATATTACTCTTTAAAGGCAAGAAAAGCCGCTTGAATCTTCTTTTTTTAATCTCCATCCCATTTCTTAAGCAAAAAAGAATCAGTTTTGGGCAAAAGTTCTACAATAGAATAGACCTTTAATTTTCTTTTCTAATTATGGTTGCCTTTGTTTGGATGTATCTAGACGCGCATACAAAAGAAATACAATTATTAGGAATTTAGTCCTTCAATTAATAGAAATGGGAAGATACATAAATCAATTAGAAGAAAACCACATACCATACTGAAGAACAGTAAAGAAGTAATGGAGACCCATGTCCTTACGGAGACATTTAATTGAGAAGAAGAAAAGAACTGAGCAAGTCCTACGTTACGCATGTTATGCTTATAGCAAGAGATGCATTAAAACCGGAATTGGGTATGCAGGACATTGGAATCACAGACTCCTGTTACTGATTTGGTTCCCTATCAAATCATAACATTCTCGTCCAAAACTTACACTCATTCGAGATGGCCTCCAATGACTTGCCAATGCAGAGGAACCTTTCTATAACCAAATATCTGCTTCCTGTATATTTAGTGGGTTCAACTCTTAGCATGGCATGTGTTATGTGTATATGCCCATGTGTTTTATATGCTAAACTACTGCAACCTGGGACGGTCATGGCTGATCTACCTAGGAATAGGACGATCTCCCCCTAGGATGGAGTAACGGTTAGTAGAATTGAAACACGAATAGTAATTAACAAGAATATACACACTATAGTGTGGTTCTCATTCATAGAATGTACCGTATAAGTAGGTAGCATTTAACTCCTACACATGATCTACCTTCAAAAAAAACAAAAAAAAAACTCCTACACATGATCTAATTTTTAAGATTAAGTTATCGAGTTCAGGACATGTATAATTTTGTTCTCTCTAATAAAGACAAAATTTTATCATCCAAATTATCTAGCATAGAAAGACAAGAAATATAGCCAAAAAGGAGGCGCTTACGTTTGCTTTTTCAATTAAAATTTTAGATAATGTACATTCGTATTCATTCATTCAAAAAATAAAAAATATTTTTTTTTTATAAAATGAAGAAAATAGTATTATATTGAAGAAGTATGCAACATATGCGCAGAACCACAAAAAACCTGCAACAAGGCAATCTGACGCAACAAGAGATTACTCCCATGACAAAACCCCTGGCCAGAGGCTAAACGTGAATAAGACAGAGTTACAAACTTCCCAAGATTCAAGGAACTAAGACGACAGCGCACCAAAAGAAACGAAGACTACGAGTTATACAGGGCAAAATAAAATAAGTTTACGACGATATAACACCAAAATGGTAGATAAATTATTATAGAACTTTTAGGATGTCCCATATTGCCTAGATATAAAGATGTTAAAAAGTTTATAAGTGATAAGGGTCAGTTATTCAAACAACTAGTTTTTGTTATTTGGACAATAATTAACTCAAACTTAATTTTTATTAGTGGGTTCTACATTCTACCCATATTAAAATTTAACACTTTTAAAAATCACACTTCACTTAGAAACACAATTAGCAATCAATATGATGATAAAATGAAGACATGAAATCCAGAAAAGATGGTAATTAAGGAACATTCATGTTTGCAGAGAGTTTACCTTGAAAGGGAGACATTTACGAATTGTTAGAAGGAAATAGCATAAGAAATGAAAATAATATGAAGAAAAAACAGGAACTACAATAACAATCATACGACAAGTAACAAGTTTTTCCTGCGGGGGCCCGGTAATTTTACTTCATAGAAGAGTTACAATTCCAAAATGAGAGAAGATGGAGAGGTAATGAACATGCCCATAGACTTGCGTTTAAGGATAAATATCTATAGAAATATCGGAACTAATAAGTATAACAAAAATAATGTGGGAACCCAAGTGAAGGTTGATTTTCAGGGAGGGGAGTGGAAATGCTATGAATAAATAAGCGCCTTGAAGGTCACAGTGGCCGTATAAATATCTGTAGACGGTAGGTCAGGCTAGGGCAGGAGCAAAGGCAAGACCATTGATTATTTCCATTTTCATGGGATGGATTGTCGTAAATGCGATCTGACCATTGAGTTGTGTTGGTGACATCTCAATCTACGTGGGAATAGCAGAGCCCGAGAAGTGTATGAATGTTGATTTTCTTTCATAGTTTTTATATCTATGTATTTTAGCAACCTTACCTACACAATAGTAAAAAATAATAGCCCCAACTTACTTGCGTGCACTCCACCCCTCTAACCAGCTATATATAATGATGCTTGTTTCAGACCCAGGCCATTTGAACCTCTTTGCTTTCCACACAGTTCAAAGTATACAGACATACATTTGTATCAGCTTCTAACAATGGAGTTTGGAAGTGGTATTCAGTTTCTTCAGGACAAGACCATTTTGGTCACCGGTGCTACTGGGTTCCTAGCAAAGAGTACGTCACATGGATTCCCTGTCTTTCTAGTAATCTTTAGGGATTCACAAGCTCACAACTTCTCTTTTTCGAGTGCAGTTTTTCTGGAGAAGATACTGAGAATGCAGCCAAAAGTGAAGAAGATTTATCTTCTTTTAAGAGCTGCTGATGCTAAAGCTGCCTCCCTACGCTTTCAAAATGAGGTGTGTATCTATAATGTAGCCAAACATATTAAAAGATAAGGGTAAACGAAATAAAAAGCTCAAAACCGGAACACTGCATCTTTATAGTTTCCTTCTTCTTTGCCTTTGTTCCTCCTCAATCAAACATTAAATGGCTGAATAATACAGTCATCTTTTAAAGTTAAGTAAGTTATATCAGACTAGGACAGCCCCTGTTTAAGGAACAGTTCTTGGTACCAGAAGTAAGTATGGGTTTAACCAGAAAAAGTAGTAGAAAAATAACAGTATATAATTACTGCTGCTAGGAACTTGAAACTCCATGTCTGTGTCTAAGGAATTAAAACCTTTTCCTAAGATTTAAAAGGCAACTGATTTGGTTTAAGCTTTTGTATCATCTGCTGATTAACCTATATTCACAGGCTATTGGGAAGGACTTATTTAGACCACTAAAAGAGAGGTTAGGTGCAAATCTGAATTCCTTCATCTCTCAAAGAACTGTTCTGGTACCTGGGGACATCTCTGTTGGTGATGATCTGGGAATTGGGGATTCAAATCTGAGGGAGAAGATGTGGAATGAATTAGATGTTGTTGTAAATTTGGCTGCCACCACCAACTTTGACGAAAGGTACGATATTAACAAGGGACCACAGCCTATTCACTTCTTCTTTTTTATTTTTTATTTTTCGTTATCTTCATTTTACGGGGAAAACATAAACTTGCAGGTATGATGTCGCACTTGGCATCAACACATTAGGCGCCAAGCATGTCTTGTGCTTTGCCAAGAAATGTGTGAAACTAAAGAGCTTCGTACACGTGTCCACAGGTACGTTACTGGATCACCTACCGTTTCTTTCTTAACTTGTTATATAACGAAATAAAAGAAACCTGGCAAAGGCACCTTATTTTATTAAAACTTATGGTATAGGGTTGGAACACCCAAGACAAATTGAGTAACATATTGAAATCGCAATTCATAAAAAAAAGAAGAAGCTTGTTTCCTTCTTTTTCTCCAACAATTTGGATTTTCTAACCAAGCATAGTGATTGAGAGCAAATGATGGTGGTGTAATCTTCAGCTTATGTCGCCGGAGAGAAGACAGGGTTGATATTAGAGACCGCATGTCAAATGGGGGAGAGCCTTAACGGAGTCAAGGGA
This sequence comes from Erythroxylum squamatum, assembly GCA_025629845.1. Lineage (NCBI taxonomy): Eukaryota > Viridiplantae > Streptophyta > Magnoliopsida > Malpighiales > Erythroxylaceae > Erythroxylum > Erythroxylum squamatum. Next base: position 8,197,226 of record JAOTBA010000008.1, on the reverse strand, counting down.
CTAGACGTGTTTGACGAAAAGCGGCTGATTGAGGCGACATTGGCTGAACTTGAAGCTAAGGGAGCTACCGTTCAAGAGACCAAGGAGGCCATGAAGGATTTGGGCCTTGATAGGTAAGCTCTTAATTACGCATAAGAAATAGAGGGAAAAAATCATTTATGATGCTTAAAAAACTGTTGCTTTCCAAAAAAAAAAAAACTATATATTCACAGCCCTAAAGCAACTACAAGGATTTTAGGTTGATCTATTATTTAGAGGATGAATTCAAGCAGCAAATAAACTCCAATACCGAGCTATTTGAGTCCATGGTTTTAGTTTATGGAAAAGTGAAACACAAGTGTTTTAGGCTTCAGGAGTGAACATAATAAGTTGAAACAATCTCCTTTTATCACTAAAGTGTCAAGTCTTCTTTCACTTCTGGGACTGGGAGTTCACACTCCACACACGTCTTGGAATACCGAGGGCACAAGACAGTTCACATGTGCCATTACGATGGTTATGCTAAGCTCTCTACCAATTGGTCAGGTATTTATTGTCCTCCTTAATGGCAAGCAGTCATAAAGTTATCTTTTACAATGCCGTACTATAGCAAGGTATTTAGTCATTCATAGTGATTTGTTAATGGAGTAATTAACTTGGACTTAATTTTTCAACAATTTATGTCCCATGTTTTAGCCTATTGTTAAGTTTTTCATCCCAAAATAACTCTTTTTTCCCCTAAAATTATAAATACTTATAGCACCTTTTATTAAATAAGAAAAGTAGAGTGGGTATATCTTGGATCATTATTCCTCGAGATAATAACTAAACTCTTGTTTCAAACCAAAAAAAAAAAATTGATACCAGTCAATATCCCTGGTGGCCCCTGGGTAAGTAACCCAACACGAAAAAGTAATTAGACGGGGACATCAGACAGTTGAATTGTACGACGGCCTCTCAAATTTTATTTCATGGAATAAATACTATTCTTCCTAGCGTATTACCAGGATTCTTACGGGTGTTGTTCTTGGAATCCTGTTCTTAATGTCATCCATGTTTGTCAGATAGAACTAGCTACATAATATAATTAAACTTAATTAAATAAACATAGTTTAACGTCTGAATGGGTTTTTTCATCTATTTTTTAAAACTTTTGGGATTAGATTAATGGGAAATCATAGCGTGGAGCGGTGAGGCCAACTGCCCTACAGTTGAGCTATTAAATGAGATAGGTCAAAGCTCATTTTCTCATTTGCAGCTGACAGGAGTTTTCAATACTGTTTGTACTTTGCGTGAGGAATAATTAGGACACAATGCTTTCTTCATCATCGTCTTACCTTCCTTCTACCTTAATTTTTCTCTTGTCAGTTTTCTTCTCACTTCACCCACTTGTTCTTCTCCCAAAGCCCCAAACCCTCCATTTCAGCTGAAGGTGTAGATTGACTTGTCTCCTTAGTTTATATATATATAATTTTTATTTCAAACATGCATGCATGGTATATCTTCCGCACACTAAATTTGGAGGATATCTTCTTAAAATGTTTACTCGAGGAAGGCAGAACTACATGTCAAGCTACGTAGTTCAATCTTCTGATAAATTTACACACATTACACTAAGGTAAAATTTGATTGTGTTTTGCAGGATATCTTTATAAGTTAGTTAATTTAAAAGACCATGAAAAGTTTTCCTTCAAATAATTATAATTGAAACCTGATATAATTAGCATTAATTACATTGCTTATCGTACAAATGGACTACTTATGTTGATGGATTGAAAAATTCTTGACCTAAATGAACTTTTAGATAGTAGCGATAGCGCTTTAGGGAGACCAGGTTGGCCCAAATTTTATTTAATCGGTCAACGAAAATTTGAATTTAGGGGATGGATTCGTTCCTTTCTTCTTCACCCACTTTGTTTATGAAGTTACGCTTGCAGCAAAGAAAGGAGAACTAAAAAGAGATATATATCAGATTATAAATGATTGAGATTGTTGATAAATTTAGGAAGGTTTTGTGAATTAATGTAAAGAAACAAGCTTTTCAAAGATAGTGTAATGTTCATGAAAATAATTTCAGGGCGAAGTTGTATGGATGGCCAAACACATATGTATTTACAAAGGCAATGGGGGAGATGTTTGTGGGACAATTGAAGGAAGATATGCCAGTGGTCGTAATCCGTCCCACCATTGTCACCAGTACCTACAGAGAACCATTTCCTGGTTGGGTTGAAGGTGTAAGGTACGTAACTTGGTTCTTCTGATAATTTACAGATAAATTGGAGAGTAAATTCGATCCTAAATTTGTTTTGTGGCTGCAGAACAATTGATAGCTTAGCTGTCGCATACGGAAAAGGCAGACTGACATGCTTTCTCGGTGACCTTAATGCAACTGTAGATGTAGTAAGATAAACAAACTTCTTCTTCAGAATGTATTAATATATATAACTAACAGCTGCTAATGCTTTTACTAGAACAAACTAATGACAAATTTAAAATTGGCAGATACCAGCTGACATGGTGGTGAATTCAATGATTGTGGCCATGGTTGCTCATGCTAATCAACCATCTTATGCAATTTACCAAGTGGGGTCTTCAGTAAGAAATCCTCTCAAGTTCTCTGAACTCCAAGATTTCGGATTCCGTTACTTCACCAAGAAACCATGGATCGGAAAGGATGGCAAGCCTGTCAGAGTTGGGAAGGTTAAAGTTTTGACCAACATGGCTAGCTTTCGGAGATACATGGCACTTCGCTACTTGCTATTTTTAAAGGTCTTAATTCATCATACTTGCTCAAAACTTTCCGTATGATGAGTTTCTCTAATCTTTATTCCTAATTAACTCTAATTACAGGGACTAGAATTTGCAAACACAGCCTTGTGCCATTATTTTGACGGCGTGTATAGTGATCTCAATCGTAAGATCAAATTTGTCATGCGACTGGTTGACCTTTACCGGCCATACTTGTTCTTCCAAGGAGTGTAAGTATCTTCTACTTTTGAGACAGATGAGACTAGTTAATCTTGTGGTTTGTTCTTAAGCGTGCGATGGTGTTATTGAAACGCAGATTTGATGACATGAACACCGAAAAATTGCGGATGGCTGCTAGAGAGAATGGCATAGAGAATGATGTGTTCTACTTTGATCCAAAGTGCATTAACTGGGATGATTACTTCATGAACATCCACATTCCTGGTGTTGTTAAACACGTTTTCAAGTGACAGTATCAACTAGTGCATGAGTCGAATTACTTCTGTCATTTGTTCAAGGCATGATCTACATCCTTTATATATGTAGCTAGCAAGCCATTTAGAAATTGAAAGAAGAAAATATGTTGAAGTTATTGGCTCATTGTTTGACCAATAAGGATTTATGTCGAAAGTTGTATTGTTCCTGTTCTATTTTTGTTGGTGAAGAAGAAATTGAATTTCTTTTTTCTGCGCAAGGAACGTGACCAAATAACAATATACACCTTCGATACATGTTAACAAGGATCAGCAATTAGGCATTCATATTATTTAAGTCCTATTGAAAACCTAGTCATATTATTTGTTTTTAATCTTGTGTTACGAGATGGGTGAAAGAGTTTATTTAAACACATAATCTCCTTCTACATGCGTGCGGGGAGATATATAACATTACTTGCTCTAATGTTGCGGTCTAAACAAAACGATATAAATTAAATTCTATCTAAACCAATTAGAGGCAAGTGCACCCCGTCGACAAGCAATATAAAACGGTAAGAATTGGATATCGTACCTAAGGGAATTTTCCAACATATAAGACAATTAAATTAAACGATGAAAATTGCTCGTATGATCAAGAATTAATTGATTTGAGAATAAAATAAAATAAAGTAAGCAAATTAAGAAAATATGAA
>JAOTBA010000008.1:8182287-8193270 GCA_025629845.1 Erythroxylum squamatum | reverse complement strand
CACTTTAGTCTCAAGTATGTCGCTTGATTAATTTTCCGACAAATTAAATCCCATTGGTTGTGGCATTCAATCATCTATGGTCTTAATCTAGTTGATCAAGCTAAATTAAGATTAAATATGCATTTAATCAAGCAAAAATCAATACCACAAAAATTATCCAAATCCAATATCAATTTTAACCTTAACCGAAAAGAAAAACTTATTCACACATATTTATCAATGTAACATAAATCATGGTCTTTAAATATGTTTGCATTGATTAAATCACACAATTAAAATAAATACGAAATTAATGAAAACAAATTAAAAACACCCCCTTTTCTTTTGCGGCTGTATTTTCTCCAGCTCTCCACGTTGCTTTTTGTTTTTATCTCCTAGCACAAAACATTATTCCCTAGCAAAAGTTCCAGCTTGCTTTAACGTGTGTGCTTCTTTTATTCCACCAAGTGCTTTGTTATGATGTCTCCAACAGCTGCCACGTTAATCCCCTAAGCCACCAACTTGCAACTTGTTTTTCATTTGTTAAGCCACCATCATGTAACGTTATTCATGCCACCACTTCAAGTCCACCAAATGCTTATTTTATCGTTTTTTAAACCACCAACTATCTTCAACGTTGTACGTCCAACGGAAGTTCAACACAGCTGCTTCAATATCTTCATCAACGTGTTCATGCCACCAGCTGCTTAGTCCAGAGTATGAAATGTTTTTCTAAGTGTTTGGTCCACCCTTAATCACGTTACTTATGCACTTCCTTCCTCTCTAACCAGCTGCCAACTTGTGAGTGTTAACGCCACCTCCTGCTTCTTTTGTTCAGCCCTTTTAACGCCCCCTCCTGCTTGCCTTCAACGTGAGTGATGGAGAGTCTTCACCAGCAGCTCACGATGTTCATCAAGCCACCAGCTAACTTCGTTATCTTCACACCAACAGCAGCGTCCTTGAGTTGTTTCCCCAGCTGTTCACGTCTTCATCAAGCCACCAGCTGAATCGTTTGCTTCCTTATCCACCAGCTAGCCACGACTCCACGCAGCTCCCTCAAGTCTCCAACCCCACCAAGCTTCAACGTCCTCTCCTTCAGCTCCTTAGCTATCTTTGTTTTTTCGTTTCGTCCTACCAGGTGTCAGTTCAACGTGTCTTCATCAAGCCACCTTGCTAACGTTTTTCCCAGCTGCATGTTGATGCTTCTGCCACCTTGCGTCCACCAGCTCTTGAGGAGTTTTCCACCAGCTACTTCAGCTGCTTTGATTGTTAATGGAGAGATGAGTGATCAGTGTAGCGTCAGTGTTTGAGCGTTGTAAGCGAAGAGTATATTTTGTGGTGTGTAACATTAGTGAGAGGAGTGTCCTCACTAACGTGCTTTTTCATTCTCTTTAAACCCCAGTCTGCCATCTTCTTTCACGCCCATAATCATGCTTAATCAGCCCCCTCAAGCCGCCAGTCGACTGTTCTCAAACCATGCTAAACCTACTGTAGCTGAAATGACAAATTAATGTTGCTTGTTTTTTCCACCATTCACGCACCTCACACCTAACTCTTCCCTTTTTTTTTTCAATCTTTCACGCCAGCCTCCTCTCTTCTTTTCTGCTGCAGCTATCTTCTTGTTTTTATGTATTGAATGTCAAACTTTGCTTCACGCGTAACTAAAATCCTTCTTTTTCTCTTTGCCGCCAGCTGACTTTTGCTCTCGTGTTTTAACGTTTTAGCCCCTCTAAATCACGCCACTTGCTGCTGCTCTGTTTCATATTACTGTGTTGTTTTTCTTCTGCCTTCTCCAAAGTCCACGCACGCCACTTCTTAGCTTCCCAAGTTGTCGTTTTTGTCTCTGGCCATCCTATCTATTAAATCACATTCATGAATGCAATAACATGCACAAGTTAACGTTTTCTAGAGGTTCTCTTGCTTGATGCTTTTGAACATTCCAAATTCCATAATGTGCCTAAAATTAAAACAAATAACTTTTAATTAGTGCAATTTGAATATTAAATGGACAATAGTTTAGCAAATTATGTATCAAAAATTAATACAAAAATGACCATTAACATCTCACTCTTGGATAAATGTCTTCATTTTACAAGTTATTGAGTAATTGCAAAGTTATAAAGGTTTTGTTAATATCCGAGCCTTGCGAAGGGGAATACTGCTAAGCTTCTATAGTAGGAAAAAGAAAAATTCTGACTTGTCCTTTGTTAATTATAAATCAAACTTACGTAAATTTAGCTTGATAACAAAATTTACAAATGATATATTTATTTCTTGATATATTAAAAGTTCAATAAGTAATAATAAATTTATAGTGAAGAGTTGCGAGTGACTGGCGAAACAAGAGAGGCGAGTAGTTGGAGACAAACGAGAGACTGGCCAGCGAGCGTGAGAAGCGTTTGGGCATTTGGTGTGTGAGTGAAACACGTGTAAGTGGATTCCAGAGGTAGGTGAGAGCAAGACGAAAGAGTGGCTAGGTGTTTTGCGCTATAGTAACGTGAAGAGTACTCCACCTTAATAGAAGACTTCCTGATCTAGTAAGTAATTGGTTGTCCATCAGTAACTTTCCTATTTGGGTAAGCTTTATGATGATAGACATAGGAAGCCCCTCGAACCATCTCAAAACTCATTCAAATGCAAGTATCTTCCTTGAACTAGAATTTCCATCCATCTGCAACTCCTTAAATGCGAGGAGGTACCTAGAACATGGAAGAGTGTAATTTTCTCTAAAGTTCCTCCACATAAGCCAAAGCTATTATAGTCTACATTGGTGAATGGAGTTGTCTCCCTTCATGAAGAGCTTCTGAAAATAGGGGTTAAAGCTTGGTAATGTAGCCTCATTCCTTTAGGTACATGCCTGGGCTCATTCCAAATGAGGGAACAAGGTTTTAAGAAGGTGCTCCTTATCAAGGAAGACTCCTCTTCATCTTCAGATTTAGAAATAAGGACTGTTTTCTTGCAATTATAGAGACAAGTCTACAACGGGCAACCATTGCTGGTATAAAGGTGGCTTTTGGGCATGGAACTGGACAGAAATGAGATTGAATTCTTTCCCATTTGGATTAACTTTCACAATGTGCCATTCGAGTACTGGACTTTAGATGGGTGAAGCTACCTGGCAAGTTTAATAAGTAAACCTCTAGCTTTGACTCTTCTGCTACTATGTTTGAGAGAATTTGTTATGTTAGAGTTTGTGTGGAAGTCATAATTAATGATGATTTGCCTGACGTGCTTCATGTGATGAAACTTAATGAAGCTAGGGAATTAACTAGAGTTGAGATTAGGCTTTCATATAGTTGGAAACCTCAACTAGGAAGGGTATGGAAGGAAACTGGAAAAGCATTTAGAACTGGTGAATATTAGGTAAAGATTATGAGTTTTAGGCAGACTTGGGAACTAATAAGGTTGAGAAGTCACGGGTACAATTGGGAACTAATGATGCTAAATAGTTAACCAATGAAGCAACTAAGGAATTGTATAAAAATCCCAAACTAGTGGATGAGGCCTTAGATCTAGAAGTTGGCCCTAGAGACCAAAACAATGAGGTCACTAACAGGGGATTAGATGTAAAGAGTTAGGGGGAGTATATGTTGTCTGAGGAGGATGACTAGGATTTAATAGAACCTCAAATAGAGAAGTCTACTCCTTTCCAAATAGAAGATTTGGTAGGAAGAAGAAAAAGCCTAAGGGAGCCGGGTAACTTATAAGATCCTTTTGCTATAATCTTTTAGAATATCAAAGGAATGAATGATCCTATCAAAACCTAATCAATAAAAGATTTATTGTTGGAAAACAAACCTGTTTTTTGGGATTATTGGAGCTCGTATTAAAGCTCACAAGCTACAAGATTCTATAAAGTTCTTGGGCCCTAATTGGAGTTTTGATTCCAATCACCAAGACCACTACAATGGTATAATATTTTTTGCTTTTGTGGGAGACAATTTTCAAGCATTAACAAAGTGTAGCTTAGATCAATAAATACATCTTATCTGTAAAGACTTGACTTCTCAATTTTTGTTTGATTTGACCATTGTTTATGCTTCTAATTTTTCTTTTTACAAATCTTTTATAGTTAGCCCTTGAATTGTTGTTGGATATTTTAATTATGTATTAAATCCTTCTAAAGTAGTCAATTTCCTGGCTCACAAGGAGGGGTTTCTAGATTTAGTCAAGGTTATTTGGCAAACTAGGGTTTATGGGTGCAAATCATTCTGGCTCATGCAGAAGCTGAGGTTGCTGAGAAATAGTCTGAAGATTTTTGTCAAGGATAAGAGTCCTTCGATTGAAAGAATGCAAAGGTGACTTTTAAAAATTTTTGGAATTGAAGCATAGAGAGACTAAGGCACTTGAATGCTACTTGAGGCCCTTACAAGATCATAATTCCTTGATATTTCAAAAAGCAAAGATTTCCTGGATTCAAGAGTAGGATACAAACACCAAATTCTTCCATAATTCTGTTCTTGCCAGAAGAAATATTAATAAGATACTCAGCTATCTTGATGGTGCTAATCATTTGGTAACAGATAGCCATTCCATTCATAGGATGGTGTATGACTACTTAAAAGGTATTCTTGGTTCAGGTAATACATCTCCTTGTAACTCTCAGACCATAACTGACCTTTTCAGTCAAGCGCAAATGAGGGAAGCAATGTGGTTGATTCGTAGACTTTACATTAATGTAGTCTAGTGGACCAATAGATAGCGTAACTTTTGTATACAAATGAATTGTGATGTAATCACTTTACTAATATGATACTTTTATATATACTACTCCAATTATTTATTATTATATAATGACAAGTGTACATGTTGCTCCAATTATTTATTATGATATCACTTTTATATTTAATTGTTCATAAGTTTAACAACTATTAATTGCGCATCATTAAAGCAACTTCATGAATAACAAAACAATAAAGAAAAAATATAGTGCAAAATATATTAGTTCAAATGAGGATTTTTCATTCTTTATAATTCAAGTTTTTTAAAAAATAGTACAATTTAGTTCTACTTGTTTATAACAAACCATATATAAACTCATCATAAGTAAAAAACCCCCTACAATAATCAGTACAACAAATTTAAACTCAATTTTCTCTTTTGTGAGCAAAACAATGTCTTTTTTCATTGGCTTTATTGCTCCTTAATTTTGAACGTTAAACATGATTCAGTTATGCTTCATTAAGCCTTATGCTTTAAACTATATACTTCTTTCTTCAAGTTATGAATTATTTCAATAACTCTCTACCTAAATTTGTTATTATACCACTTGAAAAATTCACATCTTCTATCTTGAAAGATAATTATTAATTAACAACAAAAACATTAAAATTATAAACAAATGATTTTAACTTATCAAAAAATAAACTTACACGATATTTGGGGCATCCATAAAATCTTCTTCCTGGGTTTTTATCACTCTATGAAGTTCTTAACAAAGTTCTTAAACCATAATAACACACTAAATAATCATTATTTGAATTTAATGTAGTGTTAATTGAAGACCACGTCCATATATTTATTTAGTCACTGTAAAAATTATATTAGTATTCTTAGTTCTTCTAATCAAAGGTGGAAACAGTATGTCAACAATCTTAAATAGTGTCTTTTTAGGAGTGGAAACAATATGTCAAATAATCTCAAATAAAAGCTAATACTTGCAATGGTTAAAAGTGCACTACACTTATGGGGGGAAACAATAGAGAAGCAAAAAATCTATAATAAAAGACACCAATATAAGATTTGAACCTATCTATAGGAAAAATCCAACAGAAAGAAGATACCTCCTTACTCGGAGTCAAAAATATAAAGATCATAGCTTGTAATATCCAGGGTGTTAATTATCCCTTTTGCTTAAAGACTTTAATTTTCAAAATAAGCAAGATATAGTTGGCATATTATAATCCACAATCAAATATGGAAAATGCAATTTCCTCAATTTTTTACGCATATATTGGAAAGAGATTACCAATCATTCAAGTAATTCATATCAAAGCCAAAAATAAACTCTCTAATAACTCAACAGACATATCATTCATATATGCTCATATATATGTATATAACAAATAACATTTATGGGCCAATATTTTTTGACTGACCTGGTAGGTTTTGATGAGGCCATATGGAAAGGAGTCATTGTATACAAGGAAACCACCATCTTTTGAGGTGCGTTTACTACTTCCTCTCCACTTAAATTATTCATAATTGAAGTTTAATATGAAGAAGACCAAATTGTGTAATTATATTCTCAAGTTAGATGACCTTACTTTAATATTACGTAAAGTAAATGCCTCATGGTCTCCAACATTAAGGGAACATTATGTTTGATTTTGTTTCTTTTGTAACAATATAGTATTGCAACAAAAATCAGAAATGGAGAAAGAAAACCCCTTTTACAAGTAATGGATATATGTAAGAGTGATAGAGATACTGATAGGCTATTATTTGATGCGTTAATTTGGGTCAATTGTGTAGTGCTTTGGGGTAGATATTTGCTAATTTACTGTTTTTATATTATATTTGGATGTTAGGAATTGTTTTGGAGAAAAGACGAAAGAGAAAAGACGAAAAAAGAGAGAGCTCAGTGTTTTGCAAAAAGAAAAGAGGGTCCAGCGTTGGTTTTGAAAAGAAAGAACAAAGCAGCATGAGGAGAAAGAGCAAAAGGAGGTTCAACATTTTATCAAAAACACTATGCAACCCATGAAGAAAAAGAAAAGGATTCAGTGTGTTTTGGAGGATAAAAGGAGCCATAAAACGCAGAAAAAAGAAAGCAAAACGCAGCAAAAAGGGTTCAACGTGTTTAAGAGAAAAAAAAGCAGAAAAAGAATGGAAAATAGTAGACTGGAGAGGGACACGTAGCAACCTCCACAAAATGACACAGCTTCCACTCTCCAACATCAGCAGCAGGCCTCCACTAAAAATGTTGCGCAACATCCTCTCCATTTTCACGTAAACACCCCATTCACTTCCACTCTCCAGCAACAAAAATGAAGGAGCCGCCACTCAACATACACACTCCACTCACTCACCAAAACAGCCCCCACTTAGTTACCATACACTGACTTCACGCCATTCACTCCACTCACCAACAGCAGCCTCCACTAACGCACAACCGTCACATCATCTTCGACGCAGCCTTCTCCAGCACTGATGCAAGCAGCCCTCTAGTAGCTTCCACTCTATGCACAAAGGACGCAACATCCAACCATTATAACACGCATCAGCCTCCATTTCAGCTCCAACTTCAACGCAGCTTCCACCTACGAAGCCCTCACCAATAGCTAGACACACAACCATCCATTCATGCATTCACCATGTAGCAACCTCCATCAAAAACAACAACCGCAGCCTTCATTTGATTCACAACATGTTTTCTTTATTTAGTTTATTCATGAGTTTGTTTAGGGTTTTTGCTTGTGGATTGGTTGGCATGATGATTTGTGGCTAGAATCTTAATTTCTCTTAGTGATTTGATATTTTGATGATACTTTAATATTAAATTTTGTTGGAATCCATGACTTAATATTTATACTCTTGTTGATTTTCCTTGGGTTTAATTGCTCTCACTTTGGATTATTGGAAGTTTGCTTGGTATAAATTTACCTTTGAAAGGGGGGGGGGGGTGTTTGCTATAAGATTGAAGGAATTTAAAATATGATTTTATAGTGAGTTAGGAGACCCAAGAAACCTAGGAGGTGAAAATAGAAGGTTGAGTTTGGAACTTAAGAAACTCTAGGAAGAACTTAATTAAGGGATTACTAAGTGATGTTTAGAGTGGATAGATTAATTCACCTTTGGGAGAAAAGGGTTAATTACTCTTAAAATTCACATACAAGGTTAGGATTATTCATTTGTGGAGGATAGCTAATTCAATATTAAGGTTAACAAAAATATCATTCCCTAAGAGAAAGTCGTTCCCCATTGACGTTAATATCTTTAATTATTGTTGCACTCTTTTCTTAATTAGTTATTGCACAGATTTGTCATATTCATAGTTATTTTGGTTGCAATGAATTTGGTAGTTGCTTAGAAATTTCTTTGAGTTTTAAATAATTCTTTACATTGCTTTTAATTTCCTAAAATTTCACCCAACCCGATTCCAAACATCGTTAGCTAGCATAGATTTGAACTTTCTCATAATCCCTGTGGTCACGACTCGTTTCTTACCGATTATTACTCACTTCAACAACTGTACACTTACGGTTCGCGACCAAGTTTTTGGCGTCGTTGTCGGGGATTAATGTTTGAATGTTTGTTTCTATAGCTAGTTTGTATTTACTTATTGGTTTTCTTTTTTTATCCCTAGAGTAACTTATTTATTTCTTTTTCTTTTTGCATTTTCGTTTTCTTGCACAACTTGTGTGTAAGAGGATTATATGCCCCGAACCACTAGAGGGCAAGAAAGACATTTTGATCTAGAGTTGGAAAGAACAGTAAAGTCAATTCGTCAGCAAAAGAAAATGGAAAATCAAGCAGAAGAGCTTCAGAGGATTCAAAGAGAGAGGGATGAGATGACTCAGAGATTAGCTCAATTAAAGACCAGACTTGGTGCAGATAATTTGAATGGAGGAAATGGAAGAGGAGATAATGGAAATGAACAGGAACAGTTACAACAACGACCTATCAGGGCATATTTCCAGCCTACAGTGGTAGACAATTATCATGTTATCTAAAGACCTAATCTTCATGCTCAGAATTTTCATATTTCGCCAGGACTCATCAATTTGGATCAAACAAATTAGTTTGGAGGAGCACTAATAGAGGATCCAAATAACATCTTGCAAGCTTCCAGGAATTATGTGAAACTATCAAGATTGAAGGGGCATCGCATGATGACATTAGGCTCACCTTGTTCCCATTTTCCCTTCAGGACAAAGCAAAGAATTGGTTCCATTCAATTTCTGCTGATATAATGCAAACTTGGCAAAAGGTGGCACAACAGTTCTTGATTAAATTTTTTTCCACCTGGTTAAGCTGCGAAGTTAAGAGCTGAGATCAGTACATTTAGATAGCATGACTTGGAACCATTGCATGAAACTTGGGAGAGGTACAAAGGCCTTTTGAGAAAGTGTCCACATCACGGATATCAAGAGTGGGTACAAGTAGAAATGTTCTACAACGAGTTGAATGGCCAGGCTCGAACCATTGTGGATGCGACAGCAAGTGGTACTCTGATGAGAAAAACAACTCAAAAAGCATATGCATTGTTAGAAGATATGGCTTCGAACAGTTACCAGTGGCCCTCCAAGAGAACTAATGAAAAGAGAGGAATTTTAGAAGTGGACCAAGTCACTCAGTTCTCTGCTCAATTGGCAACCCTATCTAATCAATTTTCAAAATTCATGTCAAAGGAAAGACAAAATGAACAGGTGGCAGCTATTAGTCAATCATTCTACACCAATGATGAGGGGGTGGAACAAGCTCAGTTTGTTAACCAAAGGAACTTGGGATTTAAGTCACAACCAATGTGAAATCAATATGGTCAAGGCTACAACTCTAAGGAGCAATATAACTATGGTATTCAAAGGAACATGCCCCACCCACCTGGATATAGACCACCATTGGCAGAACGGAGACCTTCCTTAGAAGAAATGATTGTCACTTTTGTAAATGAGACAAGAAACCGTTTCCACAAGAATGAGAAGGAGATGGATGAGCTAAAGATGCAAGTAACCAATATTGAGACTTCAGTGAAGGGTTTGGAAGTTCAATTGGGACAACTTGCAAATGCTGTTGGGAATTTGAATCAGATGACATTTCCAAGTAATAATGAAACTAACCCGAGAGAGCAGTGCAAGGCCATCATTCTGCGAAGTAGAAAAGAATTGGAAGAGGTGAAACCTAAAGAACGGGGCTCCACTCAATCCAATGATAACGAAGGAAAGAATACTTGTGAAGAAACAAGTGTACCTACACAAGTTGAGAAGGAAGTTAACTAGAAGAAACTAGAAGGGGAACTATAATAAAAAATCATCCCTAAGCTGCCATATCCTTAAAGATTTCAACGGAAGAAAATCAATGATCAATTCGCAAAATTTCTTGAAGTCTTTAAGAAACTTGAGATTAACATCCCCTTGATTGAAGCTATTAAGCAAGTACCAAATTACGTAAAATTCATCAGGGACATTGTTACAAAAGAAGAGGAGATTTGAAGACTACGAGACAATATTGATGACCAAGGAGTGTAGTGAAGTCTTGCAAAGAAAGTTACAGCAGAAATTGAAAGATCCGGGAAGCTTCACAATTCCATGTGAGATCGGTGACACATATTTTGGTAAAGTGCTTCGCGATTTGGGGGCAAGCATAAATCTCATGCCTCTTTCTATCTTCCAAAAGTTGGGATTAGGAAAAGTCAAGCTATCGACAATTTACCTCCAACTAGCCGACCTTTCTCTCACTTATCCTCGAGGTATTGTAGAAGATGTTTTTGTTCGTGTAGATAAATTTATTCTCCTTACAGAATTTGTGGTGCTCGATATGGAAGAAGATAAGGAGATCCCGATCATACTTGGGTGACGGTTCTTAGCTGCCGGAGGAGCAGTGATTGATGTGCAACAAGGAGAATTAACCTTGCATGTAAATGGAGAGAAGGTGAGGTTCAACATATACAGATCACTCAAACATTCAAGTGATACACCGACTTGTAACTGAGTGGATGTCATACCTTCTTTTACAGTAACATCTTTTCCTTTCCTTATATCTAAGGACCCATTATTGACATGTTTGGAAGGTATGTTTAGAAAAGATGCTATGGATGATGATGATGCTTGTTTTATGATGGTATTGGATTCTTTTGAATGCTTGAAATTTTTTTATCAAACCGAGCCTTTGTTTTGTGTAACTAATGCTGATGTTGTTGGTGATGTGAAAGATGTGCACCCATTGATTGAATTGAAACCCTTGCCTGAAAATTTGAAATATGCATTCTTGGGTGCTAATCAAACTTTTCCTGTCATTATTTCATCTTCATTAACTCCTTTAGAAGAAGAAAAATTGCTTAGGGTG
>JAOTBA010000008.1:8158206-8169499 GCA_025629845.1 Erythroxylum squamatum | reverse complement strand
CTTAAGCTAATCTAATCCAACTTAATTCTAACACTTCATTTTAATTCTAATCCTTCCCTCAATTCCAATTAAGGACCAAATTCTAAAAAATTAAACCCTCAAACAAACATAAATAACCATTTAAGCAAATTCAGAAAATCCAGAAAATTCAAAATCCAACATAGGGAGCAGCTCCTAATAGTAAACAACTGCAATGAAATAACAGTATGTTGGATAGTCATGTTCCTTCCCTTCACTAGATAGTCATGCTCACACTAATCATCCAATTCAACTTTCATGGTCAGACCAATAACAGGCATTCACAAATTCAACTTCCATTCACATCCAAAATGAAATTGAAGACACGGCAGATGAGGGTATGAAGAAGTGAAAACCAACAAAATTTCCTCCATATCATTGTCTTAAGAGTTGTATTCAAATAAAGATAATGGAACAAATGATGAAGATACAACATATGTTATCTTTGATTGGCGGTGGTGGTGGCGTTGATCATCAGTTCTTAGGAGGTGGTGGACAATTGTTCCAGACGAGTTGGCGACCCTCCTAAATTGTTGTTTGCTCAAGAAGAAGATTAGTAATGCTACATATTAGGGATTGAACTTAATAGAATTTGGGATTAAGATGAACGCATATTAAGGATTGAAGTTAACATATTAAGGAGTGTGTGAAAAGTGAAGAAGATGGTAGATTAGGGATTGCCTGTAGGACGAAGGAAGAAGCAAACACAACATCTTGTTTTTCTTCAAAACAGTGTGTCTCCTTCTCTATATACGTTGCGTTTAAGGGAGGAGAGTTGGGTGAACAAAATGCAGCGTTAATGAACAACGCTAATGCACCGTTTATATCACCTAAAACGTTGCGTTTACACTAGAGGTGGGACTCACCTCTATTTATAAATATCCACGTCATCTTCTGATGGGTTTGACAACCAAAAAATTAAAATAAATCTATGTCGGTAAAATTTTGGCCATGTCAGCGGATAACTAACAGTAGCTTAACACTGTTAGTGGTCAGGGTTCAATCTAAACGTTTTCCAAATGTTGGGGTTTATTTTGAACGTTTTACAAACGTTAGGGTTCATTTTAAATACTGTGAAACATTATGCTTCATTTTACACACTAATGTAAACGTTATGATCTATTTAGCTCTTTTGGCCCATAAATTATTGTAGCACTTAGGAACTCAAAAGTTAAAGTCAATTTATTGTCTATTCCTAGTACTTTTAGATTGTGAGCAAATTTATCAAGTTATTTCCTACTTTTAGATAATTTTAAGTGGATATAAAGATTGGATGTACAGTGTATGTCCATGTATATTATATAATTAAGGTAAAATGGTAAAGAAGAACATTTCAAAATTTCCAACATTTTTTATATAAGAGAGGATAGCGGATGTGAATCTGTAGGATTATGGTCAATCTTTTTCACTCTCATTTATTTTGATATTTTCAGTCTACATAACTTTAACGCCCTGAATTTTAGATATGTGGATAATGGGCAGCATTTTCTCCCCATATAATTGTGAGTTTCAAAACGGATTTTGTCTACGCCAACTTTTATGTGATCAACTACTTCTTTTCATTCGTTCCCAAGGAGAATACAGGCTCTACAATCTACATACAATAATCTAAATGTGGGTTACAGTGTTTCACGACATGTAAATTTGACACGGTTTTGCTGATTGACTTTTTTTTTCAACATTAATAATATAAGAATAACATATAGGATTATTTACTTTTGAAGAAATCAAGTTAAGCTTGAGTGAGACTCTGAATAAATTGGACATTATCTATATCCAATATTTCAAGACTTTAAATTGTGGGTCTATATTAATATACAAATTGAGACAAAACTTTGGGACAAAGAGGAAGTCAACTGTCATGAAAGAAATAGGAAAGTGCGTAGACCAATAATTCATATGGCCAAAACATTAGACTCCACAAAAATAAGATAAGGAAAAGGACATGGTGGAAATTAAAATTCAGAGGATGGCGGTGAGAGTTAGGAGGATTGGAGGAGGATCGGATGGGATGAGATAGGTAGTGGACTGGTGGTGGTGGATGAGAAATGAAAGCCAGCTGATGGATGGTGGGGGAACCGAATGGTCGCCGCTGGGAGGAAAACTGTGCTCAATGCCAGGCCAGCCATGCCATCGTAAATTCCGCATTTTTGGTTTTAGTATGAAGTCCGTTCCTTCTTTAAGATAATTAGAATTGGGTTGGGTGAGGTTTTGGACTGTTACATGAATAAATGTTCTTTATCCTATATTGATTCCATAGCTACATTACGAAAACTAATTCAACAGCTGCCAGATCCATCATTAAATGGATTGATTTTTGAGTGTTGAAATTAAAAATATGTGTATTAGACACTTTCAGAGCATTATTGAGGTGACATGTTTTTCTTTATTCGTAGATGATTACAAGAATTTTAGGTGAAGGCATTATTACTTGAGAGGGGCCATAATAGAACAAGTTGAGGTGAAGGTATTATTATTTGAAGGAGACCATTTGATTTTGTTTTCTGTTAAATTAAACCACTAGGACTTGGTTGTTTTTATTTATATTTTTAGTTTTATATTTTTATTTTTAAATTAAGTAAAAAAAATTTGTTTGAAGTTTTTGTTTATTAATTATTAATATGAATTATGAATAATGTAACTAATATAATTTTTATATATTTAATTAAATAAAATTAATTATCAATAAAATTATGATTTTAATTAATTTTTAATTAAATTAAATAATAACTAGTAAATATAGTTAGAATTTAAAATATCTTCAAAATACGTAAATTTTAAATAAAATTCAGATTTAATAATTAAAATATATTTAAAATAGACAGTAATTTTTAAATAAAAATTAATTTTTAAATTACTGATTTTAATAAACTAATTTTTTGTTAATAAATATTATATAAAAATTAAATAAATTTAATTAATTATAAATAATTTATTTTTAAGTTTTATCTAATATACAGTTATCATCAAAAATAAAAATATAACTATGTTGTTATTAATAACTAAATAAGCTTTAGTTTTTATATAAAAGAAAAATAAAAAATAAAAACTGCAACAGGAAAATAGAAAGAAACCAAACGACCTATTAACTTCAGTTGGTATGTATAATTATTTGGAATCAAAATTATAATTGTGGATTCAATTTAAATTTTTACTAATATCAAAAAAATTTATTTGATTATCATAAAATTAGTTAAAAATTAAAATTTAAACCATATAAAAATATGTTGTCCTAATTGTTTCACTAAGAAAATTTGAGTTGACACGTTCATAAAAAAAAGATTTTAAAAAGGAAGGAAAAGATAGTAGATTTCAAAATATTTTAGAAGAATAAATTTCATCATTCATATAACTTTTAGATTTAGGGATAAGCAAAAAAGAAAATGAAAGAAAACATACCCCTCTCTCCATATATATAGGCATTCATCTTTAATTATTATTTTAAGTTATGAGTAAAAAAATTGGGATTTTCTTATGGTTTAAATAAAATTTTAAAAATTTTTAATCTTTAAAATTCTTGAAAATTTTAATTATTTTTAAAAACTCTTTCTTTTAGATTTATGTTAAAAATGACAAAATACACATAACATAAGCATCATACGTGGATCGATTAAAGGTTGTTGATAAGACAATTTAACTACTCAGCTTTTAAATTTAATTTGAATTAGTTAATAAATTATTATTTTAAATTGAATTAATTAATTGAGGTCATATTTAAGAGATTAGATGGATGTTATGTCAATAATATTTGTTTGGTTCACTTGTGATATTCATTTCATTCGTTTTTCACTTTTATTCTTTCTCAAAACTATAAGATAATCGTTTTTTAAAAATTAAAAATAACAAAATTATGAATTTTTTTAAATCACATCATAATTTCCTATCTTTTAAGTGCACATGTTAATGCTTGTATATGATAGATACAGATTCCTGCTTATTATCCAAAAGAATTAAACATTGATATGATGTTGACAAGAAAAGAGCACTCCGATTTAGCCTAATAATTTTCCATATCATTGTTCCTTTTCTAATTGAAGTAAAATGCCCGGACTTATATTGAGTTAGAACTTAGAAGCCAGCATATTTTTCCTTTCAAAAAAAAAAAAAGAAGAAGCCAGCATATTTTAGTGCAGAATTTAATTGAGAGAATTTATGGATCGATTTTATAACGATAAGAAAAGAAAACCCGTGTCGTAGCGTAGAGAACCACAGAGACAGGAAAATGCAGAACAATTAATTTGTCAATATCGAAGTCCTTCGACTCACCCAACACGACGTGACACCTGTAATTGACATATAGCAAGAGTAACGCAGTAGTGTGCCCTTTATAAAGTGACGTTTGTTTCACTTAGAAGCACAGATAGTTCGCAGAGAAAAGCAACTTTCATCTATATTGTGTCTCTCGTTGGTACGTTCTTGCAATGGAGTTTGGGAGTGTTGTTGAGTTTCTTCAGGACAAAACCATTTTGGTCACGGGTGCAACTGGGTTCATAGCAAAGAGTACTTGCATGCTATCCCCTCTTGTTTTATTTATTTTCTTTCTGTTTCTTTAATCTCGCTAATGTAAGCATATCACTACGTTAACTTCTTATTTTTCCTACACCAGTTTTTGTGGAGAAAATTTTGAGAAGTCAGCCCAAAGTGAAGAAAATTTATCTTCTTCTAAGAGCGTCGGATGTTGAATCTGCTTCCCTTCGCTTTCGCACTGAGGTATAAAAATAATTAGGCTGCATCCTCCAAATTTTCTAAATTTGTATTTATCTTTTATCATCAACAAAAAATTACGTAATTGAAAAAGGATCCTTCCCAATTTTAAGATTATACATTGCTTATCGATGCATTCCTTTTTTTTTTAGTAACATACTTCTTGCTACACCCTCCGGAAAAACTATACATCAATGTTGAAGAAAGAAAAACATTCTTAGACACAATGAGTGTATATATTAACACATTTAATTAAATTAGACTAATATGACTTACTATACTTAGTAATAAATTTAAGAAAAACTTAAGTTTATATTTCTCAACATTTTTTTTCTAAATTTTTTTGTCATAAGTTAATGTTTGTATTTCTAGAATTTTTTTTTATTTTGGGTCATGTTAATTTGATTATTTACATATTATTTATGATGCATATACACAAATAGAAAAGTAAATCGACATTTTCAAGTGGCAAGAAAGAAAAAGGAGGATCATAATATGTCTACATTTAGTAAAATTTTCTATTATTTCATATTAAAATTATTAATTAAATATTCGGTGAAATTTTTTATTTTCGTATCTAAATTTTCATGAACTTTTTAAAAATATTTTTGCAATGATCTATCTTGACTGATCCTTTTGTCTTCCTCTAATTTAATAATATAATAGTATTTAAGTAAATTGAATTAGGCTATGAATAAACAAACGTAATATGGCATTTACATCCAAAATTATAATGATTGAAAAATATAAATAATAAAAATGAAATTAGAAAAAATAATGCCTGGGGAAATAGAAAGAGTAAATTGGGATATAAGGTATCACAAATCAAAAACAATCACTGAAGTGCATCAATTTAGGTAGAAGATGGTATCTTAGCACATATATATCAACTTGAAAGATGGCATAGAAAAGAGAAGCAAAAAAAAACAAGAAAGATAAAACGTAAATCATGCGGTTCTGCTACATTAAATTGGCTATTTAGACCTTCCAACTAATTAACCCTTCAAAATTTTTTGATTGAAGTTGTAAAGAAGCTTTGGTAATTAGCTCGTTTTATTTATAGGTTATTGGGAAGGACCTGTTTAGACTGCTGAAGGAGAGATTAGGTGCGAATCTGAACGCATTCATATCTGAGAAGACTGTTCTTGTACCTGGAGACATCTCTGTTGGTGATGACTTAGGAGTTGAGGACTCCAAGCTGAAGGAGGAGATGTGGAACGAATTAGACATTGTGGTGAATTTAGCTGCAACAACCAGCTTCGATGAAAGGTACTCTTATTAACAAGGGACCACAAGCCTGTTCTTTTATTGAACTCACACTTGCTCTCTTTTTTTTCCTATTCTTTTTTTGTGTTCGTTTTACCTCTGGGGTCTCGAATTTATGGAGAAAATAAGTATTTGCAGATATGATGTTGCACTTGGCATCAACACATTGGGAGTTAAGCATGTGCTATGCTTTGCCAAGAAATGTGTGAAACTGATGTGCTTTTTACACGTATCCACTGGTATAATATTTCAATCTTCAACTACACCACACAACCAAGTGTTTCCTAAATGTCTTCATAGTTTAATTATAGAAGTGATACAATTTTCAGCTTATGTTGCGGGAGAGAAGTCAGGATTGATATTGGAGACTCCATACCATATGGGGGAGAGTCTTAATGGGGTCACCGGATTAGACGTATATGAAGAGAAGAGACTGGTGAAGGAAAAACTGAATCAACTCCAAGCTGAAGGAGCCACTCTTGAAGAGATTAAGGTGGCCATGGAAGATATGGGCATTGATAGGTACGATATGAAAAAAAGTCAAATTGCACTCCAAGAAGTTGCACAGCTACCTCCGACATAGATATGAATTTTTCTTTCCCCCCTTTTTGAGTCCCGATCCATGAAGCCTTTCGAAACGCTAGTTATATGCATCTTTCCGGCAGTCATGAATAGATCTCATCGTAGGCCGGGTTTAGGGTTTAAATTCTTAAATATGTCAGGTTCACCAAAACTATTTTAAATGGTTCCACCAATAATCGAGCAGCTGATAAGCTCTAATCACGAATAACTTTTAGTTGCTATAGAGATTGAAATAAATGTTGTCGGACATATTAGTCAGACTCCACCAGATCGACTTGAAGAAGACCCATGCTTCGTCGGGCGGCCTGGACCACCATGGTCAAACTAGCTTTTTTGCGTTGAATCAATTCCGATGAATATATACCAATCCAAATTAGGCTAAAAACTTCCGAACATAAAAAGCACTAGCGTAGGAACCAGGGCTTTCAACCCAACCTCTTCTTCCATCTTTGATTTCAGGATTTATTTTATGCCATCTTTTTTTTCACTAACCTTATACGGTTACCGCGTAATATGAAGTGATTCATTTGAACTATTAAACAAAAATTGAAGGTCCTTTAGCAAGATTTAGACCTTTTTTTTTTTACTTGTATATGTTATAGATGAATATAAAACAGTTATCAATGGTCACAACACATAATTGTATCAGTATATGTTGAGCACAAATTTCATTAAGTTACAAGCTAATAAGGATACTCCTAATAACCTTTTTCCAACTAAGTTGGACGGTTATATGTGAATAATTTTAAGGGAACAAATTTAACATCTGAATCTCTTAATTGCATACAAACTTGTCAGACATTAACCTGTATACTACGTACAAATGCAGGGCAAAGGTGTACGGATGGCCGAACACATACGCATTTACAAAGGCAATGGGAGAGATGGTTGTGGGACACTTGAAGGAAGACATGTCAGTGGTCATCTTACGACCCACCATTGTCACCAGTACCTACAAAGAACCATTTCCTGGTTGGACTGAAGGTCTAAGGTATAATTGTTCAATTTCTTTTTAAACCATCCATTTTCTGGGTGGGGTAAAAAGAGGTATACACGCTCATATTCCTTTGAATAATCGCGGCAGTTTATGTTACTTGGTCTTCCAATATCATCCATTTCTTGGTCAGTGACAAAATGATGATTAGAAAACTCATGGTTTTCAAATTACTTTTCTATGCTGAACTTTGCAGAACAATTGACAGCATAGCCTTCGGCTATGGAAAAGGAAGGCTGTCATCCTTTATTGGAGATGTTAAATCAGTCATTGATTTGGTGAGATAAGCCAATTTTTCTGCGAGAATTATGTTGAGTGTATAGCAAGAAGTGCTTGTTATTCTAAATTAGTCACAATATGCAAAATGGGATGTATATGCATGCAGGTACCAGCTGATATGGTGGTGAATGCAATGATCGTCGCTATGGCTGCTCATGCTAATCAACCATCCTGTGCAATTTACCAAGTGGGATCTTCATTAAGAAATCCCCTCAACTATGCTAATCTTAGAGACATTGGGTTCATTTACTTCACCAATAAACCATGGATTGGCAAGGATGGGAAGCCTGTAAAGGTTGGAAAGTTAAAAGTTATAGGCAGCATGACTAAGTTTCGAAGATACATGGCAGTTCGCTACATTCCACTTCTGAAGGTTTGTTAAGGGAATAAATTCCGTTGTACTTGATAAGTAAAACTTGCAATCTAATCACTTTTAATCTTTCAAACAGGCATTAAGATTGGCAAATACCGCTTTTTGCCATCAGTTCGAAGGCAGATATAATGATCTCAATCGAAAGATCAAATTTGTGATCCGCTTGGTCGAACTTTACCGGCCATACTCATTTTTCCAAGGAGTGTAAGTATCTACTTGAGAGGCACACGCATAGATAGTTGATTTTATGGTTATACGTTTTAATAGAACTGCTTTCGGAATGCAGGTTTGATGACATGAACGTCCAAAACTTGCTGGTTGCTGCTAAACAAAACTGCGTCGAGATAGATATGTTCTACTTCGATACTAAGTGCATTGACTGGGAAGATTACTTCATGAACACCCACATTCCTGGTCTTATTAAATACGTTTGCAAATGATCCATTCCAAAAGCACTTCAATATTGACTAAATAATAGTAGCGTTAGCTTGAATATCGACCCTTTCTGTTGTACCATTTAGTTTCATCTATTAAACTGCAATCATATGCATAAGTCAATTAGTTAGCGGAATTTTACATGAAAGCGTATGTCAGCCTACAAAAAAAGCGCTAGTTCTTTAATGAATAAACTGTCCAGACTTTGAGTTCTCCTTGAAAAAACTCTTTTGCTTTCTCTACAAATTTGTAGGCTTGATATATATCCTCTAGAATGGTATGAAAGACAGACTGCGTCTGAAGTAGCGTGAGCAGAAAAAAGAAAATTAGAAAAGAACAGAAGAAAATGCATTGAGTAAAGTAATAGGATAATGTGAAAGAAAAGAGAATTCTACGGAAAGAAATGAGTGTGACAGTAGCAATGCTTAGTCCACTTCGATTGCCATCGTTAAAAGGGAATGCTAAACAATTTTTAGCATGAAAATGAAAACTCTTTTCAGATCATAACAGCCATGGGAATTAATAAAATTTGAAACACTAGTGACTTTAAGAAATAAGAATGATAGGAGGGCATCACTCTTAATTTGATAATGAGGGCATGATCACGATCATGTTCTTCCTCAAGTAGGAGCATGAAAACACGAGAGAAAAAGGTGGAGGATGAATCTTCAAATCCTTTATGGATGTGAAATTATAAAAAAAGAAAGAAAGAAGAACTAGAAGTAATTCAGAAGAATCACATGTGGGAACTGTTAGATTTATTAGAAGAAGAGTGTAATTTGCCTGAAAATTGAAAGGAGTCTTTCAAACAAAATTCACTGTAATCAAGATATACCTAACAATCGGAGCTTGATTTTGTAAGACACATTCTTTCCAGCTGTTTATATGCGGTTGTGGGCATTATATTTTTTTTTAGTGTTCCAACTCAAGTTCTCAATGTACCAATTTCATACTAAGTCCAAGTTCTTAAATATAGACTCGCAAGAGGAAGACTGTGACTCAAACATAAAGGATATGAAGAAAAAGTAAAAGGCAAAATAATTATCGTCATCATACTCAGTTTAAATCTCGCACTAATGTAGGGTCTGAGAAAGTCTGATAGTACGCAACCTTATCCTTACAGAGTAGAGAGGTTGTTTCCTGTAAACCCACATGTAAATGTGACAATGAAAAAGGTAATGCAAGTTAAAAGAGTAGATATGTAAAAAAAAAAAACTGATATGTTAAAAGAGTAGAGATAAATAAAAATAAATAAAAAATAAAATGAAAGAAAATACCTAATATGGTGTTCAGATATGCTAATACCTGACAAGCTGCAAAGTACGACTTTTCATGTCTCGAGTTGTGCTAGAGATTCTTGCTCGGTAGTTATGTAAGTATGAACAATCCAACGGTATCGGATAGCCTCGAGGGACCTTTTCCCATTCACTAGAGCTGAAAAGCTAAGTAGTAGACCAGAAAGACTTGTCCACGACTTGCAACTAGAAAAGACAAATTGGACACTATGGTTAGACTTCCTAAACAGTAAATACGTCGTCAGAGCTTTACAGTAAACGGCTATCAATAATTTTCATGACTGTTTTGGCGCACTTTAAAGGATATCCTTTACCCATATCCTAGCACGTCATAATTTTCTATTTCTGGCTAATTCCTCGTTAGGGACTAACTCTGTTATATCTTTCTTCATCACTTCCTCTCATTTCTTATTAGATGAGTTGGAGGGAGCAATATTTAGTGGGCTAAGCACAAACTATAATTTTATTATAGTGCAAATTTTACAAGAAAAATACAAGGACACTAACTCATAATTTTCTTCATCAACACTTACTCTAGCACTCACTCTTTCATATCTAATTCTCGGAGACACACGTTTCAAATGAACATACATGTCCTATTTATAATAGCTATTGCCTACATAATAGATAGTTCTAGTAATTTTCAATTTAATGAAACAACTAGCAATTGACCAATTTCGTATACAATTTTAGTACTTCCAGCTCGTCAAAATGTCCAGTTAGCTTGCACCTTGCCTAAGCCATGAACAACTTGATCTTTCTAGCTAGCATATGTGTAGCACCTCACTCTCGCAAGATCCAAGCTCGACATCGATGGTGATATTCGAGTCCGTGCCCCGCGAGGGTGGCATGCTACACTACAAGAAAACAAGGCATTCTGCGATGTTTTTAAAACGTCACAGAATGTCCAAAAAATGTCGCAGAATGTATTCTGCGACGTTTTAAAAAACGTCACAAAAAGTGTAGGCAAACGAAAAATACTGACATTCCGTGACGTTTCAAAAAACATCACTAAAAGGTTGGAAAATCCGTGACGTTTTAAAAAACGTCACAGAATCTCTAACATTCCGAGACGTTTTAAAACGTCACAGAATGTAAAGGAATCTGCGACGTTTTTTTGGAAATGTCGCGAAAGGTCTTCAGTGACGTTTTAAAAACGTCACGAAATGTCTTCCGCGACGTTTTTATTATTATTATTTATTTTATAAAAATCAAATTAATTTAATAATTTTAATAATTTTAATAATTATTTTTTAAAATACAATATTTTAATCTTATTTATTTAATAACTATTCAATATTATTTATAAATTTTATTTATTTAATAATTCTTCAATTTTTTAGTATA
>JAOTBA010000008.1:8071585-8084803 GCA_025629845.1 Erythroxylum squamatum | reverse complement strand
TATGGTTGTTGTGTGGCTCAAAGCCAATGGCTAGAAATATTTTAGCCACTGAGCTGTGAAGCTCAACCCATGTTTTTTCCTCCCCTCAGGTGCAGACCAAGAAGACCAGTGAATCCTTGCAGGGCATTTGGACGAATCCGAGAGAGTAGTTTCGTATTAAGTCGGTAGCTAGGCTTTTGAATAGCTTTAATAGCATATTGAACATTGAGCATCAAATGTATTTTTGAATTTTGTGTAAGGTTTTGATGTGATGTCGATATGTATTTTAAAGCTATGTATGAACTTCATTTAGATTGGGAAATGAAATGAAAATCTTGAAAAGTTTCCTTTTATTTGATTATGTGATTCTCAAAGTTGCACTTGATGAATGTGTATAGTCTAATTATTGGATTGTGATTGCTAATGGTTGCTTGTATATGGGGTTAGAAGGCTATTGTGTGGTTTGATTTGATTGTTGAAGTGGGGAAGTATGAGCCTTAGAAGTGATGATGTTGTAATGGAGAATATAGACTTGAGGGAAATGGTGAATGATTAGAAGTGTGTAATTTGTTAATTGAGTTGAGATTTTTGGAAGTTTAATGCTTGTAGATTGGCATTTGAATGGTTGTGAAGTTGTTTTTCTCTTGAAGGGTTGAATTTGAGGAGTCTAGAAGTGTATTTGGTGTTGGGTTAGAAGATGGAAGCTTTGGTCAGGTTTGGAAGAAGTTCTGGACTTGTTGTTAAGTGTGTGTCCGTTAAACGGACATGTATGTCCATTTAACGGACACTCTCGGATGGTTTTAGTATGTTTTTCCAGCGTGTGTCTCGGATGCCTTAGCCCCCTTGCCTAGCCTATGTCCGTTAAACGGACATGTAGGTCCGTTTAACGGACTTTCTCGGGTAAGTTTGGGATTTTTGCCCAGCATGTGTCCGTTAAATGGACATGCATGTCCGTTTAACGGACGTTCTCAGGAGAGATTGGGCAGTTTGGCCATTTGATGTCCATTTAATGGACATGCATGTCCGTTTAACGGACATCCTCGGGTCAGCCTTGGTATTTTACGTTTTTGTCTGTTTTCGAAGCCGATTCTCGTTGCCTTGTTCAGTTTAGGGTTCGTTGGGATAACCCTATAGGATCCCGCTAGCGCTTTCCGATTTTGGGTTCGGATTGTTGGGTTCTGGGAATGTGGTCCAACATTATGGTTGGGCTTCGGGAACGGGGCCCAACAGTAAAGATGGTAACAATTAGAGTATTCCTAGCTATAGCTGCCTCCAAACAATGGCCCATTCACCAATGTGACATCAATGATGCATTCCTTCATGGTCACCTAGAGGAGGAACTATACATGCTACCACCGCAAGGCTATACTAGAGCTAAGGAAGGACAGGTATGTAGACTCATTAAATCCATTTATGGTTTAAAACAGGCTGGGAGATAGTGGCACAAAGAGTTGTCCTCATAACTATATTCAATGCAATTCACTAAATCAGAAGTAGATCACTGTTTGTACACTAGAGGCACAGGAAATAATTTCATGGCAATAGTCATATATGTGGATGATATTCTGATAACAGGGGCAGATGAAGAACAGATTGTCTCAGTCAAGAAAACATTGAACTCAGAATTTACCATCAAGGATCTTGATTATGCGAAATTTTTTCTGGAAATTGAAATAGCTAGATCAAAAGATGGAACGGTACTTACCCAAGGGAAATACATTCGGGACCTTCTTCAGGAGACTGGACTAACCGATTGTTCACCCTGCTCAACACCCATCGTACCTGAGACAAAATTAACCATTGACATGGGTGAACAATTTGACAGACCAGAAGAGTACAGAAGATTAGTAGGAAAGTTACAATATTTAGGGTTTACCAGACCTGACATCACATACGTGACTCAGCAACTCAGTCAATTCATGAGCAGCCCTCGCCTACCACATTGGGAAGCTGCTAAGAGAGTACTGAAATACCTCAAGGGCACTCAGAACTTGGGAATTTTTTACGCAACAGAAGAAAGCCCTAACCTTGTCGCCTTCTCCGACTCGGACTGGGGAAGTTGTGTCTTCTCCCGACGATCCTTAACCGGGTTCTGTGTCTTCCTTGGAAAGTCACCGATCTCCTGGAAAACAAAGAAACAAACAATGGTGAGTCGCTCTTCTGATGAATCGGAGTACAGAAGCCTAGCTTCGACTACCTGTGAACTAAAGTGGATCACCCAGATCTTACATACCTTCCAGATTCAGATCCCGAAACCCATACCCCTGTATTGTGACAACCAGGCGGTGATTTATATCTCCAGAAACCCAGTCTTTCACGAGAGAACGAAGCACCTAGAGATCGACCTCCACTTGGTTCGCAACTGCGTCAACCTAGGGTTCCTGAAGCTCCGACACGTGCATACAACTCAACAAGTTGCAGATCTGTTCACCAAGCCTTTGACCACCCGAACCTTCTTGACTCTACTTCGCAAGCTCAGAGTTGTCGGTTTTTAACCACAACTTCGGCTTGACCGGGCCGTGTTAGAGAATCAGAAATGAGCTGATATTGTGGGCTTTCTCCTTTACACTTTAGGCCCATCTCACTCTTGTCTTTTTCCCTGTTTTGTCTTCACCTTCTGTCTCTCCTCTTACCTGTTTTGTACATATCGTGATTGTGCTCTCTGTACAGCTAGCAATCCGTTAGAATTAGTACAAGTAGCCAATAGCAATAGAGTTCCTTCTGTATATATTCTGCACGATTGTTCCAATACAATTTATGAAAGAAAACATTCCCTTTCATCTTTATCTACTTTCCTTACACAACTTACCTTTGAATCGTCAGATAATGGAAACATGACTGTTCTTAAAATACTTTTCAGGTGTGGTCATAGAATTGTAAATACCTACAAAGAGATAAAAATACAAGTAGAGTGTTTGGATTTAGTGTTGAAGGATATCCATCTCTGATAACTCAATTGGGTTACATATTCTCTTATTGCCTTGGTAACCATCTTGTGAATTTAAACATTTGGTTATTGGCGAGGAATCATTCAGAGAAGGAGACTCATTGTTAGAAAGTAACACATAAATTAGTGGTGTTCTGTTTAGTTACTCAACCTTTCTTTAGACAGTTACAGATCCTAGTTTTAAGGAATAAACATCATGTCTCTAGTTTGAAGGATATATTAATTGATTTGTGATATTTGATATTGAGTTGTTATGATAGTGGCTAGATTTTAGGTATGTTGTTAGTTGTAGTATGAGACATTTATTAATTTTTTAGTTCTATCATCTAGTATCAGAGCTATTATGGCTAACAACCACGTTGGAATCAATTCAACAAGTCCTTGCATTCCTGCCTTTAAAGGACCTGTCTTCTTCAAGTACTTCATCAACGCCTCCAAAAAAATGGCATTCTTTGATTTATAAAGAAACAGAAAGATGTCAATTTGCAGCACTTCAAGAACCCACTTGTTTTGAAGATTCAGCTCAAATTAAAGAATGAAGGGTAGCCAAGGATGAAGAAATCAATGCTTTGGAAAAACATGACACGTGGGAGCTTACTAATTTACCAAATGGGAAAAAGACAATTGGTCTCAAGTGGATTTATAAGCTCAAATTCAGACCTGATGGATCAATATAAAAGTATAAAGCACCTCTAGTTGGACGAGGTTATATGTAGTAGGAAAGTATTGATTTTGAAGAATCCTTTTCACCTATAGCTAAATTTGATATATCAGAACTGTTTTGGTAATTGCTACACATTGCAGATGGAATGTTTATCAGCTTGATATTAAATCAACATTTCTCAATGGTGTCTTGGAGGAAGAAGTTTTTGTAGATCAACCAGTAGGTTATGTAGCCAAAGGCTAAGAAAGCAAGGTCAATATACTTAAAAAGGCTTTGTACGACCTTAAACAAGCACCTAGGATTGGTACTAGAGAATTGACGACCATTTTAGCAAACTTGGACAAGCATGTCAGTCTAATGAGATATTTATATTATGTTTGCACGTAGTTAATTTGATTTATACTTCAAACAACATTGCTTTGCTGTAGGATTTTAAAAGGCTGATGATCAAAGAATTTGAAATGTCACACTTAGGTATGATGAGCTATTTTTCGGGGCCGGAGGTGAAGCAAACCAACGGTGGAATATTTCTCTCTCATGAGAAATATATAAGGGATCTTCTTGAGAAATTCCAAATGCAAGATTGTAATTCTGTGAAAACTCCCCTCAACAGCAACCAGAAGTTCAGTCTAAAAGATGGTGCGGACAAGATAGATGGCATCATTTTTTGTAGTCTGCAGCATTTTTTGTAGTTTAATGGTAGTTTGTATGTCACCAATAGCAAGCCTGATATCATGCACGCAGCAAGTTTATTGTCTAGGTTCATGCAAAAATCAAGTAAAATACACTATATGGTGCTGCTAAACGGGTTTTGAGATATTTGAAAGGGACCATTTCCTATAGGATTTGGTATTCTAATCCAAGTAATAACCTTAATTTGTGCAGATTTTCTGATAATGATTGGGTAAGTTCGCTAGATGATCAAAAAAGTACCTTTGGCTATGTTTTCAATCTTGGTTTAGAAGTTGTGTATTAGAGTTCAAAGAAGCAGCCATCCATAGCTCTTTCCTCATCAGAAGCTAAGCATATAGCTGTTACTACAGCAGTCTGTCAAGCAATTTGGTTGCGTCGTATACTTAGTGATATGAAGTGAAAGCAAATTTCTGGAACAACTATTTTCTGTGACAATCAGTCCACTATTGTTATGACAAAGAATCCAGTGTTTCATGGTCGTTCAAGACATTGAGACTACGCATCATTTCATCAGGAACTTAGTCACGAAAGGAAGTGTAAGGATGACTTATTGAAACACTGATGAACAACTTGCAGATATACCTACAAAGTCTCTGTCTGTTGCAAAGTTTGAGAAGTTGAGAAATATGTTATTTGTTGTAAATTTCTGCATTACGGGGGGATTGTTAGAAAGTAACACAGAAATTAGTGGATTGCAAATGATTTAAGAACCATAATCAAATGTTTTTCTCCTATTGTTTGCTAACATAATGTATTAAAATCTTCTTCTCCTAGAGATGATAATTTAACAAACATGGTCAAACAAAAACATAAACAAATTCTTAGACATATATGATTGAAATCCTGATAATCTAACAAATGAATATACGTATTAGTAAGTAAGGTTGGGCTAATTCCATCCAAAATAAGATAAAAAGAGATTTCGGCTTTTGGCAATAACATGGCCATGGGGAGGAGAAGGAAAAATGGACGCACCAAATCGTACGTTTTATAATACTACTAGACGTCATCTTTTTTGTGAAATAACCAAAATATTAATTGTGTCATGTAACACCAAAAAAATAAATGAGACGACGTCCTCATTTAATGAAAAATGAGCGTAACATGTGATTCATAAATAAAAATCCATAAAGGATAAATGATAATTTTTTAAAAAATTAAGAATTAAAAGGAAAAATATCTAATATATGATATTTCAGTATAATTAATTCTATTTTTTATGTTTTACCCAAAACAGAAAAGAAATGGTAACTTCAGATGTGGTCTGGGGGAACGCCAGTCCCAGCAACCTTATCCTTAGTTTCTAGTAAGTAATTTCCGAAATCAGACCCAAGGACATTGTCTCCAATTCTGCTGATTTCATACAATGTCTGTATCCGTACACGTTGTCCCCGACCTCACCGCCTTTAACACCCGAACTCGCTTTGACTCTAGAGCACGTATCGGTGCTAGCTCAGCTGTCAGATGCTGCGCGACGACGACGACGGCGACCCCCGACTCTCAACGAGTCACACTTAAGAACGGCAACGATTCCCTTGACATATGCCGTGTCCTGAACGGTAGTGGCAGACTAGCGGCGGTTGGGGCCGTATTGACCGCAACGACGCGGTGGAGGCCATGCTTCGTTACGCCGATGCCGGACTCACCACTTTCGACATGGCCGATCACTGTACAGTTTCTCCATCTTCATTTATTTTTCTTTATTTTTAAATTCATTTCCAGTTTGTTTTGTCAACATTTGCACCTATGCCCTTGTTTTTGTTTGATTTTATGACATAGACTGCGATGAGTCTGTAATTGTACAAAACTACCCTGTGCATTCAAAAAACTATTTATTTCCGAAATTGTATCACTTTAAATGGAGGAGAGGGAGAGTGAAACAAGGAAATAGATAAGGTGAAGAATGGCTTGAATTTGGTTCTGAGGAGAGCAATTCTGAGTGTTCAAAGAATAACAAAGATTGAATCTTTCTCCGTTTCCTTATCTCTGCATAATTTAGGTTCATCCAACTTGATATGGCAGAATTTTCTCATCATTACTTCGGCATTAGCTTCATCTTCAATCCAATCAGAGCAGAAACAACAAAAATCAGGGAGATCAGAAAGTTCATTCTCAACCCCTTGGGTTGTTTGTTTTCCGAAGAGAGGCGGAGGATTACAGTGAAGAAGGGAAAGGATTCATTGAATATGTGCCGCATTGTGAATGGAATGTGGCAGACCAGTGGTGGTTGGGGGAAGATTAGACGTGACAATGCTGTCAATTCTATGCTCCAATATGCTGATGCCTGACTTGATACTTTTGACTTGGCGGATATATGTAAACATTAGTGACGCTTCAAACTAATGACCGTCTCTTTTCTTGCTTTTGCAACGATTAACTAGAGATGAATTCTTATTGAATTGAAGAGTGGTATAAGTGGAAAACATTTGATGGAATTCCCAGATACTTTATTGTTTACTTTGTACTTTGTATGATAAATCTAAATTGCTTCAAACTTTTATATTATGTTGAATTATAAGCTCTAAGGTATATTCTATCTATTCCTTTCATAAATGTACTTCTCATTCCTTTGATTCCTTCCATATAACAGATGGACCTGCTGAAGATCTTTATGGAATCTTCATCAACCGAGTACGTCGAGAGCGCCCAGAAGAATTCTTGGATAAGATTAGGGGGTGAGGGACAATCCCATTTTGAGTTTTAAGTGGTAAATCATAGCTTTCTGTTATGCGGTACTGTGCTAATTACCTAATCTCTCCTGGTGAATCGTATAGAGATTCTAGGTAGGTAAATTTAGACTTTATGTTTACCTATTACCAAATGTAGATTTAACTGTAATTGAATGTATTGCAGTCTTACAAAGTGGGTGCCGCCACCTGTTAAGATGACAAGTAGCTACGTTAGAGAGAACATTGACATTTCACGAAAGAGAATGGATGTTTCTTCATTGGATATGCTTCAATTTCATTGGTATATGACACTTTCAAGTTCCCTTATCTTTTAGATGATGTCTCAAGATAAATAATGCAAATGATTTTGTTCTTTACTTTTCCTTTTGATGGTTTTGTAGACATTATGAGAATCTGAGAACATATTACATACTGATTTGCTGCACATAATCTTAGCATGATAAACTTAATTAACACCAGATCTTAATTCCTTTCATTTGTCAACATTTCACAAGGTTCTGAGAACACTGTGGTTAGTATATTTAAATTTTCTTTTTTACACAGGTGGGACTATTCCAATCATGGTTACCTGGATGCCCTTAAACACCTGACAGACCTGAAAGAAGAAGGTCAGTACAAATGTTGATGATGACATTAGAATTCTCTCTCTTTATTCGATTCATTACTTTAGCTAATGGCGTGCAGGCAAGATTAAGACTGTTGCTCTAACAAATTTTGATACTGAGAGGTTACAGATTATTCTGGAAAACGAAATTCCTGTTGTCAGCAATCAGGTGAGTTTTATAGAGAATATTATGCCATTATTTATTTGCGTATAACATCATTGATATAAACTGTATATTCTACATCAGGTGCAACATTCAATTGTGGATATGCGACCTCAACAGAAAATGGCAGAGCTTTGTCAGCTTACAGGAGTTAAACTAATAACGTTCTCTCTCTCTCTCTCTTTCTCTCTCTGTTGTGTGTGTGTGTGTGTGTGTGTGTGTGTGTGTGAGTGTGTGTGTGTTCCCTTCTCATTATGTTTGCATTCAGTTATTCATGGAAAATGATATTTACCTCTGTTCACTAAATTAAGCACAAAATCTTAAATTAGAGACATTGTCTTTCTGCTTTCTATTCAATTTTTCTTTTCATTATTCGCGCTATCACCATAAGTTCTTGTTGTATCCGTTGATTTGCCGGTTTCTACTTATGAGGTTACTAAAATCTAATCTGTGAGGGGCATCCTGTTTCTGCAATAAATAAATAAATAATTGAAACAACTTAGTGTGAAAAACTGATATGTAGTTGTTTTCCGTATGATTATTCCTGAATGCAGGTATGGAACAGTATTAGGTGGGTTATTATCAGAGAAGTTTCTGGACACAAATTTATCTATTCCTTTTGCTGGTCCTCCTTTAAACACGCCCTCCCTCCAGAAATACAAAAGGGTATGACTTAAGAATTCCAATGATCAATAAATATGCAGGATGGTCATTGCGGATGTTTTATGTCCATCTGTCTATTGTGTTTGCGTTGATATTGTCAATTATGAGAATTTAGCGTATTAAAGGTGCATATGCATACGACAGATGGTTGATGCGTGGGGAGGATGGGGTTTGTTCCAAGTTTTGCTTCAAACACTTAAAATAATAGCCACCAAACATGGGATTTCTATTCCAACGGTAGCTGTGAAGTACATTCTAGATCAGGTAAGCCTTTTTTCTTTTGTTTTTGGGTAATCTCCAAGGTGTATCATATTACTATGTCATTTTCATACAAATATGCCAATGAATAACAGCCAGCAGTGGCGGGATCAATGATAGGCGTTCGCCTTGGTTTGTCAGAGCACATTAGTGATTCTAATGCCGTGTTTTCAATAGTCCTGGACGATGAGGATATAAGCAGCATACAAGAAGTTTCACAACGGGGAAAAGATTTGCTAAAAGTGATTGGTGATTGTGGCGATGAATATAGACGTGTCTGAGATCCTTTACTTTGGAGATATTGTAGATTGCGGAGATTAATATAGACGTATCTGAGATTCTTTACTTTGGAGATACTGTAAAACTCAATTTTCTGAGACCACATTATCTGCTCGTCAAATAATGCTTTTGACGTTCATAGATTACAGACAGGTTACGCAGGAACAAAATCATGTTTATGGATTGATTCAAGGGTTCGATTTTCACATGTTAATGCAATTGAAGTTGGATAACTTGAGTTTTATATTAGTATTTTTTTAACATACCTAAAATAAGGTTAAAAAGAAATTTGTTAATAAATTGTGCTCTTGCATGACCAAGTATAGTAGGACTGCAGCCTAAATTTGAAGGCTTGCGTTTCATGCATTAGTTAAAGGTAAAAATCAAATAATGCTAAGTGGATCACGCTAATTATTTATTTAAATTCATAGGTTGGTTCGAAATTTATAAATTATTTTAACTTGTGCATAAAAAGTTTATAAGAAATTAAATTAAAAATTGAAAAAGATCCAAATCTTTAATTATGAATTTATTCAAGAATTTGATTCTCCACTCTAGTCAATTTCGAGCTCCTAAAACAAAATTTGGAATATAGGACACCAACTTATGTGAACAATTATTACCACTAGTAAACTTATTTGAAGCTGATGTCAACAATTATTACATAACACAATTAAGGAAAAAAAATAATAAAAGTGGACGGAAGATGCTAAGTGGATCACGCTAATTATTTATTTAAATTCATAGATTGGTTCGAAATTTATAAATTATTTTAACTTGTGCAAAAAAAGTTTATAAGAAATTAAATTAAAAATTGAAAAAGATCCAAATCTTTAATTCTGAATTTATTCAAGAATTTGATTCTCTGGTCTAGTCAATTTCGAGCTCCTAAAGCAAAATTTCGAATATACGACACCAACTGACGTGAACAATTATTACTACTAGTAAACTTATCTGAAGCTGATGTCAAGAATTATTACATAACACAATTAAGGAAAAAAAAAAGAACAAAAGTGGACGGAAGATGTGACGACGTTGAGAGCAAATAGGTGCTGATGTTGGAAGTTAGAGCTCCTTATTCCCCGTGGGGGAAGAGCCGCATTGAAGCTTGGGGGTGAGGTCAGTAATGAGGACTTCGGAGATGAACTTGTGCATATGTTGAGTCATGTGCTGTCCGTCCCAGCTCACGTACTCGTTGGGGTTAGAGCAAACGGTGGAACTCTTGTCTCCGCACAGGGCACCCCACTCGAAATTATAGGGACCACCTCCTGATCCGCAACAGGCTTTAAGCGTCTCTTTAAATCCTGAAGCATTAAAGAGAGAGTTGAAGCATTAAAGGGCGTGTATGGGAGATATGTATACATTCATTTAGCTAATAACAGATTGACTGACCCAATTTCTGCGCATTTTCGAGAACATAGATGTAAGTTGCATATAAATCACCGTACAAGATGTGAATTCCAGGGTTTGAGCCCTGAATCTCTAAAATTGCCTTCTGGAGCTGTTCATTGTGGTACATTATGGCGTCATTGTACTCCTTGAGGCAGCCGTATTTATCTTTAGCATTATTTGGACTGGATTTGAAAGATGTCTGGAAGTAAGGTGAACATCCCAGGGGGAAAATTCCTGGAACCACGATTCTAACGGCACCACGGCTTATAAGATGCTGAGGGAGGCCAGGCAATTCATATTTGTCATTTGATAGAGGTTCAGGTTCAGGTGCAATAATAAGCCAATCAAAAGATGTATTCACTTACCTTAACACCTTCACTAATAGCTTTTACGACAACGGGAACCATGGTTTTCTTCACCTCTTCAGGACTCATGTGTTTATCCTGCCTAGAGAAGGCGTAATTATAGTCATTGCTTCCGATCTCACCAAGCACGAAGAGCGACGATTTGATCTTCTTAGAACAAGCATCTAACCCAGATAACAAAACCGCAAGTGAAACCATGATTCAAATAATTTTCACTGCTCTATACTCATTGAAATGTGATTACCTTTGTCAGTACATGTTGCCTTCAAGAATTCATCGAACCATCTAAGTTGTACGTCCAAAGAATTTGAAGTCCAGTTGGCTAGCAAATTAAATTTGGTCAGCTCACCAGCAGACATCGCGGTAACACCTGCTACTGCAAAGTTTACTCCATGGGTGTAGTTGAATCCTGTCCTTTTCTCGATCGGATCCAGATACGGGAGACCAGCAGATTCAGCTGCATAAGTTATATAATCCAGACATAAGTAGGATAGAAATGACAGTAGCATCTTCTTAGCTATAGGATAGAATATCCTTACAAAAATAATCAATTATCAGCAACCCGTCTGAGGATCTGCCTGTGGCCTTATTCATTGTTTGGCCGTAGGGTAAGCGAGCGTGACGTGCCATAGAGAATTCCTGAATGGAATTTCCTGTGTCTGAAAGTTCATCCCCGAATTGAAAAATTGCCTCAAACTTACAAGCAGATAGCTGTGCATTGCATGAACTAGCAAGTCCCAGAATTAGTAAAAACATGCTCCCTGTGAAAAGAGGATTTGTGAAACCCATTTTCAACTGCTTGTATTAGATGCACTAGTCAATGTTTCACTTTTAGCTGGTGATGTTTCACTCCGGATTGGCCAACATATTTATAATGCTTTCGGACCATTATTGCTTGTTTCGTATCCTCAGGAGAAAAAAAACCTATCTTTAGCAAATTAGCCCGTTTCGTCTGGCTTTACAAAGGGTTGTAAGTTGTGACAGCACTCCATGAAGAGATAATGGCTGTAAATGTTTTTTATCTGTCACTGTTTATTACGCGAGTTTAACATGAAACAGTTCTTAGCTTCCTGCATCCAACAACGAACTAGATCCTGGTTTATCGGCTTTTTTCTTCCAAGAAATATAAATATTTCAACCCACGTTCTTGCTATGCCAATTTACCTACATCTTTTAGATTCTACAATCATTTGGCCCGGTTCCTTGGGAGCACTTTCTACTCGTAACAAAACTAACATCTATATTTTGACAATAGGTTGATTGATTTAGTACTATGCCTTCCACCAGTAATTTGACAGCGTAGGGAAGTTCATATCTTCGCTCTGATAGTGTATGCAAGCTGCTACTTAAAATGCTATCAGTGTCACTAGCTTGGGTCAGAATTTTACAGAAAACAAGTAAGTCCATGAATTGAACGCATGCAGAGAAGAGTTTGAAATTTCTGTAAGTTTTATTCTCATTATTATTCAGTATGGTCCATTTAAAAGGTTATGCCCTACCATTATCTTATGTTGCCTAGCTACCCGACTATTCTTCTTTGTGATAGCCAGAAAAGACTTGAGTGGTTTTGGTTGTTTAAACAACCTCTTCGGGTCCTGTCCTCACCGAGCATTATTGTACACCATCTTTGTTGCTTACGGAAGAAGATAGAAACGCTCCAAAACACGTTCAGCTCTTCGGTGGATCACGGCAATGGTTGGAGGTATTGTTGTTCTTGGTTTAGAGCTTCCGCTGCTACACATACACACATATATATTTATATATGTTGTATTAAATGCATGGATCTTTACATTACAGTTGTTGTATAAGATGTATGCTACTGTTGTTGTTTACATATATATTATGGTTATATATATATGTGTTTAATGCATGTGTTTTATACGTTTATGATCTGTATGAAATGCATGGTTGAGTTTACAGTGCAAAGTTGGCATTGCTGGCCAAAGTTTGTTACAGCGACGATATAAAAAAGTAGCTGAAGAATGAAATGAGTTAGTATATTTAATAACAAAAAGAAAATGTTATAAAAATAAGTAAAAATAAAATATTTCGTAGAAATAAAAAAATACTAATATTTATTATTATATAAAGAACTAATTAAAGTTAAAATATTATTTTTAAAATATTTTAAAATTATCTTAAACAAATTTCTTTATCCGTACTATATTGAAACATGATTCAAGTCGTGGGAAGTGGTTTGACTGAATATTTAAGAAGTTGTTATTTGTTTTATTTAATTATTTATTTAAATAACTTAGTGGAATTAGTGGGTAGCTGTTGTGCCTAGTTTTCAGCATTTTATGTTACAGTGTAAGCCTATTTAAAGGCTTTTTTATTTGCTTTAATAGATATAGTATATTACAATTAATGAAATTTTAAGAATTCTTTTCCTCTCTGTCTCGCGTGTTTTTACCAATGTTTTGAATTCCGCTCCGTACCGGCCGGTACCGGCCGGTACGTTCCGTTCCGGCAAAGTTCCGGAACCGGTACGGGCTTATATGTACCGGTGATGAATACCGGC
>JAOTBA010000008.1:8055119-8071485 GCA_025629845.1 Erythroxylum squamatum | reverse complement strand
GATCGATCAGTACAGAATTTCAAGTAAAACAAACAGTAAAAGGAGACCATCTCGGTCTACTCACAGTATGCTCCAGATTAGCAACTGCTTTCCCGATCTGGGAATGTCCGAATGTGGCATTCAGCCTGCACAGTACATTAACACAAGACTCACATTACCAAGTGTACAATTCTTAGTGCACAGTGCATGATTATGACAAGTCCGATCTCATCCCATTAACACTTCCTTTTTCCAAATTGTACTATACTGCCCTCTATTGCTATTCAAATCGCTCAAATATTAATCGGCTCCTTCGGATCAATTTCCGATCCATGTCTCCAATCTATACTCATACTCTTTTACTCTATTTTGAATCGATCGCTCTTTCTTAGTCACTAACAGAACCAATCAGTACGGTAAGAAATGACAGAGAAAAGTCTGAAGGATTCAACACTTCAGAAGTCAGAGCAATCAGATATCGGTCGGAGCCAATAAATCGATCGGAGCCAATATAAAGCAGAGAGATCGATCGGCCAAATCGCTCGGCCAATTTTCACACAAAGAGGAACGGTCGGTCGGCCAATTGCCAAAATAAGAAAGAAAATCAGTCAGCCGTAAGGTATCAATCCGAATCAGAAAATAGAGCTCGGCCGACACTCGGTCGGTCGGTCAATCAAAATCAATCAGAAATAATCGGCCCAAAGGCCTATGATCGGTCGGTCAATCACAGATTAAGATCGATCGAACAGAAGAATGGATCGATCGGTCAGAACAGAAGGATAGATCGATCGCCAACTTAAATCAAAGTTCCAAATTTCAACTTGGTATCAATGGAAAGATAAAAGACCGATCTAAACTTTCTATGAGCGACTTGAACACAATAACTCTAATTAGGCCAAGTTTCCTCACTTTTACACTGTCCAGATTTTTGCCTTTACAGTCTTCCAATCTCCCTTGAAATCCGTTCGATCTCCGAACTTCTCTATACCCTTACATGCAATCTCACTAATCCCACAAAACCAGATCTGAATATCATTTATCCGCTCTCATGAAAACCGTATGAACTTAATAACCATAATAACTAACACAGTATACTGACAGATTTCTTACCTATTTAAGCTTCTGCTTCATCCATTCATCGCGAATACGACTCTGTCTCGCAACACCAAATCCGATCATCACCTTCTCAAAGGGATGAGGTTTATCATCGGCTCTTTAGGGCTTAAAGGGAGAGAAAGCCAAAGAGCGAGAAAGCCAGGTGGGAGAAAAATAATCAACTTGAATAAGAAGTAGAGAACTTGTACAAGGAACAGAGAGAAAGGAAACTACGAGAATATGCAAGGTGTCGAATTTCTGATGGAGGCATTTAATGCTCTGAGCCATCATCTTATCTTAACTTTCTCGACAATCACGCCATATTTTGTCATCCAGTTATCACCCAATACTCCAATAACTCAGACAGAAATTCTAGAAACCATGTATCGAATTATCAGTGCCATTTGATCATAATTGCCTACTACCAGAACCAGTTATTCTGCCACTTGGCATTTTCCTAGTTCGGAAAATTCTCACCGATTTCAGGAAAATTCTCTACAATTCTCCAACATTGTTAAATCAGTAATTTCACTCTCCAAATCCAATTTCAATACCAATAGCCCATACATCTCTAGACCATACCGTCCATTACCCATTATACCCGAGCTGCCAATGCATGTACACTTATTGCTATATGCAAGTATTCACTAGTCGCGTGCGTGCGACCCCTTATGAGCTGCATGAGCAGTAGATGTGTTGTCCCAATTTCTCGATTAATCACACTTGTCAGCAAATGTTCAGGGTTCTACCCTTTTGACGGGAACCGGATGTTACATATTCTTTCTTCCTAATGAAAAGCCCATCTCTCTATTCCCATTTTACTGCATATCCTCTAATCCCATCCCATGATATTGTTGATATTATGCTTACTTTGAATCAATACAAA
Source organism: Erythroxylum squamatum (assembly GCA_025629845.1). Taxonomy (NCBI): domain Eukaryota; kingdom Viridiplantae; phylum Streptophyta; class Magnoliopsida; order Malpighiales; family Erythroxylaceae; genus Erythroxylum; species Erythroxylum squamatum. Next base: position 8,069,525 of record JAOTBA010000008.1, on the reverse strand, counting down.
CCAAAAGTCAAAACAGACCTGATGAGATTAAGTGGAAATTTATCAGAGAGAACAGAACAATGAGGTTCAGATTTAAAACAACCAAGGAAACAAGGAAAAGACAACCTTTGGCAAGTTGGTCCCTTAGATTTAAGTAAAGCAAGCAACTTTGAAAGGTAACATGGCTTAATCAATATACAAAAGGTAAGAATCACAAGTTTTGACCTCATATTTACAAGACTTCTTAGCTCAGAAGCAAGCAACGACTTACCCATGTATGAAAAATGAGGAATATTCTATCTCCTGCCTATAAGGAAGCTCCTCTCTTACATCTTCAGCTTTGGTGCCCATGTTTTTAGATGCGAGCAGTGTTATATGTTAGTTAGTCACTCTCGTTATGTGCGCGTGTGAAAAAGATGTAGATAAAAAGATAAAGACATCAACTTTGAGACTCATCTGAATTGGGATCGCTAGGGAGAATATGAAATAGCTATTGCTTTGTGTGCTTGTCTGGTATTTGGAGTCTGGACTCGGGAGAAGAGACAGAAGGTTGAGGAATCAGGTGTTGCAATTAGTGAGGCTTGACAAAGCCCCAAAAGCGTGTTCTAATTTTTGTTTCTTTGGTTGAATGCAAAGCCCCAAATCTAGATTGCTCTAACTTTTTTCTTTTCATTATCCCTTTATTTTTATTACAATTTTAGTATAAATCATATATTACAATAAAATTTTATTTTTCAATTTATAATTAAAAAATTGGATTTGAATGAGTTTAAGATTTGAATTTGATTCCTTTCGTTTGATTTAAGAAATATTGATTTATTCAATTACAAGTATCATTGAAATAGAGCTATATAAATAAATAAATAAATATGTAACATTGAAAAATTATCTTTAGCAAATAGATTATTGGAACTATAGCAACAATTTTAAGTGTTGCATATATAAGACTTTATTACAACCATTTTTTAATTTTGTTGTCTTTTCTTATATGTAGCAACAAATTATTATTATCGTTGCCTTTTAACATTAATAAAGGCAACACTTTAAAACTGTTGCATCATATTAATTTTTAGCAACACAATTTTAAACTGTTGCAAACATGTTGTTGCCTAAAGCTCTTTTTGTCGTAGTGTTTGTTTCCCATTCCCAATCTTATGAAAAATTAGATCTTGCATCCGCTGTCTTATTCTTAGGATTTGATTGAAATTCCAAGACATATTTTGTTTAATCCCCAGCTTCCATATGTTGCTGCTTTTAATGAACACACTGTGTATCCCTTTTACCCAGAGTTTATCCATAAGTTGTCTACATGTACAACCTCTAATGATATCTATAGAGGAAAGAAAATTGACTCAACGCTTGAGAGCAAAAGGAATAAGTGTTATCTCCCTTATACCTTTTTTCTATTTATAAAAAATACATTAGGTTTCTTTGTTATCAAAATTAAAAATTTTAATTATAATCACAATTTATTTTTAATAAAATCAAACATCTTAACTTAATTCAAATTTAAAATTTATCTTTTTAACTACTCTAGGTCTCTGATATGTTGACAATGATTATAAATTATAATCTAATTCATAATTAGAATTAGATAAATTAAAAATTATTTTAATTTATCTTTAATTATCTAATTAAACAATTTATAATCAGAGATAAAGATTGACGTCTAGCAATATGTGATGACCACCTAAATATTAGGAATGTTACAGTGATTTGATTCGACCTATCTATGCATGGTTATGATGTATAATTTAATTTATCTTTAATTATCTAATTAAACAATTTATAATCATAGATAAAGATTGATGTCTAGCAATATGTCATGACCACCCAAATATTAGGAATGTTAAAGTGATTTGACTCGACCTATCTATGTATGGTTATGGTGTATAATTTAATTTTTCATCATCTAATATTCTATTTAGATATAAAGTATAGATTTAATGTTTACTATATTAATCATTTCATACTTGCTAATTAATAATTGATTTACAATTGATATTTGAAAGCACATTTTCAAATCTTAATTTACTTTGGCTAGAAAATTTCTTAAATCACTATTAATAAAAAACGTTAGAACATTCTCTCTAATTACTTTAAAGTGACGAATCCTTTATTCAAATACTCAACTATCTCCATATAGTTCATATGATATCTAAGTACTACCAATTGAGCTACCCTAAATAAAATAGACCATAAATAGTATCAAAACATAGTAATTCTTACATACTTTGATAATCTAAGTCTAAGGATTAGTTATAAAACAATTATAATAAGAAAATACAAGGAAACATAAGTAATATTCTATTTGGGGTCCTTATACCCATGTGTTTGTTTAAGTATCTTCATACTTTAATTTATAAGATCAATTAATTTTTTCATAAGAAAAAATTAAGATGTGCTAGTTTATCATTTTATCAATATCTTGTCTTGATGAATCTACAACCAAGAACATTTTAGGTATGTATAGCTAAGTTATGCTCATAAAGGGTTGAAAATAAGAAAAGTGAGCACTATGATGGATCTAAGTGAAAAAGTGGAAGGAAGGACATTCACAATTCGTAGGATCCCAAGTAGGTTATGTCAAATTCAAATAGGTAAGAAAAAGGTCTCATTGAGAAGGAAAATGTAAAGAGAGAGAAATGCTATAACGTCCAAAGAAAAGGCACCTATAAGTTAGTTATGCATGGTGGTTGGAATCTTATCTTACGCGATATATTTTAGCTCCGAAGATCAATAAAATCCTGTTTTTGTCATAATTATAATTATCCTTATATTTAATATTACTTTCCATAATTTTTTGTTGAAACCAACTATTATATTCATAATCTTCTGTTAAATGATTTTATGGCACTAGATGTTGTTTATTAAAATAAGTAATTTTTTATTTAATTATATCATTTAGTACTTGTAATATCTATGTTAATTTATGGCCTGCTAGACTTGGTCATATTAGACAAGATCAAATAAATAAAATAATTAATAAAAGACAAGTAGAATTGTATACTAGTAAAAATTGTCTAATTAGAAAAATGATATGAAAACCATTTAGTATGGGACTATTAATCTATTACAATTAATTCATAAAAATATATGTAGCTAAATGAATGTGAGAGCAAGATACGAAGGTACTTATTTCGTCACTTTTATTAATAACTATACTGAATATAATTATATCAATTTGATTTCTCATAAATTTGAAGCATTATTTATTTCTAAATGTATATGAATTTTGTTAAGAACCAATTATATAAGAAGATAAAGACTCTAAAAGTTGATTGTTGATAATAATACTTATTTGATTAGTTTAATGAAAAAAGAATAAAAAGATAATTGATTATTCACATACCCATCAACAAAATGATGTTACATAAAGGAGAAATTAAACTCTTCTAAAAAAAAGTTAAGTTTATGATAGCACACACAAAGTTTCCTATTAAATATTAGGGTGATGTGTTATTGACAACCATATATATACTTAATCGGGTGCCCATCAAATCAGTTACTAAAGCGCCATATGTGTTATGGACAGTTAAGAGACTTGATTTAGCATAACTAAAACCTTAGGGCCGTGCTACCTACATTCATGATCTCTCATATAATTAGAAGTAATTATGTCCTAGAAGAAAGAATAGTATCTTTAAAAGATATTTCAAACATTCTAAATGGTATGTGTTTTTATAGTGAACAAAGTAATGAAAGAGGAATAAAATTTGAGTTATAAGATATGAAATTCTTGTAGAATGATATTTCAAAGAAAACAAATATAGGATACACTTATTTCTACGCTAGATATTAGATCAGGGTAATCTAGTAAGTCAAGATCAGCTAGATGAAATGCACTTAAGTGGCAGGAATTTAAGAGCAGATGGATTAGTTTATGATGAATGGAAATTGTTGTTTGATAGGAGTTTCCTACAATTATCAAATCTAAATGAGAGGAATATAAATTTAAAGAGATATATTCCTCAATATCTTCAATTACACATACAATATAAGTAGATTAATTCCAAAAAAATGATTTTACTTTGAAGGGGAAACCTATATAATAGGTTCCTAAGGAAATAATGAGCCAAAAAATGAAATAGACTCTATATAATCTTGTTAAGATGAATGAGTTAATGCAATGGAAGAATAATCAAATTTGACAAGCTTAATCTAAGCTTGAGACTTGGTTAAATCTTCCTAAAAGACATAAAACCATAAAGAACAAATGCTCAAAGTTAAGTGAAAGGTTTATTGTAGTTTTTTTTATTAGGCAAAGTACATCTAGTGGTAGAAAGACACTCGTAATAGATAGGAATTGACTATGAGAAGAAATTCTTACTTATTGTGAGGTTTACATCAGTTTAACTAATTTTACTTTGGTGGATAATGGATCTTGATTTAATTAAATGCAGGTAAAGAATGTGTTCTTAAACGGAGAACTAGATGAAGCAATTTATATGGAAGAACCAATAGGTTTGGTTCAAGTAAAAGGTTCATATTGTTAAAGTCAATCTATAGTCAAAAGATCCAACATTATATATGTAACTTTGTTATTATACGTGGATAATATTTTGATATATAGTAAAAACAATGAATTTTCTAGTAAATAAATAAATTAGCTATCAACCATGTTTAAAATGAAAAATATGGGTGAGCCTACATGCATCTTTGGGTGTCACTAAGAATCATTCAAGAAGATCATTGTCACTTCTATAAGCTACATACATATTAAGCAGATAGTTGAACAATACAAATATCTAAGATTATAAATTTGTTTTGCCTATTGCTAATGGTGAAAGCCTATTTAATAGGCAATATCCTCAAATGTTATAAGAAGAGGAAGAGATAAAGGTGGTTTCTTATTTTAATGTAATTGGTAGTCTTATATACACTATATTGTAAATGAAACTAGATATATGTTTATTGTTAGGTTAACTAGTAAATATTGATTGAATTTCAAATAAATGCATTAAGAAGCAATAAAGAGAACATTCATATATACTAGAGACCCTAAGTATCAATGTAAACCAAACACAAAGATACCAAGTATAATTATATCAATAACATAATAAAGAAATAGGAATGAATATGGAGTTTATTTCTACGAGACAATTGATTATAAATCATATAACTAAGTTGAATCTTAGAGATAAGTTTTATATACATGTTATGTTATTAGAATTGCTTAGTATATAGATTTATGTTGTATTTATTTTCTCTACGTGTAAGCATGAAAAAAGAACATAACTCAAGGTTAACGAGGTCAACTTGAGTTAACAGAGTATTAAGCTAGTCATGAGCTCTTTTTAAAAAAGTTAGATTTCAAGTTAGGCTCAAGTTCAGACTCTACGACTTGACTTGACCTTAAACATGACCTTCTTTTATAAATAAATTGATCTCATTTTCTTAATGTGATCCTTAAGTCTACCAAATTATCGGATGAGTGGAGACTTGGCTTATTAATCCCACTCTATAAGAGTAAAGGGGATATCAAAAGTTGTAACAACTATAGAAACACAAATTAATCAGTCATACCATGAAGTTAAGGGAGAGGGTGATTAAGAAGATAGTAAGAAAAGGAACATCCATTTTAGAGAACTAATTTGGTTTCATGTCAAGGATGTTCACAATATAAGAAATACATATCCTTGGACGATCAATAGAATATTATAGGGACAGAAATAGGGCATGCATATATTTTTCATTGATTTAGAGATGACTTATGATAATGTATCTAAAGAAGTCATGTGGAGGTGTTTAAAAGTTAAGGGAGTTCATTATAATGATAAAGGTAAAGAATAATGAGTCATCATACTCCTAACCATGATCAATAAAGTATGATTACATCTTTTGGCTACACCTTTTTCTTGTTATGTGCTTGGCATTGTATATTAAACATATATGCCATGCTTTTCAAGGAATTTAGTAAATGGACTAGGACTTTATTCAGTTTCATTATATTTCCTACAATATTCACTACCTTTATTAAATATGATACTTTTCATCTTTTTATCTAGCCGTCTTTCTACCTCATTAAGAAACACCTCTAAGGAACCTACTGATTGAGAATTTTCGTGTAGTAAATAAATATATCCATAACATTTCGTAACATGAAAATCATCAATAAAAGTGATGAAAAAATTTTCTCCACTAAATAATGGAACAAAGAAAGGCCCACATAAACTAGTGTGTACAATTTTAAAAAATTGTGTGCTTCTTATGGCTTCTTTATCAATTGTGTGTTTTGTATATTTTTCCTTTAATACAATCTCCACAAATTCTAAGATCTGTAAAATCTAAAACTAGAAGGATTTCATTCTTTACTAATTTGACCATTTTTTCTTTGGATATGTGACCTAAACATTTATGTTATAAGTAAGATGGAGTTTCATTTATAAGACCTCATTTACCAACATTATGATACAAGTTCAATAGAGTTTCAATAAAAAGATTATCATAATCAATAGGACACTTATGTTTGAACAAACTGAAACATCCATTACCAAATTTAAAAGTCTATCTAATAATATCAAGTTTTGATAAAGAAACTATGTTTCAAGAAATAGTAGGAACATAAAGAGTTTGGAAATGGAAAATGATGTCTAGTGTTTAAAATCAAACGGTAGGTTCCAATAGCTTCAGCTAGAGTTTTAACTAGATCTTTTGTATTAATTAAATATGGTGCATTCTTGTATTGTACATACATATTAACGAAATATATACTTAATTTAAAAAAAATGGAGTTTTAACTCAACTTTCTATAAAAACAAACTTTTTATTTGGATTTATGGTTTGGATCGTAAGGAATCCTTGCATTGTATTAGTAATATGAGTGGTATATCCATAATTAATCTATCAAATATTCTAAGGAACTTTTGTTAAGTTTGATTCGAAATATACTAAAGCACTAAGCTTACCTTTCTTTTTGAACCATGCCTTACGTTTCAAGCAATCTTTTTAACAGCGTCTAGTTTCTTACAAAAATGGCATATATCTTTCTTCGATTCCTTCTTATTGATTGAAGTTGATGATACATTAACCTTATATAGTACATTATTTCCCTTTCCTTTATCCTTTTGGAAAAATTTTCTAGCTCTTTGATGACCCATGAAATTAATCTAGTGAACTCCTTATTTTTTAAGTCTTGTTTCCTCTTCAATAAGCACACTTTGCAATTCATTTAGCTTCATTTGTCCTTTATAGTATTGTAGCTCATTTGAAATGTACTATATTTAGGAGCCAAAGAGTTAATAATAAAATGCACAAGGAAACTTTCACTCATTTCCATTCCTATAAATCTTAATCTTATTATTGTATTTATCATTTCAATGATATGTTCATGCATAGTATGGGAACTTTCGAACTTGATGGTGATTAACATACCCATGAAAGTCCAAAAAAGTGACATATCAGCAAAGTTAGGTTGGGAATTATTTTTAACAGACTTAAGATATTCCTTAACACTTTCAGTATTAGGAATTGTAGCCTTAATGTTGCTAGTTACAATCATTTGCATAAACATTAAGCTTAATTTGTTTGATCTTTCCTAAAGTTCATGGAAATATTTTTTCTTCAACATTACTAATATTGGTAAGACCAACGTGCTTTTGGCTTGGAATGCCAAGTCAAGACCTATAATCCTTAGGTTGAACTAAACTTATTCACATTATTTAGTAAAATTAAGCCCTTTAAACTTCATAATACATAAAGCTTGCGAGTGAATAACAATAGAATTAGATGGTACAAACTACATTAAATGCTCATTCATTAATGATTCGAGTCACAAGTTAAATACATAAATAGAATCAAGTAATGATCATCTTATCAATATGCATATATTGTGGTTCTCCTCTGGGTGAAACAACAATACATAAAATAACAAACGCTAATGCTTAGTATTATTTTTACATTATTAATAATTACATATAATATAATTATATATATTTGTAGTAGTAGTAGTAAGAATCTATTTGCATTTTATTCATAATAAAATAATATTTCAAAATTTTTTCTATCTACCTTGTCTTTCTTTCTAGAGTTTAAGATGAAATAAAATTAAACTTAAATATGCAGAGAAAAAAAGATCGTTAAAAGTTAAAACTCAAACAATATTTTTTAGCTGTTTTTTTCTTTTATTTCATGTTCCATCAACGCAAAATTAGAATATAATTATTTTATTTAATAAATTTCTCATCGTCTGTTGGTTAACAGGGTATAGTCACATGCATCATTTCCAGTTAAAATAATAATTCTTTTGACTAATAAGGTGAGGAAATCGGGAAAAACTCTCAAAGAGATCCGTTGAAAAGTAAAATGAAAAGTGTGCACTGAAAGAAACAAAAGTCAAGATGTTGAGGCCGATATCGTGGATATGCTCACCAATCCTTTTCTGAAATGGTCACATCTTGATTGCTTGCTATAAATGGATCGTTTATGCATGTGATGACCGAGTCTGATAGAAATTAGGCACTTAAATATTTTCATTAGATAAATTCATATTTTTTTAATATAAAGATTACTCACACTGTAAAAACTCTCTTTTCGCGGGGGCCTTTCTAACGACATGACACACTCAGCGATTCTTGCACAAGGACCAGAGGATTTTGTTGCCAATTTCATCACGATTTTACGCATATGTGCTCAAATGTCCTTTAGCTCTTGAAGTCATATTCTTTGTGGGGTTCAAAGTCCTTTTGCTCTTAAGTCATATTCTTTGTGGGGTTCGTTAATTTCTCGCAAAGGTGGGGATATATAGGTGATTGATTTGTTGCAACAGTATCTATCTTACAGAGCAGGACCATGTTCCAGGGGTGGCCCACGTCATAAGGCCTGATATACAATACAAATTTTGTCAAATGCGCATATACATACAATTAATATTTTATTCATAAATTGCATTTTATTAATAAAGTTAATTTTCAAAATTATGTGAAAAATAGTTCAATGGGACCCCGCCTACCTTAGTTCCTAATCGACCATAGAGTTATTTAGCGTCGACTTGTAACGATATGCAAAATATATTTATTTGTCAATATCTAATAATAATAATACTGGTTCAGTCGGATTCTGTTGAGGCTGGATGTTGCAGCTTGGATCTATGATTCTGTGTGACTTCGGCTGTTGAATACCTGCAAAACAAATAAGGCATGCCGGGGGTTGATTGCCGGCAAGCCCCTCCGACGCTCAAGTTAGTCTTTTGAGAGAGTTTTAGTGGCTGAGAGTAGAGAAAACTAGGGTTGTAATGTCGTACCTCTATCATGGCGAAATAGTACCTTATATATGGAATAGATGCTAGGTTTAGGTCTTTACGTTTGCATGGGAGACTAACATATACGAATGGGCCGTGGACGTGTGGACCTGGGCCTGGGCCTTGTATGGCCGACCCAACCAAAATCCTTGAAACAAAATTTGTAAAATATGTTACAAGACTTTTTTTAATCATCAAAATATGACTTTTGATATGATCCGCTCATAAAATTAACATTGTTGTCATGAATTAATACTAAAGTCGCGCTTTCATTGAAATAAATTAAAAACTATGATTTTATTTAATAAAATATTTTTAATAACAATAGTTTTTCTTTTTGCAAAAGCACAATACCTTATGTTGTTTAATTTAGCTTAAGAATTCCTGCAAGGCTGGGGCTGGATATTAACATGACACTAGTGTCGGTTACTTTCTATTTCCTTAATTTTTTCATAACTAATTACTTCTTCACTGGAATCAATGTGATGAGCTTGAATTTTTTCTTTTGAAGTATGAAAAGTCCCCTTACTGTATAAAGATCCAATATTAAGTCATTGAAAGCTTCTTTAGCCTTTGTTTTTGCTTATCGATTGTTCTCCAATATTCTTCAATAGGTCAACTCTCACCCATCTTTAAGGATGCTAAAGACAAGGTAATCCATTTCTTGTTTTCGATTCTCAATTTATGTGGTGGTATTGTTACTGCTAATCTTTATGAACATTACCAATTCTAAAGCATTCAGGCACCACTCCAAATGTAAAGCCTTAAACATTTTAACTTATCTCTTACTAATAATTTGCTTTCATTTTACGAAGAAGATAAGATTTCTATATCTTAATTTATCAATACTTCAGATGATTTTAAAATTTTGTTAGGGTCAATTGTTAATCCCATCAAAAGTTATATATTTTTCTCCAAAGTTGATCTTATTACTAGCTATTGGGAACATGATCATCTACACTAACTTTATATAAGGCATATTCCCCATAAAATATCTAAGGATCCCACTGGTATGAACAAGATTTGCTAGCAAAGATTGCTTACTATCATTACATACGATAGATAGAAAAATAATAACTAAAACATACTTTCTTTTAGAGGTAGATTGAAACTCCTCACTTCAATAATTAGCAGCCTACATGTATATTGGAATACTCACACTTTTTTCATATCAATTGTGAAGATGCTGGAAATAATAATACATTTTTAACTTTAACTTCAACTTCACCATTATTTGTCAGACATCACCTTCACCTATATTATATATCACTAAATAAAACATAAAAAAAGAAGGGATATAAAAAATATTTAGAGATCATATATGGAGGTGTTAAGCATCCACAACTCTCTTATCAACCAAAAATTTAAAACAATTTAATATAAAGAGGAGAATATAAATACTGAACTTTTTTTTTCTAAATATCATTATTCAAAAAAAAAAGAGGAATTTATAGCTATGGGGACTAATTCAAAGATTCAGCTATGCATTATTTTCTTTAACTTATGTGGCAAGAGTAAGTTTATCAACTCTACCTCTTATCATCCTTTGTCATTCATTCCCAACATAACTGACTATCAGCTTCTTTCTTTTTTTATTATACCTTTCTTCATATCAAATTTAGAAGAAGCCATTTTTATTCTTTACTCTATCAAAATTCTAAGTCTTGATAGATTCAATGCATTATTTTTTTCAAAAATCTTATAAATTAATGAATTAAATGGTAAAAAAATAATGCAAAACTCTCTAATTAAGAGGAAAATGTTGAAGAAAGCTAATAAAATTTTTGTATGTTTTATCTCCAAAAGTTACAATTTAAGGTATGTTACCGCAATGTAATCTACAAATCATTTTTAGGATGTTGGCAAAAGCATCTTATATTAAGAGCACATCCATATGCGACAATATCCTTTTAACACAAGATCCTCCAAAGAATTATCATAATATCTCTTTTTTTATATTAATTGCATAATTAAAATAACTTTATAAAATATATTAGTATGGCCATATGACTAGTGAGACTTAATACTAATATCAACAAAGAACAAGGATCATTCTATGTAAACAAGTTTAATTTAATAAAATGGACTGGAAATACAAAAGAAGAAAATGAAATTCCATACTCATAAAAAAGTTGAACATTACCATCAAGTTAAATAAGATCACAAGTTATTGTAGAACTTCAAATGAGAGTTTCTCTAATCAAAGAATGGAGAAAATACCTCTTAGTATTTTTTATTAATTAATGATACAATATATCAATTACATTAATAAGAAGCATTTATAGGTATAAAAATAACTAAGAAATAGAGTCTACAAGAAAAATAATATTTTTCTTATATACTCTATTTCTTATCTAAAAACCCTTGTTTTTAGATAATAACTAAACAAGTTTCTAAAAGTTTATTCTTATCTAAAAAATCTAAAATTCAAAAATTAAAAGATCTAATCCACGTGTTCCACACTGGACTAGCATTTACATTACCACTAGTTTGCTTCTAAATTTTATTGGTGCTCAACAAGGACAAGATAACATCAGTCAGTACTATTCCGACACCCATTTACTTATGTTTCTCTAAGTTCTAAAGACAGTGTAAGATTGGAGCCGAATGCCAACATAACATCAACATCAATTACATTTTGTTGTCTTTTTTTATAACTTGCTCCTTCATTTGAATTAATATTATAGGCTTGAATTTAGTCCATTAAAAAAGAAAAGTTTCACTCCTTGCATAAAGATACACCATTAAGTCATAAAGAGCTTCTTTGACCATTTTTGTTGTACTCCTTGCTAATGATCCTCCAATATTTTCCAATTAATTTTTAGGAACTTTTAGTGCTTGATTTGAACTATTTGTAATATGTCCCAACCCCTCTTCTTACCTCCCTTACTTAAAAACTCGTGTAGATAAAGTAGATGCTTTATTCTCATTATTTTCCCTCTTCTGAAAAGGATTTATCCTTAAATTAACATCCTCATCTACCAAATTAAAAAGAGATAAACCAACAATATTAAAAATAGTATGAACATTATACTCATTTGGCAAATCGATCTTGTAATTATTGTTGTTCAGTCTTTTCGCTACTTGAAAAGTTTTATCTTCTCTTGATTGCAACATAGACTTGCACTTGATTGGAAAATTTGTTTTTCCTGAATACCTAAATACAATCTACAGGTTCAAATATCACTTATTTTTTTTATCCTTTTTAGCTTGTTTTTATATATTGTTAGGTCCTCTTTTCAATGCTTAACTTTGCCTTCTCATGTAGCTTTTTCACCTATTCGAATTTCTTTTTTTTAATCAAAGCTTTCTCTTTCATCTAAAGGAATAAACATAAGAGATAAAGGAGATAATATGTTAAATCTATAAACAATTTCAAAAGGAGAATAACTAATATCACTATAGATAGTCCTATTATAAGCAAATTCAATAAAAGGTAAAGTCTCTTCTCAGGTTTTAAGATTTTACTAATAGTTTGATCATGATTTGTGGATAACAAGTTGTAGAAAGTAGCAACTAATTTTTGAAATTTCTCTACAAAGTTTTTTAAAAAATAACTCAAGAACTTGATTCCAATATGAAATAATGGTTATATAAGTTCCAGACAATCTAACAATCTTATTAGAAAATAATTCAACAATGTAGGATGCATCATTCGTTAAGAAATATGATGAAATGTGACATTTTAAAAATCCTATCCACCACTAAAAAAAACTAAATCCATACATTTTCTAGACCTAAATACACCCAAAGTAAAATTTATCAAAAAATTTAACTATGATCCACTGAATATAACACATCTTTCACGCACACTCTCTATGTTTTTCCTCATATGTGGCTAAAAAATGTTAATTCAAAACCTCAATAGTTCTTTTGACTCTAAAATGACCTATTAGACCTCCCTATATGATTCTCATACGAACAACTCTCTTAAAGAACTAGAAGGTGCACATAATCATTTCTTGCTAAACAAGTATCTTTTATGTCTATAAACATTTTATGTAGAATTTTCATATACGTTAAAAAAAATATCAAAATCAAGATTAATATATAATCTCTACTATGCTCAAAACCATCAATTTAGTAACAAAGTATGCATATTAGATAATGCATCAACAACCATATTTTCCTTACCTTGTTTATATTTCACTATATAAGAAAAAAATTCAGTGAATTTGTTGGGCCCCGATTCCTTTTCGTTAGTAAATAAGTCGTTTAATCTTTATTTTGAGGTTTAGTTTAATATTTTTAATTTTGGTTGGAATAAATTGAGGATTTTGTTGCTTAGGTTATGATGTTTTTTTTATATATGAAGGGAATTAGTGAAATTAGATTTTTGATAAATTGGTATTGGTGATAAATTGTTAGTATTAAATGAATAAAAATGAATGAGGGCAAATTGGGGAGTTACTTGAAGTGTTGGATTTAAAGGCTAATAAGGAGAGGGGTAACTTAGTCTTTTAGACTCATTTTAAGGTGAATGAAAGAAGCAAATGGGCTTAAGTTTTAAAGTTTATAAATTAAATTTGCTAAGGCTTTTAGGAGACTTACGAAACTTGTATGGAGAAAGAAAGGAAAGGAGAGGATTCTAAGTGAAACTACGTAGTTTTAAGCTAGGTTTTAAGTTAGGAATTAAATGAGTTAAGTCTTTGGGAAGGAAGACTCACGAAACTTCAAGAAGAAAAGAAGAGAGAGAAGTTCACGATATGTACAAAGAAAAGAGAGAGAGAGTGTTCGGTTGAGAGGAAAGAAGAAGAAGAAGAGGAAAAAGGTTAGGGCTTTGTTGATTCTTGCGTGAGAAAAGAGATTTAAGAAGTTCTTTAAGAAGGATAAGGTTAGAGGAAGGCTAAATCCTCCATTAAAGGCAAAAATCAGATTTCGTGGGTCATTCCTAAGGTAAGGGGGTTTCGAATTTTTGATAAATTTGAGAGGGAATTTAGTTTTAAATGCTTTAGGAAAGGTTATATAGGTGTTAGTTCATGATTTCCTGTCTTTAGATTTGTCAATTCTTGACAACGTATGTTAGGTTGAATTCTTGTGTTTTGATGAAGGACAAAAAGGCAAGAGGAAGTGAGAGGAAAGGTTCTTGGTCCAAGAATAAAGCTTAAGGATTTAAGGTGGGTGACTTTTTAATATTTGAGTTGTAAGCTACTAAATTGTTGTGAAATAAATGTCTTAATAATGTTTTC
>JAOTBA010000008.1:8037226-8055019 GCA_025629845.1 Erythroxylum squamatum | reverse complement strand
AATGTTGAGACATGAAATTTCGATTTAGCTTAAGATTCGAATTAAGTTGTGGGCCCTAAGTCGAGCAATTGTATAGAGCAAATTAAGGTGAATTTGTCAAGATCCATTCGGGAGTCAGCGACCTAAGTCTGATTTTGCGATTTCTTTTGTGGTGAGGAATCCCTCCCTCGTGGGTTGCGCGTCCAGATGTCACGTAGGACGTCGGACACGTGTCTCACCAGGGTGGGGTTCCAACAGAATTCCTCACATGGCATGTCTCGTACTTAACTTACTTTGACTTTGAATATATTTTAATGATTCCTAATTCATATGTATCATAATCTCGTTAAGCCATAAGTAGTGTTACCAAGTCTCTAATGCCCTTACCAATACACATATTTCTTATCATAAGTTAGGTAGTTCAAGGTTGCCCCACTAAGCTTCTCATTAAGGAATACTATTGATTTCATATCTTGCATCAAAACTGCAGCAAATCCTAAGCATCACACTCAATCTTAAAGGTAGTTGTAAAGTGAAATAAAGCTAATGAAAGAGCCAAATTTAAGTTCTCTTTCAATAAGTTAAAATCTCTCTATTGATCATCACCTTTGTTAAATCCTACACTTTTCATGACTATCTTAATTAAAGGTGCAACAAACTGTGCTCAAAACCTTAACAAAATGCCTATGAAAATTAGCCAAATTGTGGAAACTCTTAATATCACTCATGATTTTTTGTGATGGCCACTCTCTAATAGCTCATACTTTATCCTTATTTACTTTTGATCCATTTACACTCACCATATATCTAAGAAATACAATTCTATTTAATACATAATGAACATTTCTTAAAATTTAAATGCACCTTTTAATACCTAAACATACACAAAACCTTTCATAAATGTTAAACATGCTCATCAAAGGTCTTATTTAGATAAGAATATTATCAAAATACACAATAATAAACTTTCATAAAGACTTGTGCAAAATATGGTTCATTAGTCTGATAAAAGTACGTGGTACATTAGTTAAAACAAAAGGCATTACTAATCACTTATACAAGCCATAATTAGTTTTAAGAGCCATTTTTTATTCATCACCTTCTTTAATCCTAGTTTGATAGTAACCAATCCTTAGATCAATTTTCGAAAATAAACATGTACTATACAACTTATTAGGCATATCATCTATCCTAGGGATGGGATGGCTATACTTTACAATAATTTTATTGATGGCGTAATAATCTACACATATTCTCTAAGATCTATCTTTCTTTGGTACTAACACAATAAACATGACTCAAGGGCTTAAGCTCTCTCTTATACAACCTTTCTCAAAGAGTTCTTTCATTTATTTTTTTAATCTCTTCTAGATTTGTTCTACATGCTTGCTAATTTGGAATTTGATTTCTAAAGATAAAATTAATTTAATTCTTTATCTCGTTTATAAATGTTAATCTACTTGGAATATCCTCTTAAAAGAGGCCATCAAATTTTTTTAAAAGTGATAACAACATTAGGAAAAATATCATTAGTATCAACCTCAGAAGAAATAAATGAAATCTTTATAAATAAAATAATTTATGGTGCTTAGCTAGGAATGCATCTCTCGTGCCATTCACTTTCATTACCAAAATCACTCCTTTTCTCTCATGTCTACCTCTCGCTTTTGTTTTTCCTAAAATGTTTGAATTATCCTCATATGTTCGCTTTTGTTTCTTTCCCATTAATCTCTTTTACTCACTCTTGTAAATCTAATGATTTCTATAAAGTTGCTTTGAAGATAATGGAGCAAAGGCAATCAATTTATCAGTTATAGTAATGGAATAATTATTCTTATATCCATCATATATGGCTTAATTTATTCTTATACCTCTCATATATGGCTTTCCTATCAAATTGCCAAAATTTTCCCAAAAGAATGAGACCAACTTACATAAGTACACCATACCACATTGCTCCTCATCTCCCAATTGAGAAAGAAACTAGTACTTGCTTCATTACCTTAGCCTTGTCAATTTTATTTAATCATTATAAATCTTCACTAGCATCCACTAAACTAGGCATATCCTTATTTTCCATCAAGGAACCCACCGTTGCGGCAGTCTTCGTAGAGGTTGCCCTCTTCCTCATCATACTAAGCGCATGATAGCAAACAATATTAGCGTGTACTGGGATAGAAAAAACAAAGCCCCATTCCACGCGCTCTCCTTTTGTCCATATTAGAAAAGGGTTTGGTAGTTTGAGATCGAACTAATTTGTAATAACTTAGATCGTAAGTGTGAATTTCGAGTAATTCTTTGTAATAGTTTTAAAAAATAGGAAATTATTATTTTAGCTAATAAATAATGAAGAACAGTATTATTTAAATTATTTTCTTTATGCACTTTTAAATCATTTATTAAATTACATAAGCATCACTAAAATAATGTTCCGGTATTATGAAATCATATATAATTGCGACCATTTCCTATTTAATTTAATTATTTATTTCTTTTTCATTCATTTTGGTATCGAGTGAATTCTACATCCAAAGTAAAACTAGCAATTTATTTGTGGAGGTTGAGGAGTGCTATTTTATTCAATTCAATCAAAAAGAAAGAGTGAAGAAAAGAGAAGCTACGCCTGAAATCCACAGGCCAAGCACACCATTGAGATCGATAACAGCTAGAGAAAGAATTGGAAAGCTATCCAACTTACCCAAAGAAATGGCTCATCAGCAGTATCATGACCAGGTAGTTGCAGCTCCCTTCTTCTTTCGCTCTCGCGAGTCACGATGCTACTCACCAAGGAATTTATATATTTCACAGATTCTGGTAGAAAGCAGTTTGTCTTCGTCTGTAAGAACCGTAATATTAAACAGGCCTAAGCAATTGAACGCTCTTTCCCTTCCTATGGTATCCCACTTTTCCTCCCTTCATTTTTCTTGCTGATTATTTTTTTTTCCCACAAACTAAATTTTGAATTAAATGTTCCTTTTTTTTTTGAATAAATTAATTATTATTATGATTACGGTTTTAGATCACTCGGCTATTGGAGATTTTCCTTGCTTATGACGTCGACCCCAATGTCAAGTTGATTGTTCTTAAGGTATATTCCTGTTTCATTTTCATTTTACATCTCTTATTCAGTTTCTTACTTACCGATATACTAATACAATTTGAGGTTTTATAATGGTTTTGTGCGGGTAAATTAACTCTGGGCTATTGATTTATAGGGGAAAGGAAGAGCTTTTTGTGCAGGTGGGGATGTTGCTGCTGTGGTCCGTGATATCAAAGAGGGTCCAACTTCTTCCTTTAGTTTATAGTTGTCATGTTACATTAGCTGAACCCCTAGTACCAGAATGACTGGAGAGCTGTAACTTTACATTTCTATGTATCAGGCAATTGGAGGTTAGGTGCTGATTTTTTCCGCAAGGAATTCACTTTAAACTACATAATGGCCACATTCTCCAAGCCCCAGGTGAGCAATTGGTATCTTACATATTAATGTACAATACTTCTTTTATTCAAACTTCAATTATGTCAAAGGTTTCTATCCTCGATGGAATTGTTATGGGAGGTGGAGCTGGTGTGTCAATACATGGAAGATTCCGTGTTGCGACGGAGAACTTGGTAATCTTCTTGCTTTCGGATTGAACATTGTAGAAACTTTCATTTTGCTGCCCTAGAAATGAATGCTTTATGATTCACAATTTCGTGATGTTAGACACATCTCTGTCTAAGTGCTCTATACGTTTTAAACAGTTCTTTTAATTCCCATCTTTCATAATTGAGTTTGAAAAGAAAAAGATAGAAGTGTTGCTTCGCGAACTTATCTGATACTGGTTTAAGGAATGCATTCCGTCATTGTGGTTTGCTGACCCCTTTATTGTCATTGAGAAACAATAGCATATGGATTGTTTGAAGATATAATGTTTAGTTTTTGTTGTTTGTGATTTTTTAAAAGTGGATATCTCTAATTTCTGTCTGTTACAAATCTTTACATGTTATAGATCTTTGCAATGCCAGAAACAGCTTTGGGTCTCTTTCCAGATGTGGGTGCATCATATTTCTTGTCAAGACTTCCTGGATTTTTTGGTAATGCCGCATGAAATGGGGCTTTAGTTCTATTTTTGGTAGTAGACTCCGGGCATCTGATATTCTTCTATTCTATGATCATTCAGAATACTTAATAATGTTTTGAAAAAGAAAAACAGACTTTACTTTTTATGGCGTTTGGGTTAGCTACCTATACTGTCATGGGCAGCATGAAAGGCATGAGTGACTTCCGTGGTTTTATGCAGACTTGTTGCCTTAAATGATGGTTAAACTTAATTGAATTGATCAAGGCATTTTCTGTAGTTATCACTTCTATGTCAAAAGTTTAAAATGCTGCTTAATTAGTGCAATATCATAAGCTTACTTTATTGATCATAATGGAAGTCTTTCATGGTGTGACACTTCTACAGTCCTTTTCTTTTAGCATTACGCATTTGCTGCTTGAGGGGTCAACTTGTTATAAAATTGTGAAACTTTTAGATAGATTTGTATCTCTTTTCTGAAATGACCTTGCCTCCATTAATTTTTTTCAACAGGGGAATATGTTGGGCTAACAGGTGCAAGGTTGGATGGTGCTGAAATGCTTGCATGTGGTCTTGCAACTCATTTCGTCCCCTCGGCGGTACTTTATCACTGCAAATCTTTGATTCTAGGGTGATGAAGGTCAATTTTTGAAATGATAAAATTTAATTAGTTATATTAAACAGTGGTAATTCCATATAAGCCTCATTGACAGTGATGAACCTAAAAGGGAAAGTCGGCAATGTCATATATGCCAGGTCATAGCATAATCATAAAGCACCTTTCTAGTCTCTGAATTGGTATTGTAATTTGAAGTTGGTGTTGGAATCAGAGTCCAAGGAAATTATCCAACTTTTCAACATTCTGATATTATCATCCTTTCTTGCCCTTTTTATTACTTATTAGCTTGCAGAGGGCTTCATATAGGGATTGTCAATGTGTAGTTGTTACTCATCCTTTAGCTAGCTTGCATACTAGCTAAAGGATATAGGATGAAGCAAAATGTTGTAAAAACTTATGCCACATGTCTGCATGTTGTTGTTAGTCTGTAGGTTAGTGCTTCCAGAATGGTAGTGTATGCTTGACTGATATCTGCAAGCTTTGTGGCTTTGATATAATCTGATTTCCTGACAAGAATTACTGTAATTATTTGAGTTAGGGAGCCAGAATAATCTCATTAGAGATGCATTGCTTTTCATTGATGGTAAATGTTGTGCAAAGTCTTTTATGTTGCTTCTACTCAAAAACCGTCAGCTCTTTAATTTAGCTGATGTTGTTTTGAAAGCATGGCTGATTCATTGGTATTAATAAATTACTGGAAGTTACATGTTAAAGTACAAGCTACTGAACAGGTCTATGCTGATCATGCCACTATATGTGGAGAACTGTGAAGTCAAACTATATGTACTGTCGAGTTATTAGTTATGAAAAGTTGATGTTTTGGATTCTAATTTTTCTTGATATTTTTGTGATGCTATCAATCAGTGTCGTCGAGGTCAAGGTGGATTAAGTTTTCGCTTGTTAGCTGTGGTGCTCCAGTTGTTACATATTCAAAAATGTGATGTCCAATTAATAATTAAATACCATACTTGTTCAACAGAAATTGTCACTTTTAGAAGAGGCTTTATGCAAAATAGATTCCAGTGATCCAGCAGCTGTCTGTGCTGTTATTGATCAATATGCTCAGCGACCAAATTTGAAAGAGCAAAGCGCTTATCACCGGTTTGTCTTCAATTTAACCATTCAGATTCAGTATCTCTATTGATGTGCAAGTTTGTTAATGGTGCATAAAAATTGTATACCTTTCCCTCTCCTGAAATTGTCAATAATGTCTATTCTTGCAACATCTTTAGCAACATCAAACGTATCTGTTCACAAAGGGCAATTGATCTCCTAAATACATTCGGAAAACATATAAAGGAATCAATATATTTCAGATCTTATTGAAGGGATTTTGAGTTTGTAGTTGGGTAAATGTCTTCCCTGTTTGTGATGGTTTGAAACAGATTGTCGTAGGATATTTTTTGCAGGCTGTCAATTTGCAAACTTGAATGCACCATTGGGCCTTGTGGCTTAATGGGAGATAATGTTAAAAAACTAATGCAGCATGGCTTCTAATGACTGCCAAAACAAAGAACATGCCCATTTATCAATTTGGTTGCTTACGTTCTTTTCTTTTTCTCTGACTTTCATTTATATTCGTAGTGTTGCATGTGCAAAGAATGGAAACAACTAAAACATCCAAGTTTGAGAAAAATGCATTCTACATGAACTTAAGAGCTCTCCCGAAAGAAGGGGTATTTCCCTTTTTCTGTTTGGTTTTTCTACTCTGTTTTTCAGAAACTATTCATTATGTAGTGTGTATGAACACAATGAACTCAATTATCATCTGAGTTTGCAAAACTGCTAGCTTTTTTTTTCTTTCCTTGTCGATCCAGTGGAAGTTAAAGAGGGGAGGGGGTTTCCTTGCCTATTGAGTTGAAGCATTACCAATGTTACATTGCTGTATGATTCCTACTTCTCACATTTCTGAGATTGGTTGGCTGCAGGTTGGATGTTATTGATAAATGCTTCTCATATAAGACAATTGAAGAAATTTTATCTGCAGTTGTGAGTTATTCATGTGCATCAACTTTGTCTTAAGAAAGATTGATTGAATTCATTTCTGTGATATTCTTATTTCTGGTCAAGCTGTGTAGAGTCATCACTGTTACTTTGGCTCATAGAGTTGACATGTCATCTTGCCATCGTACAGGAGAGAGAGGCAAGTAATAAGGCAGATGATTGGATCTCTAACATTATCCAGTCACTGAAGAAGGCTTCTCCAACGAGTCTCAAAATTTCTCTTAGATCCGTGGGTTGCGCCTTTCTTTGCAAATTTATTTCTATTACTCATCAAACTAATATGTTATACTTTGCGTAGATGAAGAAATGGCATTTACATTGATCTAACTTTGTACGTAATGGGCAATAACTTGGAACTCATAGATGATAGGATGAGGCAGTGACTTTCATTGAATATGTGATGACCTTGCACCCTTCTTGCATGAGTCATAAATTCCTTGGCATAAAATGTGAACATTTAATCCTGTTTGTTGAAGCTTTCTTTCTCATGAGGGTAAACTCCATTAACGTAGAAAACAATACTTGATGATAAAATACTTTTGTTTCATATGAGGATTGACCTACTACTTCTATAGAACAATTGCAAGGTAAAAGCTGATACCTGAGCCTTTTTTTTCTCAACTTTTCTGCTAATTTATTTGCTATAACAATATTTTTTTTCACAAGTTTATATCTCATAATTCATCTCTGAACCAACCATAATCATAGCTAACAAACATGAGTAACTATACGTTGCTCTTCTCTTTTTGTGTGATGAGATTAAACATCTTCTGCAGTTTGGGGTTATCTTGTTTGTAGCTTGTGCAATATTATAAATTAACAGTTGATTTTTGAGACTGGCTTCCAGATTAGAGAAGGAAGGCTTCAAGGCGTTGGTCAATGCCTTGTTCGTGAGTATAGAATGGTTTGTCATGTCATGCAAGGAGATCTTAGCAAGGACTTCTTCGAGGTTTTGATCTGAATCATCCGTTTGTTTTTCTTCTGTTATGTTCTATGGGAATGACTCTTAGGGGCTTACATACTATTACAGGGTTGTAGAGCTATCTTATTGGACAAAGATAGAAATCCAAAGGTGAGGGCATTATCTTCATCCTAGAACAACCCAGTGACTAATTCCAAGATTGGATTTGGATAAATACTTTGAGCTTCCATTGTTTTTAAGATCACCGGGAATTATATTCTTTCGACTCTTTTACCCAGTGGGAACCTTCAAAATTGGAGCTTGTCCGCAACTCTATGGTAGAAGAATATTTCAAAACATTGGACAGTGAAGATTGGGAAGATCTGAAGCTTCCAGCTCGATTAAAATTACCTGGATGTGCCCTTGCGAAGCTTTAAACATCACTTTAGTTACCTTGAAGCTTAAAGTGGAATATTAGTTGGTTACTTGGAGGGTAGTACAAGAAGTTTACTGTGTCTCAGCTAGCTGCGAAATCTTGACCAGCATGACAGTTGAGATTGATGTCGTTAAGCCATCCTGCCCTTCCCTAATAAATTAGCTGAAATCTATGAGAAAATAATCTTCTTGGAGAGTGTAGCATTCTAATTGTAAGAGTATTTACGTAGACTTTTTGAGTGAAGACAAGCATAGTTGATGTATGTAATTTAAAGCATCACCCTAAGATTGAGACCCGTAGTCATAATTCTCCTATGCATTATGCCTTTGTGGGCCGCATGATCTATGCATATAGGAAATTTCTACGACTTACATGCAAGGATATAGGCATGTTATTGAAGGAAATGTGAAGTTCTGTTCGGTGATTATTAGAAACTAAGTTAAATAGTATCACCAGTTGTATTTCTAGTCATGAACAACAAACTTATGAATAACTACTTCCAACTCAGTAGTTACAGTTGAAGTTTATGATAGAAAGAGGTTGATGGTCTGAAGCCTGTTTGCCGCTTAGGGATCGAGACGCCACTCTGATCTCAATCGTTTAGCTGATACAAGTTAGACGAGGGAGGACGAAAGCCCAGTTAACAGAAGATGGCCCCCAGCAAACTGAAGGGTTTTCAAATTCTAACTGTTAATTCTTTTTAAAAGTTTTTAAAATAAGGTGGACTTTTGTCAATAAACTGAATTATCGATAAATATCATTTTCACAAAATCCTTCAGTTCCTGACAAGAAAAAATTTTATTTGCTGTAATTATATTGAGAAAACAATGAAGTGAAAACTACTAAATCAGTTAATTTAAAAAGTTGAAGGTTGGAATATAATCTGACTTTAATCTTAAAGAAAATAAAAACATAATATACAAGTATCACTTAAATTTAGGATTAGTACAAATTTTTTTTGAATTTAATTGATTTTAAAATGAAATTCAAAATTCAAATTAATTTAATTTGTTTCGAATTGAGTTTTGTTTAGATATAAATTAATCAAATTAATTTTTATTGTCTTACTTTATATTTAGTTCGATTAAATTTATTTAGAATGAATTCATTGGTTAATGTCAAATAATTAACTCGTTAAATTATTGATTCAAAAGAAATATATAATTTACAAGATATTATGTATTGTGTGTAATTGATTCAAAAGAAATATATAATTTAGGATCAATTTACCTGACAAATACTTACCAAATTAAAAAAAAAAGGAACAAGTGTGTGTAATTATTAACTAGGTAGGAAATATGGCATTTGGTGCATAGGCAAAAACTCAAAAGTAAAAGAAAATCTAATGATGGAAACGTAAAGATCTAGCATCATTTGCATCCGACGGTTTTACTATTTCGAGAAAAACTCGAAAGTAAAAGCACAATGGTGGAAACCAAAATTCAGATGGGACGCGATTAAAAATAAAAATCAGGCGCTAATTCAAACCCTAGCTATATATAAGCATCATTTTGCCAACTACAATCGCCTTGCAAAAACGCTAGGAGCGGAGTAGTTTCTTCCTCTTCGTCTTACAAAGTACAATCACTCTGCCTTTCTCTGTTTATTTGTATACTGTAGCGTAGTGATTGGTGATTTATGTCTGATTATGGTGGGTCTTTGATAATCAGATATGAAGCTGGTCGCTGCTTACTTGCTCGCCGTTTTGGGAGGCAATGAGTGCCCCACCGCAGACGACTTGAAGAATATCCTCGGATCCGGTAACTCTCTAGCCTCTCGGTTCATTCTATGGGTTGTGGTCATTCTTAGGTTATATGTGTGTGTGTGTGTCTATATATATAGCTATATCTATAGGTTTTGGATCTTTTTGTTACTCTTAGCGATTGCAAGTCTTCATTTGGTATGCATCGTTTTGTTAATAGTTAATTATGATTTTGATGGATGTTACATCTAATAATAACTTAATTATCTTGTATGAATCAAGTTGTTCCCGGTTTGTATCTTGGGCTTGTTAGGCTCTATAATCATTCAGCTCGTTTGGTGCTCTGATTTGTGACAGCTGACGATCCTGAGGACTTTGATTGTAGAAAATGGAGTTAATTTGTTTCTTTGTTGAATTGGAGTGCAGTTGGAGCTGAGGCTGATGATGACATGATTGAATTGCTGTTGTCCCAAGTTGCTGGGCATGACATCACTGAGTTGATTGCATCTGGCAGAGAGAAGTTGGCTTCTGTACCAGCAGGTGGCGCTGTTGCTGTTGCTTCAGCAGGTCCTACTGGTGGTGGCGGCGGTGCTGATGCTGCACCCGCCGCAGAGGCTAAGAAGGAGGAGAAGGTAGAAGAGAAAGAAGAGTCTGATGAGGTACGTTTTATCTGGTGTAATTAATGTTTACTTGGGCCCCCTATCTTAGTTTTTTATTGTCTGTTAACTGGGCGTTTTTCTTTTGATCTGCTGCAGGATATGGGTTTCAGTCTCTTTGACTAAGAAGTCTGCTTTACTAGTTTGTTTGTATCAAGGAGTCCTCTTATCTTTCTATTAGTGGATTTAGTTTATTACAGGTTTCCGGTCTGTAGTTTAATATGAAATGTGGACTTTGTTTGAGCCCTGGAATTTTGTTCTAGATGATTGAGATTAAACCAGTTAAGAAATATTAGTTTTGAGAATCTCTTGTTGGATCTAGTCCAATGCTTTTTGTGGGGTTAATTATTAGTTGCACAAAGAATTTTATGTGGGTTAAATTTCTTGTTATTTTTTATTACTAGTTGATTAGCCAACTTTTATGGGGTGGTAGTTTGTTACATAAATTGGCTTTCAACTACTAGTTCGGAGCTATTAGTTTGTTGTGATTTATGGTAGTAAGCATTCTTTGCTAGGATTGGTGGTCCCTTTAAGTGAGGATCTATACAATTTTACTATCACTTAAATATAGACATTATATGCGAAGGAACCTTCTTTGTATGGATATTAGTCAACACGTTATGCGTTGTGGTTTATAATACCTGAAGTTAAGGCTATCTTGAAATAGAAGCACATATCTGGGAATTTGTCAGTAAAGCGAAATGTTGGATCAGACTAATCTCCAAGCTCTCCTCATATACTTGCTCGTATTAAAGATGGAAAGAATTGAACACTATGATTATTAATAATTTTAGTCAAGTAAAAGTTTGGTGTGAATTAGTCACTGGCCTGATTTGTATTCGATAAATGTAAGGAACAAAAACTGTCAAGTCGTGATGAAAAGGTATTTGTAAGATTATTTGCTTTAGCAGCAAGTCTGAATTATATTTGAATTATTTTGGAATGGTTGTACATATGTGGAATGTTTTATAATGATATCGGTGGCTTTCTGAGACGTCGTTTGGATGCTGGTCGGAATAGCTGCTGCTGAGTTGGTACTTAAAGATTGATAACAATTTTTAACATCTATGGCAAAAAAGTGTCAAGGGAACAAAATCATGATTACCAAACCAAGAAAGTGATGGCAACAGGGGCCCTTGCCTGCCCCGGCTGGAGGCCTGGTCTACCTGGGCTTACCAAAGTTGACAGTAACCCTTGTCTGGCCGAGCTTGGTCCAACTTATGACTTGATAAGTAATGACAAAACCATATTTTGTTAAAAAATGACATTGTTCTAATATTTTAGGTTAAGAAAATAATTTAGGCTGGGTTTTATTAGCTCATTTTCATCCTTAATTGAAAGAAATTATGAATGTTTTTGTCTGTTAATATTAGTCCGCAGGTCGTCGTCAAAGCATCGAAACTGTCTGGAAAGAAGTTTCTTAATCTTATGGCTGAATTCCTATGTCTAAGCGTGACCTCGTACTTTGATACTTCTATCTCGTCACATTGAAGTCAATCCTATATACCTATACAACTTAAGCACTTTAGTATTTAAAAGCATAGCCATTTGTATGAAATTATGATGGCATGCAAAGCATCAACTTCGGGAGAAACAAGGTTTTACGCAATTAAATAGTGTGTCAATCCATGTTTAGTGGTTTGGTCTTTTCATCTAGGCCTGCAAATCGATTTCTGGGCCATGTATTCCGCCAGAAGGATGCGTATATGATTTACTAATCCTTTATTAGAGGCATATATGGAGTGTTCTACGTTATGTGTTTTAGACTTTTAGTTAACCAACAAATATCTTTACTGGAACTATAAAACATTTCCAGCTATAAATATGAAATGTATTTTATCAATTGCGTATTCTGGTGAAAAATAAATTGCAGTTTTGGATATATTGTTCTTGAATGTCAATTCATATTACTAAATTGAAAATTTAATTTTATCGTTTCCCTTTTTCTCTCTAGATTATTTAATTATAGTTTTGAACCTGAATATTTGTTCTTTTAACTTTTAGCAAACTTTTTACATTTATGACTAATTTATGCACTTGTATTCATAAGATGTTTACGTACGTTACACATGAACATAGTAAACATCATTGCCCCTATCTCATTTATATAAATCTAAGGAGATCTTTGTCGTAGTTTTATAGATACAGAAAATAACGATGCTTTTAATGATGTCAGTATTACACAAATGTTCATTAGCTGTAAGGTGTAGTAGACCTGTTAACTAGAACTCTTGAGCAAGTAATGTGTTAGTTAGCTGGGCTGACCTCTTTTTCTTTGCACATTTTGTTGTATAGTTAATAGTTTATTAGTTAATACTGTGTTTCTTCAATAACTGTACGTAGGAGATGTCAAAAACAATCATGATATAGACAATTGAAATTAGAGAAATCTTTGTTATATATCTTTGAAGGTTAAGCTTCAACAAACGTCAGTGGATGGGATCAAAGAAAATAAGTAGACCACCAAATCCCTCGCGTAATTAGGTGAATAGTTGGTTTATGCCATGAAACTAATCGGTTGATTGTAATTTAGTAAAAGTTGTTTAAAAATATTTTTTATCTTATACATATTTAGATGTATACGATAGAGTTTATAAAATAAATATACAATGCAAATAAAAGTATAATCAGATTATAATTATGAGATTCGTATTGTATTTATATATTATCCATTTATAGATTATTCCTAGCCATTATTCTATTGAGATTGGACATTAATAGCATGAGAAAAAACTAATACACATTATGTTTTTTTCATGAAAGAAGTAGCCAATTTTATAAGCTAAATTATGAAAATACTTAGCTTATGAAAATACTTAAACAAATATGCGGATATTTGTTAAAGAATAAGTTGACTGAACTAATTCTATGTGAGAAATTCATTTAGAACATTTTTTTTGGTAATTCAGTAGATTTGATACAAATATAGATTTATGTACAACAATGGATTACAAGTAACCCAGGACCATTCTAGCGCTCACCTATGAGGAACATAGTCCTTTACTACACAAAGCCCCAACAAGAACCCAGGAACTCCATCACTTCTTCACAATCTAATCAAGGTTCAAAACTCCATCACTCCTACAACTGCCTCAGATAATAAAACTTATTTCACGTCAGCAACGCGTAAACCACAGTCCAAACTTACTATTTAACCATAACAAGGTAGAAACTCCAGACCATTCAAGGTCAACACAAACATAAGTATCTAAGACATTATACCGTAGCTGCAGATTAAAACATGGTGTATGGTGTGTACTGATTCTGTCCTCTTGGAGCAGTGAGATCTGAAGAAACTTAGAAATGTTGGAAACTGTCCCCTGCCCGCTACCGCCTGTAGACACACATGACCGAACCTATTGCATTCCTTGTGCTGGCAAACCTGCAAAGAAAGATTAGTAAAATAGGCAATCATTTAATTACCTCCTCTCGGTGTTTGGGGTTGATGTTCCTTGACTTGGGAGATTACTCCGAGGCATAGACTCCCAATATCGTTGGCTTCATCTTTAAAGACTCTAGCATTCCTTTAAGACCAAATGTGGTAAACAACAGTAGAAAGTAGGATTGGGAAAAGGGTTGAAGTGCGGGTATTGGAGGCTCTTTGAAACGAAGTGAGAAGGGACGGGAGAGAAGGTTGATTTGGGCATTGTAAGTGGAAATGGGCGAGGCTTTGGTTCCAAACTGATTTAGAAAATGAACACTCAAAAAACAAGTGGTCTAACGTTTCATTAGCCGAAAGGCACAATGAACAATGGTTAGGACTATAGAGGTAGGGGAGTTTGTCACGGGTTTGTAGTTTTTGAAGGAAAGCAAACCAAAGAATAAAGGAGTACCTAGGTCTACTACCTTTATCCCACACTAGCTTATACCATGGAACTTCCTGGATAGGAGGACGCAAAAAGTTATAGGCGGAAACAATTGTGTACTGTCTTGTGGATCCAGCTAACCATTCCAAACTATCAGGGTGGGAACTATTTGGATGATAAAGAGGTACTTCAAGGCTCCTGAAGAGCTCTAAGGAAACTTCTTGCCAACTCCACTCATCATGATTGATAAATTCTGAAACTCGTGCTGTCATTGAAAGGTTCAAGTCATTTATCTCTCTCGGAGAAGAAAAGGTCTGCAAGATGCCTCTCGAATGCCAGAGATCCTGCCATAAAAGAGTAGATATACCATTGCCAATCCTAAATCTGAATCGGTTCCTCATCTTATCCCTCACAAATAAAATTTTTCGCCAACTCCATGAACTATTATAGGTTGGTTGGACACTTCAAAAGTTGCTACATCTCAGAATAATGGTAAGCACCCACTTAACCCACAATGCCTCCCTATCATTAAACAGATTCTAAATAAGTGTTCAAGTGTTTCACTCCTAAGCCACCCTCCTTTTTAGATCTACTAATGTCGTTTCACTTAACCTTGGCATGAGATTTAGAATCTACCCTCTCAGCCCATAGAAAGTTCCTAAGCTTCTTCTCTATATCCTTAAGAATGGAGGAAGGAAGGATGAAATGGGAAAACCAGTATACTTGGAAGGAAGAGAGAACAGAGACAACCAATTGAATTCTGCCAGCATATGAAAGGCATTTATGAGTCCACCTGTTGATCTTATTGTCTATTTTGTCCAGAAAAGGGAGGCAATCCCTCCTAGATAAACGACCAGTTATGAGAGGAACCCCTAAATACCTAATGGGAAGAGAGCCTTGCTGGAGACCAGAGATTAGTTTCATTCAGTGAGCTAGGTAGTTCACATCCGGGGATAGAAAAAATTGACTCTTGGATGTATTCATATCCATGCCAGAGAACATAGTGAAGGAACATAAAGAGTCAAGTAACATTTGAGCAAATAACAAGTCCGTATGACAAAACATCAAAAGGTCATCAGCAAAGAGGAGATGGTTGAGTTTAAGGCTTTGGCACCTCCAATGATATTTGAAGGAAGGGGAATTCTCTGTACAAGTTTTCAAATTCCTAGAAAAAACTTCCATACAAATTATAAAGAGAAAGGGAGATAAGGGGTCACTCTGTCTTAAGCCTGACTTACCCTTGAAAAATCGAGATGGAGTGCCATTGATCAAGATAGAATAAGAAGGAGTGGAAATGCATTCTCTGATCCAAGTAAGGAACTTCAAAGGAAGGCCTACTGCTTCCAGAGCATTCATAAGGAAATCCCAATAAATAGAGTCGTAGGATTTTTGGAGATCCAATTTAAAAGCACACCTCTTATGATTGTTAAAAAGGTGATAGTTCTTGAAAATTTCTTGAGCCAGCAAAATATTATCTCCTATGCGATGATTCTTGATAAAGACACTTTGATTAGGACTAACTATGTGAGGAAGGATGGCTCAGAGCCTATTTGTTATGATTTTTGCAATCACCTTGTAAATCATGTTACAACAAGAGATAGTTCAATAGTCTAAAACTATGGATGGGTGAGCATTTTTGGGAATGAGAGAGATAAAGGTGGAATTGATCTCTTTGAGGAGTTTGCCGGAGAAAAAAATTTTGAATGGTTGTGGTCACTTCCTCCCCGATGATAGGCCAAGTGTTCTTGAAGAAGAACTCGTTAAACCCGTCTGGGCCAGGGGCCTTATTAGGGTTAAGAGACTTAAAGGCTTCACTAATCTCCTGGGTGGAAACTTCAGCAATCAGAGGATTCGTAAGATGTTTAGACAAAGGGTGAGGAAAAAGGTTCCCCACAAACTCTTTAGATGAGTGAAGAGCCTTTTGTGTTCCTATAGTACCTTGAAAAAGATTGAGGAACTGATATTGAATTTCTGAGATCCCTACGATCTGGTTCCCATTTCCTACCTCTAGGGAGTGAATGGAGTTGCGGTTCCTATTGGCAAGGAGAGAATTGCAGAAAATTTTGGTATTTCTATCCCCTTCTCTGAGCCATTTAATCCAAGAGGATTGTCTAAAGAAAGATTCCTGATCCTCTAAAGCTCGGCATAACTCATTAATAGCTTCTGATTCCTGAGCATACAAATGAGAAGAGCTAGGCAAAAGTCTCATTTAATCTTGGATGTGATTAAGATGAGCTTGATAGTTCTCTACTCTGGCATTCACATCCCCTATTTGACCAGCATTCATGATCTTAAGGGCTTTTTTAACAATCTTTAGCTTAGCCACTACACAATACATAGGAGTACCCTGAACTGGAGAGGACCAAGCTTCCTCTATAGTGTGCATGAAATTGGGTTGGGAGGCTAAAAAGTTTGAGAATCTGAAAGGGGAGGGTCTCTTATGCCGATGAACAATAGGCCTAACCACTAGAGGGGAATAGTCCGAGATGTGAGGGTTGTGAATGACACAATAAGAACTAGGAAACTTGAGACTCCAAGCAGAATTTACGAGGGTTTTGTTTAATTTCCTAGCAATGAAGGAGTCTCCATATTGTTTATTATTCCATGTAAAACTAGGGCCACGGACTTGTATCTTTATGGAAATTCTTATTGTGATGATTATATAAGTGATCATTTGATTTGAGATCTCCAAAGTTATCTTGTATAAAGATTGATATGTTTTAATATTACTTATGACCTATTCTGATTAAGGATAGCTCAGTCAGTAGTCATAGATATAGCATGAACTATATAAAGGTCATTGAGTGATCAATATAGAATTCATTGCCTTAAAGTAATAAGGAAGAATGCTTAATTATTTTTTATTATAATTTATTTGAAAAAAATTTAGCCATGGTATAATGACGTTTTGTAAATAATTTACAATGTCATAATATAATCAATTAATAATGGTAGAGTACTAATATGATTGGACTCAAATAGAGTAGACATTAATTTTATGCTCTATGTTTAATCAAAATATTGTATGATGAAAGAATTGAATTATATGAGGAAAAATTATGCACGAAAAAGGTTAGTCAAAATTATTTTGACATTCTTAAATATTTAGGTGATTATGATGTATTGCTAGACGTCAATCTTGATCTATGGATATAAATTATTTAATTAGAGAATTAAAATAAATTAAAGTTTAATTTATCTAATTGTAAATATAATTTAGAGTTATAATTTATATTCATTAATGGGTTACATACAAAGAATGAGCTAAAGAGAGAAAAGATATTTTAATCAAGTTGGACTTGATTGTAAGGTTTGAAAAAATTTATTATTAAATATGAGATATTTAATTAAAAAATTAATATGAAATATTGAATTTTTTGGGCATAATTAATATTTAACTATAATTAATTCTAATTTTAATTAAAGTTTAACTAAAATTAGAATTTTATTTCAATTAAATTACTAAAATGTTCAAATTTTATTATAAATAGATTTAAGCTTTAAGAAAGCTAGCATTCCTTGCCTAATCCTGTAACACCCCACTCCCGAGTAACCCGAACCCGATATCGTTGGTGATATCCGAGTCCGTGCCCCGCGAGGGTGGCGTACTACATCAGTCGGTGAAAACT
>JAOTBA010000008.1:7998916-8022914 GCA_025629845.1 Erythroxylum squamatum | reverse complement strand
ATATCAGACATTTCATTAACTTTCTTAATAAGTGTGCATTTCTCTAAAACGACACTTATTATGAATCGGAGGTAGTACTAACTAGATATATTAGACGAATCTGATCATCATGTTTAGTGATGAAGTTCAATTAAGTAATGCTTCTCTGATTTAATAACCAGAGAAGTAACGAAAAAGGTCGGAAAAAAAAAGCACACTTCTCACATGACCAACAAGACCCCTACTGCCTCCTTTTTATTTAATGTAGGTAGGTCCCTTTTATAATATGTACGAGTAATTGCCTCCAATGCGCAACAAGGACCACATAAGATAAGAGGCAAGCAAAAATGTCAAGATAAATGAAAATTTAACAGGACATAAGCGTGAAAATTACCACATAAGACGAGAAGTCAAGAGTAAAGGCATGAAAAAAGAAGACGAAAGGTGAATATTCATTGAAGAAGATGAAGAAGATGAATAAGACAATGTGAGAACGTCGCTACAATCAAAGAAGAGAGGAGTTTGGAAGAGTAAATTAGGATTTTAGTGATAATAAAATTAAGATTAAAGATTTTATCAGGTTAAAAAATTTAAATAGTTATAATATTTTATTACTTAAAAAGATTTTATTAATTAAGAAAATAAAATTGTTAATTATAATATTTATGTATTTTAAAATTAAGAATGAGTCACCTAATATCACTTGGTGCACGTGATATTACAAAACAACCACAATAATATTTCAATAAAAGTCTAAATCTACGCAATCTTATCTTTAATTGATAAAGAGATTACTCCCTCCTATTTAAAATAAAAGTCGTTTTAGAGAGATGCACACTTATTAAGAAAGCTAGTGAAATGTTTGATATACCCTTATTAATTACATGTTGAACTGCCTTGAAAATGTAATCTGTGTAATTAGGATGTGAGAGAAATTAAAAGGGTAATTTTGGAAATAAAATTATAAACATGCATGAAAAATCGTGAACGATACTTATTTTGAATAATTAAAATCTCTCTAAAACGACTTTTATTTTAAACAGGAGGGAGTATTTTTAAAGATTCATTAGAATAAGGAGAAAAAATAAAATATAATTTTGAGAACTGTCTGCAAAAAAATTAAAACTAAAATAAAAAGATAAAAATAAATATGAAATAAAATAAAATAAAAATAAAAGATACGTATTTAAAATAAAATAAAAATAGACATAAAAGATAATAATAATAAAAATAAAAATAATAGAAAGTAAAAGTAAAAATAATATAAATAAAACAATAAAATAAATAAAACAATAAAAATTGAAAACAAAAGATAAAATATAATTATAAAGAATAAATAATAAAGATAATAAAAATAAAAAGATAAAGGATAATAACAACATACAAATAAAAAATAAAAATAAGTAACATAAAAATAAATAAAACTGATAATCTAACATGTTACATTATAAACCTATTTTAAAGATAAAATATTATAACATGTCAGATAACTAATCATGTCAAGTCTTTGTTAAGATTTTCGTTCACCAAAAATTTAATTTAAATGTTTGTAAAACTTTAAATTTTAATTTAAACAAATAACACGTTAAACTGTAAAGGTTAGAATTATTTTTGTCCTTTTTGCTTAAAGAAAAAAGGACAAGGTCTTTTTATTATTATAATAATGTTGAATTTCTAATTCAACTCCAAGCTTATTTTCGTCCTCTGATCATCTCTCCTCCCTCAATTAATACCCTAAAGGGCCTAAACCATGTATCAACACATGAAATATGGAATGGTTGCGGCGGCTAAAGAAAAGAGAACATACGCTATAAGCAACACATACACCTCGATTAGCATAATTTAGCATAGGACTACAGTTGAAAAATACGATTCACCTCTTAATCAACAAAACCAAGTTATTGAGGTGAACAAAACCAAGTTATCTTATGAATGGCAACGTCAGAATCTCAAACATTAGGGATTTATACCAGAGAGAACGACCCTCGAACAAAAAATATATAGGTGGTTGCAATTTAATCTCTCAGGGATCCAGTTAGTTAGGTAAGCATGGTGGCATGTAAGAACTTAGAAAAGGAATAAGAGCAAGCAATCGAGCATACAGAGAGATGATAATACGCGACAGTTGCAAATAACGTTAAGGCATGAAGCACAGATGAGCATCTCGGGAAGATCTCAGCTTGCTCTCCACTCTCTGATAACATGACTCCATTACATTTCGATCTACAGTACGAAAACAGCTAAAGATGTGTCTGGAGGTGGAGGCCTTGCACGTTAGAAATGTTTACCTGAAGCCGACAAAGTAATGATTAACATGACAATCATGACGGAGAACAATGAATTTCTTGACAAATCAAAAGAAAATGTAAAGAAGTACTAAAAGAGACGGAGCAAGTCTACTTGTCTACAAATATATCCGCAGACCACGGGTTAAAAACAATAACCTTTGGGAAACGACCATAACTCCGGTCACACTTGACCAAGATCGGAGTTACTCCTTAAATTTTTATCAATCACGAAATAAATCTTTAGCTGCACATTCCTCTCCTCAGGATTCTGAGATCGACTTACCAACTTGGGGATAAGTATTAGTTGGACACTTTATTAAGAAATATAGACTTTAGCTGGAAGATCAGCAATAAGTTTCAAGCCAAACAAGCTAAAATGACTCAATCAGCCTTTCTCTTCCGAATAGGGGAAACAACAGAGTGACATCTTCTAATATTTATTGTGCTGTTGATCATCTCTCCTAGAGAACATACAGATTATTTGACCATTGACATAGGAGACATGATGAAGGAACAGAATTTAAGACCCTAAATCATTGGGATGAATACACAAATCCCTACATGTCCAAGGTGATAACTATTTAGAAAATTCTCTTCCATGACTAATAATTTGAACTTATTCCTCCACAAGGGACTCAGCTGCAATCGTGTATCCCAAGTAGCTTTAGACAAGAAAATAAAAATATTAAGGGAGAAAAGAAGGGGGATAACCTTAAACATAGTATAAGAGAACTGTACAGAGGACTAGAATGAGACACTTACTTGATGCATCATTTGTAGGTGCACGTCAGAGCAAATTCATCTCTGACCATCACAGAATGATGCTACGACTTAGGAACAGTCACATTCAAGATCTTCACATCCTGGTATGGCTTATCTGTTTTATCTGTCTTCACCTTCTCAATAGCCTGTCAACAGCACCCACATTAATATTTCTATGGGATGCAGAGGCATCCACAAATATTATTAGTGATGGGTCATACAAGGAATTCCATAACTGTCCCTAAAGAAGAGTAAAGTACATGGCTTGCTAGCGAACAAGTTGACATTCAAAGTCGCATGATGATCAAATAAAACTAGTTAAAATATCCCCTGTTTTTGTTTCAGAACGGAACTTATGAATAAACTTAATGTCAGTTTTTTACAACATAATACATTATGGAATTTCTTAACCACATCTGAAGGGAAACTATGCATGCATATGCAAAATGTAAATGCATATCAAACGACTAGGGCTCATTTTTACCTGGACAACATCCATTCCTTTAACAACTCTACCAAAAACAGTATGCTTATTGTCCAGCCATGGAGTGGCTACAGTGGTGATAAAGAACTGAGAGCCATTTGTGTTTGGTCCAGCATTTGCCATTGACACTGTGAAAGGTCTATCATGCCGTAAACTGACAACACAAAAATGTGATCAGTAGTAGTACTAATAGAACTAAAGATCATGCAAATAAACCAGAATCTAGTGTATGCAGTGGAAAATGGCAGATAACAAATACACGAGAGAGAGAAAGAGTGTGCCGGAGCACCTGAACCATTGTATATCCAAGTGTTGGGGAAATCAACAAGGGAATTTTCAAAATACCTTCTGTAGAAATTATGACAATTGGAGATTTGAAGTTAAGTTTGGAATTAAAAGCTTTGTTTAGACACACTAGTATAAGTAATAAAGGGTTTCCATCAAGTTCCATATAAGTCTCTCTCTCTCTCTTGAAGTTACTCTTTTTCTTCTGCTTCTTCTAGAACTACATGTTCCTACTTAACCAGTCACTTCAAACTTTGCTGTAAAATAAGCAACCAAGCCACCGAAAGTTTGCTACAAACATCTGTAATGACAATGAATGTACTTTAGTTAATTTATAATTAAGACCCACACTTAGATAAACCTCCACAAGTGTTATAGAGTAAACATAAGATATTCACCATGATCCATATGTTATTCTTTTCTCTCTCTCTCCCCATCTTTTTCTCTCCCACCCCAACTGAGCTTACATTCTTCTTCTAGATCGTTATAACTACACAATTTTTACTCAACTCTATGTACAGGCTATAACTCCAGCAACCAAACCACTGCACATATAAACATTAATAATGGAAAAAGCTTTGTCATATCCCATGTACCACAGCTTTGTTTCTTTAAATTAAACCCCTTTATATGCCGACTTGTGAAATAATTCCATGAAAGAGCCAAAATATACTGATCTAACAATGTCACATGAATGGCCAGAACATCATTTTCTCCACAAATTAAAGGTTATAGTTTGACCAAGCCATATTTGAACCATCAAAGCAATTGGCACTGTGATAATGAGCATTAAAGATTGTTCTTTACGTCTCCATGCCACCAACTTTTCTTGTGATTTTCAGGTCTTGTATGAGTAGCTAATGAAAGAGGAAATATGGAAGAAATCTTAACCAATAACTACTTATCAACTCTATATTCATCTTTCCAGTACATTAACTGACAGCCATAGCCACAGGCATAAACCTCTATAAGAAGCAAAGAAGAGGTTCATCAACCGAAACAAAGAATTTTGCTATCTCTTTAAGTGTTTCTGGAGTAGAATGGGGGAAATCTTGATGTTTCAGGAACCAATACAATATGATGCAAATGAACCAAAAAGGTTACCTTTTGTGAAACTCATCCTCAAACTCTCTGCCCCAAATAGACTGGCCACCGGTGCCATCTCCCAAAGGGTCTCCTGTTTGTATCATGAACCCTTTGATGACACGGTGAAAGATGAGATTATCATAATAGCCATTTCGGCAGTGGGTTGTAAAGTTCTCCACAGTTTTTGGACATTCCTCAGGGTACAATCTCATGTGAATGTCACCCATTGTGGTATGCAAAATCTGGTCAAAGAGTATTGATCAGAAAATATGATTAACAAGTGCAAAAAGACAGCTGTGCCCTATTTTATGAACAAGAGAACATGGGGCATATCAACATGCATAGTTTATGGAATAACTTAACAGCCATCATGCCAACGCACTTATCTACACGTCTAAACAAATTGCAAGACAGCTCTAAACTCATGGATTTCTAGTTTCATGTATTTGATAGACCAGGTTTAACTTGTGCAATAAAATTGTGTATGGAAACACAAAAAGAAAGTTTACCACGTTGTCAGGTAGAGACGTTGTCACCGCTTTTCCAATATCAGATACAGCCAAAAGCTCATCTGCTGGGGGCTTTTCATTGAAGACATCCCTTCCCTTGGTAGGATCTTCGGGTTCTTCTGGTTCTCTCCGGCTATTGAAATCATAAAACAATCAACAAAAAGAAAAGAAAAGAATTAGCAACAGAAAAACCAAGCCATATAAAAATAAAAAGGGTAGCTCAATTTCAGTAAGTAAGATAATGTAATTTGCTGCAGTAAGTTTTTCAAATAAACCAACATGTTTAGTTAAGATTGGCACCTGTTAAACTCATTTTCCATCTATGTCAAGGAATGTTAAGCAACTTATTAGTGTTGATTTCCTAAACCAAATTATCAGGATTCAATCAATATCCCGTCACTGGTACCAAATATTTCATTCTTTACATGAACCGCTAGGGTCAAACTTTTCAAAATAAGAAACATATACATCATCAAGTACAAATAGAAGACAAGCATAATAAGAATTTTTGCAAATATCAGAAGCTATTTGAATGTTTTCATGTTACTTCTCTCCAATTGGTTAATATCAATACCAAGTCCAAGTTCAGCACATGGTGAAGTCAATAATAGCATCACAAGAGAATGTTTAAGAAAATAAAACCATCAAATTTAAATGAACAGTTAGAAAACCAGCGAAGCTACCTGAATAAATAAATCCTGTGCTTCTTGAAAGCACAGCATAAAAGAGTAGGGTCTGTCAAGGGATCTTTGCTCTCATTGACATTTGCTGCAACAGATGGCAATTTCCTAACCTTTTTACTGCCTCGATCACCTTGATACAGGGCAATTTGCAAAAACCTGTCATTACTCTCCACCTTTCCTAGAATTCTTGCAACTTTGTTGGTATGTAAATTTACTACCTACAGAAAACACAGAATCCAAAAAGTTGTAGAAAGAACAAAGAGAAAATATTGGTATATTGTGGTGAAGAAATCCAACAACAGATCTCTAGATAATGTTTCATGCAATTTAAGTTTAGTTATTTACTTTAATTCCAAGGAGTGTTGCATAAATAAGGAAATTAGAGCTCTCATCAAAAACAGCATTTGGTTGTGGTGCAGTTTCTGTCTTTTCAATTTCTTTCTCAACAGCCATTCTTCTTCCAAAATCTATAGCGTCCAACTGGTATAATGAAGACCCGCTTCTCTGGAGATCTTGAGCCACCTAACGAGCACAAAGTTCATAAATGAGGGCAGAACCTAACAACTTATAAGCAATAGTTGCAATAAATTTGCTAATACCTCCAGTGATTCATCGTAAACTCGTCTTAGTTTACCCGTTCTGAACCAAAATACACGAATCCTTCGGTCAGGTGAGGTAATGGAAAATTGCTTACCATCTGAGCTCACCTGAATAGTAAGATTACAATGCAATTAGTCAAATTTTCTTTGCCACTACATTCTGAATCAATTTCATGGAGAAAACAATTGAACATCTTAAAATTCTAAACAAAAACTAGTACAATTGCCAATATTCAAGCACAAGATTGTTACCAATTCGACCAGTTATAGAGATGCAATATGTACCTCAATAGTTGCAACAACTGTTTTGCATTTTACAATCTCAAGTAGACTGGTATCACTTTTCAATCTAAAGTTCACCCTGCAGTGACCAAATAAAAGAAGACCATCAAGCATCAATGAGTATAAGACAACAAAATCATACAAGCAAAACTTAAAAGTGAATACGTGATTAAAAGACAACAGCCAAACTTGATTCAAGTATCCAAGAGATCAGAAAATAGCCAATTGCATGATGGCATAACTTGTTCCATTGAAATAAGCATTCCATTGCTAGGTAACCAATATAACAGCAAAGCCAAAATTCAACGTTCTAGCTGCTTTAGCTATAAAAGGTGCAACTCTTAGTACGTGAAGACATCAAATGCCATCATTTTACACAAGATTATGAATTAACCATTATCTCCCAAGTTATGAACTAATGAAAGAAGATATAAAATGAGCCTCTAGCCTAAACTGCGATCTCATAACACAAGAAGGTTCAGTGATGTACATCAACATAGGAAATAAGCCCACACCATTTCACTTTAAAATATCTAATTTAAATAACATGAAAATGGGGCAGCCCTTATCATTCAAAGCAGTAATCAAATGTAAGTGTTCCTATGCACATACTCGCCATCAGGGAACTTAAGTGTAGAAGGCTTCCAGTATTCAATGATTCCCTTTTCATCAGCAGATATCACAATATCAAAGACATGATTATACTTCATAACTTTAACTGGTGCCAAGTGTACCTGGAGGAGTGGAAATTTAAAAAACATAAGCATCTTGATCATGACAAGATAGGTACAAAAACCCTTTCATTTGGAAAACTACAATTGACATTAAGGTACGAACCTCTCTTGATATGATAGGTTCATTTGAACCAGATCGTGCATCATAGATGTGCACAAATGAAGATTTCTGATCACTAACAGCAAGTTTAGCCTTGACATCACCTTGTTTGTAGACCCATTCCGCACCACCAGGAACAAATGGTAGACGAATCATAGCCATCATATCATAATTGACAACATCATATATCTTCACGGAACTGTCATCTGAAATTGTGCAGCAAAGCAGGCCATCCACACTAACCTGCATGGCTGAACTAACTCATGGTTGATGACTGCACTGTCTTAAGAACATGAAAATGGAGATGACAAAACATAAGGCTACAGAGGAAGTGTTGAGAAAAATGAACTCACCGCTAGATCTTTTATGGGGCCAAGGTGAGATCTAAAATGTTTTGCAAACTCAATGCCTGTAGATTTTTTCTTCCAAAATTTCAGATGCCCTGATTCATATTAGTTATTAAAAAAAAGAACAGTGCATTTAGTAAGCATTGATAAAGAGTATCATCTTTAAAAGCTCTGTCAATACAATACCAAATAATGAGAATAATTTCGTTTCTTGATCACTTAACTCAATAAGCAGCACTTATCAAGCAAAAATAGGTTGTCATGAAAAAGGTTGGTAATTAAGTCAAAATTTCCATCGCAACAAGACCTCTAAATTGATGAGATTCAACATACAAGCAAACTTGTTGTCTAATTCATGACTACCTAGCTGCAACTATAGGATAAACAATCATACAAAACCACTGTATTTCGGGTGGAGTAGATAAGAGCAAACCAAGTGCACCAAAAGTTAAACTTTAATGAGGTGGCAGGTGTAGCCTATCAATAGGCACTCCCTAACTAGGACCCATAAGTCCTGGATTCATATGCTCACTTGGGTGGATGGCATTTGAAAGTTAACCCAATTTTCTTAAGAAATAAACAGCTAGTAATGTCAAAATGAAGCATGCATTATTGTAGTTTCTAGGATGGCTCAATAAATGGATAGTCAGGATAACGTTGTGAATGACATGGATATGTGAACCAACCACAAAATAAACGAAAAATCCAATAAATGGTTGAGTGCTATATGGTCAAGTGTAAAGAGTAACTAAATTCAAACACATTATGCATGGAAGCTAGCATAGATCAAGACCAGATATTTTTAACACAAAGATTTGAAGCAGCAAAGATATTCACACCGTAGTTGAGTTTTTTCCCCACCTGGGAAGATCAGTGCAGTAACACAAACAGAAAAGTTCTATTTTTTAACAACTTCACTCTCTTCTTTTCTTTTTATTTTAAAAACAGCAAGTAACAACAAGCAATTAAAAAGAAACAGCGATATTGTGAATGCAAAACCAAGTCCTAGTATTCATGTATAGCGAGAACGAATACCGTCAAGACTTCCGGTAATGAAAAAATCAGCTGCAGATACCGCAACATGAGTAACCACATCCCGATGCATATAACTCTTTTCATACCTGAAGAGTACGACAGAGAGA
Organism: Erythroxylum squamatum; assembly: GCA_025629845.1. Taxonomy (NCBI): domain Eukaryota; kingdom Viridiplantae; phylum Streptophyta; class Magnoliopsida; order Malpighiales; family Erythroxylaceae; genus Erythroxylum; species Erythroxylum squamatum. Next base: position 8,013,634 of record JAOTBA010000008.1, on the reverse strand, counting down.
AGAAATTAGTGCTAAATCTTGCAGATTCCATTAGCAACTATCCTCGAGTGAACAAGAAAGCATGATCAGAAGCTAGTAAAACACGGTGACAATTTGTTGAGGACTGAACGACAGATAGTTGAGTACGCACTAAAAGAGAAGTACATATATGTAGTTAATAAACCCTAGAGAGACAAGTACATATTGGCAGAGGGAAGAGCGTCGAGGTAGGCGTGCTCGAACTGGAGAGGACGTTTGGGGCGAGCCTTTGGTGCTGGACCAGGCCCTACAATTGGCGCCTCCTGCTCGGTGTCCGCCGTCAAGTTTCTGTTAGCGTCGCCGTTCTGGGAGTCCTCCATTGCTTTGCTTGTTGAGTAATTTCGGCGGCTTTAATCGAATGAGGTGCTTCGGCCTAGTTGGGTTGCGTTTTGTTTTGTTATTCGAAAGAAACGACAGGTCGGATAAGATATAGAAAAATAAAAACAAAAGATATTTCATTTGAATTTAATTCACCGCGATTTGACTTGGTCAACGCTATCTTTCCCTAGTTTAATTATATTTCTTATTATAAACAAAAGATTGTGTATGGATTAGTTTTGTGAGGGAAGGTTCAGGTAAAGAGATAGTACGTATTAAGTAGTGATATCTATAGAACTGGTTAAAATTCTGTGTTGACTTGACGAGCATAATCTATTTGATGACAACAGGAAAAGAAAAAAAGTTTGGAAAAGAGTCTTGGTAGTATGGACATGGCGACCGGTGAGAGCCAGGCCTCCTGTTGTTTTCCGGCATAACATAAAAAGGAACAGTGTGTGTATGTACGTGTCTGTCTCAAGAGTATCCAATTCTGTCTGCGTACTCTATTTGTTAGAGAGAAAAAAGGGTTTGCGTTCCTCGTGATATCATTTCTAACTTTGTTTCCTTTTCTCTTCTTTTGCTCTTTCCTCATTCATTCACTCTCCTCTCGTGCCCTAACATCAACATACACACTCACGCTCTCGCTCTCTCTCTCTCTCTTTTTTTTTTAATCTGAACAAAAGCTCCCTTCTATATTGCGTCCTCGTTGATACATCAATTCTTCTGATCTCTTCTTCAGGTGCTTTCCTCTGTTTTATTTCTTACTTTTATGTTTATTTGGTTTCTGAATAGTTGCTATCACTTCCATTTTATTTGATTGTTTTTCTAAAGTTTGTTCCCTTTAAAAAAAAAAAAATGAATTTACTATTGTAATAGGTAGAATGCAACGCTGAGGTGATGTGCTTGCTGGTGAAAAAGGGTTGTTTGATTAGAACCTGATTAGCTTGATTTGAAATGGAAGTCAACTGCTTGTATCTTGGCTTGAACATGATTAAGCATAATCTCTTGGCTGGGAAAAAACATTATATTGATTATTTGATGTGCTTTACTATAGCCCAAAACTGGTTGTTAAGGAAGAAAGTTGTCTGCTTTTTGAATTATTTGTTACATATCGTGTGCCAGGCGTGCTTCAGTGATTTAACTTAAAGTGAACAGCTTTTGTATTTGTCAAAAGGTCCAAACTTTAAGATGTGGTAGTTGTGCCATCAGTGTTGGGTGTGAATCACTGATGGGGAAAGCTACGTTAAGTTTATAGATCACTCTGTTGATTTGAAATTCCATGAAACCACATTCTTATGGTGAATAAGTTGCTTTAAATTACATTAGTTTAGTTATTGGTGCTAGAAATTCTGGTCTTGTGGAGATATTAATTGTATTATTTCATCCTCGTTAATCAAATCATGGATGAGTTATTCTTCTGACCATATATTTCTCTGTACTTATCTTAAAGTTGTTTATCATGCCAGGATTTGGACGCTTCATTTTGAGGATGCTAAAGGGGTAAGTGCAGGGAATTTTAACCGTGGGATCAGGATGACTGAAGAGAGGTTCCAAGGATTTGTCGTGTTTTTTCTAATTTACATTAGGAAGTATTTTCGGCATACTTCTCTGGAAATGGGTTAATATAACCTTGTAAAGTATTAATCAGTACTGTTAGTGTATAGAAGACAATTCAATGGGGATGGATGTGCTGCCCACCACATCTGAAATTGTTGAGTCAACTGAAGATACTGAATATGAACCAAATATGAGCTTAAAAGCAGGAAAACAGTCTGTTCTGAAAGTGGGTAATAAATATTCTATAGAAGATGACATTAATCGTCTTTTTGAAGCAATTGACATTAGAACTTCTACTAAGGGTCTTCGACTGGTGCATGAAGGTGGTAGAGACAGTTTAAGAAAGAAAGCTATGAAGAGACCAATGAGAATTGGTTCACCTCAAACCTCAGGGATTGGAATTGCTGAACCCGTGAGTTTGAAACAGGCATTGAGAGGATTGTGCATTTCTCAGGCATCAGAGATGGCTGCTATGAAGCGATTGTCCAAACAAGCTTCTTCATCTAGGCCCTCAGAAGCGGGAACTATCAAAAGATTGTACAGAGAAGTGGTTGCTGATGCTAATGCTTCTGGCCTCCCCTTGAATGAAGGAAATGGAAATTTAGTTGAAATATCCCTTATTCCAGAAAAAATCACAGCTAGTACGTCTGAGAAGGAATTCGAAGCATCCCAAAGAGCGAAGGATGGTGTGCTTCCTGTACATGATCATGTTGTTCCTCTGGTGACTGGATTTAATAGTGAAATTCCACAAGCACGAAGTGATGGGCTTGCATCTGCAGGCTGTTCCTCTGACATGCATACCAGTGAGAATCTAAAAGAAGCGGATGGAACTGCATCGGTCTCACGTAAATTTTCTGTCGAAACATTAATTCCACGGGGACAGAAAAACCACTTACATAGCACATGCTTACCTTCTAGCTCCAGCGCTGTTGGTCTTTCAAGCAGTTCTACTTGCAGTAGTCCGCGTTTTATGCCAATCTTCAGGGGCAAGAACTTTATTAGGAAGAAAGTAAAGAAGGATTCATCTTCCTCCAACAGTTTAAATGAATGTAATGAAAAAACTGACAGAAGTCTAGATTCTGGTCTTATTAATTCAGACAGCAGGATGTGTGACTGTCATGCTGTGAGTCTAAGACAAGAAATTATGAAAGCTTCTCCACATTCCAGAAGTACTGAATTCATTTCAAACATTGTGGATTCAAGTCCAAACAATCTTGATTACATTTCAAATTGCAATAAGATGAAATCTGTGTTGAGTAAAGTTGATGAGAAGTCAAGATCAAGAGAAAAGGGGGAATTCTCCCAAAGCTCAAAAAGTAGCATTGGTGACTATAGTAGCAGTGTAAGTACAAGTGAAGGCAGTAATTTGAGTGGATCTAGTTGTAGTGGCACTAGGCCTCACATGTCACGGGACTTAAGGTGGGAAGCCATTCGGCAAAGTCAGAAGCAGTATGGGGGCCTGAGTTTGAAGCATTTTAAGCTGATTAAGAAGCTTGGCTGTGGGGATATTGGGTCTATTTATCTTGCTGAACTAACAGGTACAAATTGCCTATTTGCTCTGAAGGTCATGGACAACGAGTTTTTGGCAAGCAGAAAGAAGATGTCCAGGGCCCGAACTGAAAAAGAGATAATGCAAATGCTAGATCATCCTTTTCTTCCTACATTATATGCCCATTTTGTATCGGATAAGTTCTCATGCTTGGTTATGGAGTATTGTCCTGGTGGAGATCTGCATATGTCAAGGCAGAAGCAACCTGGCAGATGTTTCTCTGAACAAGCAGCAAGGTACGAATCTCTGTTGGCTATTCGATACATGTGTATTTTGTTCCTGTTTTGTTATGGGCGATCCTACTTATGACTTAATTCTTTCCTCTCACGAGCCTGTAAAATGTATTCCTGCCTTCTTCTACTTCTCTTTTCCTTTTATCCACAACATACCCTCTAATCCGGAATTCATGCTTATTGGCACGTTCTATTTAGACCTTTGAAGCATTGACCTTTTTTCTCTATTAAAGTTGTATTAAAGTTGGGTCAGGAAGGATCTAACAATTGAATCTAGATATTTGATGGGTTAAAACATTTTGCGTTGCGGTGGATGTCCTCAGAGCAAGTTACAGACACTAATTTATGAAAAATTTTAGGCCTTTTTATGCAAGGTCTAATAGGTTGATGCAAATGAGAGTGATGCCATAAGAGTATCGTTTTGAATTTTGGGTGCGACAAACAAGTGGAGATGCTTGAGTGATTGCTTGGTTATGTACAGGACTCAGGCCTGTATGCTTTCTCTTCAGGACACTGTTCAGTATGGGGCCATTATGCCTGCTGCTCCTGGCTTCATCCATAGAATATAAAATGTTATTATTATCATTTAAAACGTCATGCATAGTAGCTTATGAGTGTAATTGGCTTGTGAATATTATTTTGTCAGAAATTCTCCAAGAGGAATGCGCTTTGTCCTTATTTTAGTATCTGTTAGAGTATACGTAAGGGAGATTCTGATGGCCCTATTAGTCAATAAATAGGGGAGGTCTGACGGGCAGGAATCTTTTTGTTCCTTCTAGTACAACCTTTTTCTTGGTTATAAAACTTTTTCTTCCCCTTCCCCATGTTTTTGAAATAATTTGAAATTATCATTTCTGCAGGTTCTATGTTGCAGAAGTTCTTCTTGCATTAGAATACTTGCACATGCTTGGAGTTATTTATCGAGATTTAAAACCAGAAAATATTCTGGTCCGGGAAGATGGGCACATAATGCTCTCAGACTTTGACTTGTCACTGAGATGTACTGTTAATCCCATTCTGGTTCAGTCATCTTCACCTGATACAGAGCAAGTGAGAAAGACGTCAAGCCCATGCTCTGAGTCCAGTTGCATTGATCCTTTCTGCCTCCATCCTGCGTGGCAGGTTTCATGTTTCACCCCAAGACTTCTATCAGTGGCCGTGAAATCTCGCAAGTTGAGATCTGACTTGGCATCACAGGTGAACCCACTGCCGCAACTTGTAGTGGAACCAACTAGTGCCCGATCCAACTCCTTTGTTGGTACTCACGAATATCTGGCTCCGGAGATGATCAAAGGTGAGGGCCATGGAAGTGCTGTTGATTGGTGGACATTTGGAATCTTCCTGTTTGAGTTGTTATATGGTAGAACACCATTCAAAGGATCAGGAAACGAGGAAACGCTGACAAATGTGGTGTCAAGAAGCCTGAAGTTTCCTAGCAGCCCTATAGTCAGCTTTCAAGCACGAGATTTGATTAGAGGGTTGTTGATAAAAGAGCCTGAAAACCGATTAGGATCTGCTAAAGGAGCAGCAGAGATCAGGCAGCACCCTTTCTTTGAAGGTCTTAATTGGCCTCTAATACGGTGCTCAGTACCACCAGAGTTGCCAAAGTTTTGTGATGTTGGTATTGGTGTGTCGTCTTATAACAAGGACAATACTACCAAGAGTAAGGAAAGTAGGAGTACAGAAGAGGATAATCAGTTGGAGATGTTTTAATCAACAAAACCAGATTTCTGTGTCTATCTTGTCAAATATTATAGTGTAAACGCATTCCTGCAACTGCGGCAATTTATATAGATATGTATACGTTGACGCGACTTTGAGAGTTGAAATATGAGATTACTGAAATTGTTCTTAGATATGTATACGTTGACACGACTTTGAGAGTTGAAATATGAGATTACTGAAAATGTTCTTATCCTCTGATTTGTCCATCAAATCTATCTCAGTCACATTTTGTAGTTAATATTTCATAAATTATTACCAACAATTGTTAATTTAACAACAGAAGAACAGTTGACTGGTGATGAGATTTAGGTTACAACAAAAGCCGAACCATATGTGATGTAGGCTAATCCATAAACATAACCAGCTCCATTGCATTATTTCTTGACCAGAACAGTCCAACCCACATCCACTGAGCCACAACCTCCCAACCCAAAACAAGTTTTTTTCCTAAAACGCCATTAAAGCAAATACATCACAAGAGAAAATGACGAGTGTATCTGTATCACCATCCTTGTACTCTATTACCACCAATACCAGGACTAGGTTGCCAATCCCATCTCTGAATTTACATTTTTGCCACTTCAACCCCAAATCTCTGAGCATTAACCCACTTGTCAGAAACTATCTCCAAGGTTTCCATCGTCAGAAAATACCCATCAACAGTGTCAGTTCATCTTGCACCCGTAGGCCTCTTCTGATCAAAGCATCATCAATGGCATCTTCAACACAACCCTCCACAGACACAAAGATCAAACCTTTTACCGTTCTGTTTGTTTGTTTGGGCAACATTTGTAGAAGCCCAGCTGCTGAGGGTGTCTTCAGGAACATTGTCAAGAAGAGAGGGCTTGAGTCCAAGTTCTTTATTGACTCCGCCGGGACCATTAACTATCATGAGGTCATCTACAACAGTTATCTATTGTGTTTTCTATTTGTCAGTATTATCTGATTGTTGTTTTAATAATTTGAAGGGTAATCCAGCTGACCCAAGAATGAGTGCGGCCTCTAAAAGGCGTGGGATTGAGATAACATCTATATCTAGGCCAATACAACCGTCTGATTTCAAAGATTTTGATATCATTCTTGCCATGGACAAGCAGAATCGAGGTGTGTGAATGTTTAGAACAAAGATTGTTTATAGGGTTATCAGTCTTCTGTATGTACGTGTTTTGAGCATTCGGTGAATTTGAGTGTGCTTTGTCATATCTAAAAAGAACAGAAGCCTAGCGATGTCTGTAAATTCATGTGAGATTGTTTTAGTAATGAGAGTATTTTGGTGTTGTGTGCAGAGGATATCTTGGAGGCGTTTAACAGATGGAAATTCAGAGAGCCTCTCGCTGATGATGCTGCTAAGAAGGTTAATGAAAGACCAATGATTGGGGACTGTTAGTACAGGGTTGCTTTGTTTTAACTCTCAAAGATTCATTTGGTTTTTCAGGTTAAATTAATGTGCTCCTATTGTAAGAAACACGATGAAACTGAAGTGCCAGATCCATACTTTGGTGGACCACAGGGATTTGAGAAAGTATGCCCCATATTTTAAGTCAAATTGTGCAGGTTTAATCATGATTTCTTTTGTTAGATTGTTGAAATTATCGAGTTGCAATGACAATGGTTTGTCAAACTCTGAAATGTGAAACAAAGTTTCGGGATTGAGATATGGTCGCATGACTTGTCAAATAGCAGCAGTGGAACAATTAAGTGCTTTTTGCATTTAATTATACGTAGTTCAGGCTTTAACTATTTGCGTTTAATTTGAAAGTTGAGGTGAGTTAAAGCAATATGTTGCCATGAAAGTTGAACGGCATGTCTCAGGCCTGTTTCAGTTTAATTTCAAACATGAAATGAGAATGCTTCAGGCAGGATCTTGTCTCTGAGATGCATATCTGGCTGTTGAGTTTGGTTGAGCAAATAATTTCTTTTAATTCATTGTTTCTTTGCGTGTGCACAGTTGTGCTTGCTTGCACTATTTTTCTTCACAAGTTAATTTCTTTTTCGGCTGTAGCTCCTGTTATCAGAGACCATTCAGTGTGGATCTGACCTGAATAATGCTTTCCATATCGCTTCAATCTTTGGGCCATGATGTTGCCTCCATATACACTAAAGCAAATTTTGCTATCTGATTTCATTTTTTAACCTGTTCGCTTAACTACTCCATGACATTTGCATCGTTCATTGCATAACTCCCCCTCCCCTATAAATCTCATGTATGGATGCTGGTTTTATCAGTATAGCCTACAAGTTTCTCCTATCAATACATTGGTCCCTCTATTAAACATATATTGGATTATTGCAGGCCTTCCAGTTTTATTATCAAATTTGATTAAATTTCTTGTTGAAACTTATGAATTTGTTGTCCCCTGACACTAGCTATATTTTTCAGGTTTTGGACCTTCTTGAAGATGCTTGTGATTCATTGCTGGACTGCATCTTGGCAGAGAACAGGGACTTGGGAAGTTCGTGACTCGTTGGTTCTTTTAGTACAAGGATCAAAAGAAAAGGAATGACCTGCACCAAGTGCTTGTTGAACTTTGTGAATTGCGTGTATCGATTCAGCTACACGTATTGCATTTACTTTTATATGTGTTGCCATTCCTTAGCCCGTGAAATGGAGATTAAGTGGAACAGAATTCACTTGGCAATAGAGTGGAGACTCCCCCTGAACTTGTGGTTGATTCTGTCTTTGATTTCTCGCCTGTTGCACAATGCACAGGCAATTTTTTGTAATATAAAGTAATCAATGTGATGAATACTTAAAAGGTTATAAAAAACCTTATGCTGGCATTAGGGGCACTGTATCTATTCTTCCCTCTGTCCATATCATTTCTTGCAAGATCATCAGGAATTTTGGGTTTTATGATATTTGAGTCACTTCAAACAGATTGTTCTAGTTGCATAACAGACTTAGCTGTAAGATCATCTACAGCTACATCCTAATATCTGCTTTGATGTGTTCTTGTACCTGTATTGCATCTGTCTTGCGTCTACACACTGCAACGAATGCTAAGTTATGATTTTTGCTTAAATTTGCAGACCATACCGTCACTTGTTACAATAATTACATTCAGGAGTGCCACTAACATGGCAATTATCGAAAAAAGAACAACATTAATAATCAGCTGCTGTCTGCTGGTCTGAAACGGAGATGACAAAAGGCAGATAATATTCAGTGCTCCCAGAAATATTACAGTTTTGCCAAATGTTCTCCAGGACAATGATCAATCTATCTCAAAATTATATACAAATGACTATAGCTTCTTTCTACCTCCTTTAACCCCAACATTTTGGGAAAATACTCATACACCTGCCCTAGTAGGATACAAAACCTCTCAGTCCACTTTGTACGGACATCAAACATTTTCACTAATTTGGATTCTAGTTTTGAGTTTCCACCAATCAAACAATTAATAGCGCCAGTTAACTTCTATGAGATATCCATGTTGTGATCGTTATCATTGTCACCATCGTAATACTCATCATCACGTTGAATGTGTTTGTCCTGGGTATGCTCTGTATAACACGATTCAAGGTCAATGGTTAGAGGAAAGCACATCCAATGATGGCAGTACAGTACAGTAATTGAGCAAGCTTTCCAAGCGTGAAGCTACACAAATATAAAGAATCAAGGAGGGTTCATGTCTATCAGGGAATTCAACTTACGGTCAATGCGTTCATCCGGGTTCTGCTCATCTTCATCAAAATCAGGAATATAGAAGTCAGGGGGAACCTGTAAATTTAACATTACAGCCATAATCCAATAAGTGAAACCAAGTGCTAGACTGAAAATCTAAGAATATAAACTTAATATGGGGTAAGAATTAATATTCTAAGTGGTATTGAGCTTTTGGGGCCAGACTTGCTTCTCATCTATAGAATAGATTCACATGTCAGTATCTTTAAACATAACCAAATTATTACTGTCTAGTTCAAAATTTTGTTCTTACCACTTGCCCACACTACTCATTAGATACGGAAAAAAACATGATCATGTTAAAGACTAAAAATGGATTTATTTAAAGAATTACCAAACCATATGTTCTGCTAAAGGTCATATTGAACACTACATGATAAAAGTTTTAATGTATGCAACCTAAGTTCATTAATAGATTTTTATTCTCCCATCTAAATATCAGCGTTCTCAACTAACATCTTTCATATTAACAGCCAGGCCAAAGGGGTGACTGTTGGCCTATCTAAAATTTTTTATATGAGTTGTAGCTACATTTTTGCAGGTAACACAAACATGCCATCAATGAGTCATTCTGAGCCTTCAATTTCTTATGAGCATCATCAACTTAAGCCAGTTATGTGCATAAAAGCACCATTTCTCATCCGAATGGATTAATGGAGAAGCATGATTCTGAAATTTGAATTTCAATATCTTTTTATATACCTTACCAAACATCAAAAGGTTTAGTAAATACTTGGATTGTACTCACCTCCTGCATCTGTACACTTGGAGCATGCTGAATGCATCGCAGATTTTCCATTACTTGCATCTTGATAGTGCTAAGATAAGATTTGCTATTCAAATTTTCCTGCTTGATCAAACAAAACAAGAGAATATTAATTATGATGGTTATTCAGCTCCATTTGGATTTAATTTCAAGACCAAAAATTGTTACATGATGGTCAGAAAATATTGGCATGATGACCAACTTTGCAAGAAGTGCACAAAATTAGTTCTTTGAAGCCAAACATACAATGTGTCCACCTGGTATCTTCAATGAATATTCTGGCCCAAAATATTTAATATACTCATTATCTGGGATCTCTGCAAGAAAATTGGAGTAACAAATAAGAATCTAGTGCCACCATTCACGCAATCTATGCCACAGAATTCATGGCTGTGGTTAGGGTGGGTGGACTTCAATATAAACTTCGCAATGCAAATAGGATTAATACTCTAGATTTTCAAAGGATAACAGACATGCATTTTTCTAAAAGAAAAGCACCATTTGTACTATTTAACATATTATCATGCATAACCTAGATATTGTTGATTCAAATCAACATAATGATAAACAGCTTTCACACAAATAAAGTAATCAGAACTCATGCATAATTTTACCAAGAATCCAGAACGAAAAATAACTACCAAGTGCGCTTTGGTTCACAAGGAAGTCTAATGTGAATCATCACCTTAACCTACCATTGGATAGCTCTGAATCTAAAAGAACCCCTGTTTCAACAGTCCAACAACGGGCAACATTCTCTTTTGTATATCCCCCTCCTCCTGTAACCTGCATATCAGATTTCTGCTGTGTAAGCTTTACCACTCACATACATCAATATAAAGTAGCATTGGATCATCGAAGCATACCAGCAAAGGCAGATTGAATTTCTTCACAATCCTAACACATTCAGCATGCCCTGCAAAGAACATACAAATTGCAGCGAGTAAACTTTCCAATCACATCTAAGCTACCACCTACTAGCTCAAGGCCAAAATCACCAGTTTTCTAAAGCAATATTCTAGGGAAGAAATGGAAATATGCTTCAATTACAAGAAGAGCTGCACCATCAATGGAGACGTTGAAGCAGCCCAGGCGGTCCCCAGCTAGCGAATCTGCTCCACATTGCAGAACTATCACACCTGGTTGATATGTTTCAACAACCTTGGTAATAATCTGCAAAATAAAGCAAATAAAAGTTTACACTTGATACATAACAGAGATTTCTGTTTAAAGTTGGTAGTTATTAACAAGAACTTACAGTTTTAAAAAGTCGAGTGAAGCTGGTATCATCAATTCCATCCTTCAGTGGTACATTTATGGCATAAAACTTTCCTTCTCTTTCTCCTATATCCTTCAACACAAAAGCATATGAATACAAATGAAAATAAGATTACAACCTTGTAAGACTTGAAGAAATGACAAGGGATTGAGAAGTCACCTTAGCATCACCAGTTCCAGGAAAGAACATATCCCCATACTTGTGAAAGCTCACAGTCATTACCCTGCCATGTTGCACTTTGACCACTTAATTCATTCACTAGATTTTAGTCCAAACAATCTAGTGAAAACACAACTTTTGTACAAGTTTATCTACAGTTGACTGAATGATTCCCAATTTTCCCAATTATTTACAGAAAATGTAAGCTTTTCTTTTTGTTAGCTTAATCAAGTAAGTAAATCAGAAAACAATTGCTGGACAAAGCATGAAGAAAAAACATATCTATTTACTATCAAAAATTATATATGAAGCAAAAGCAACAAGGGCACCATATTTCAATTTACAACTTGCATAAGCACTAGCCTTTAAAGGTTCCAAACAACATCACTAATAGTAAAATTTATATTTCAAAAATTGAACATGGGACCGCTTTTCTGATGCGGTATAATCCCCTCCCTTAGGCACCTACTAAGATTTCAACCTTAGTGGATGAAGAAATGCTCCTACTTCACAGCCCTATGATTCTAAAAGTGAACTTCATGAAACAAAATTTGGGACCTTTGCATGATTTCTGTTGATGGGTTTAAATGATCTAGAAAATAGCCTGCTAGTAAATAATCTAGCAACAGAATCCAATAAGTAGATGATCACAGCCATCAATATGTAGGATTACTGTATTCACCAGTTTGAACAGGCTGACAAATTTTTCCATCAGCATTCATGGTCCTGATATAATCTCCATATTCAAATACAACCAAGGAGTTTAGTTACCTGTCAGTGAAATAAAAGGCTTCTTCTACACCATCACCATGATGCACGTCTATATCAATATACAGAACACGTGCATGGTATTTTAAAAGCTCTAGGATCCCCAAAACCAAGTCATTGATATAGCAAAATCCAGATGCCTCACACTTTTTGGCATGATGTAAACCACCAGCCCAGTTTATAGCAATGTCGCATGATTTGTTGTTCAATCTATGTGCAGCATCTGCAAGAAAATTCTTGTTGAGAGCTGTAAAGTGGGATCCTAATCAAGTTTTAAACAACATTTCACATTTAATGTAATTCACCTATGGTTCCACCAGCATATATTAGACAAAATTCAAACAAGTTTTCAAAGACAGGGCAATCTTCTCCAAGATTATCTGAATAACAAAAGAAATAAATGAGAAACTTGGAGTTAAGATGAATATCTTGAAAACCAGCCTATCATAAATAGAACCACAACAAAGCTTCCATTTCCAAAGTCAAATCATAAAGATTCGAATAGAAAAAAGGAAAAATTAAGAAGAAGAAAGAAGAAGATATTTATCCTGCTATCAGATACCTGTTCCTGAAAAACAAGCTACTTTTATGTTTTGGATGTCATAAAGACCCAAGAACGCTAAAGGATCCACAAAAGTTACTAGCATTAACAAGAGACAGAAGTATAGAAAATCAGTGGAAGGTTCCGCTTTTCTTACAGAACCATAGAAGAAGCGGAAGTATGTGATATCACTGGAAGGCTCGTCTTTCCTTAACTGATTTCTTCCTGTGATCTACTCAGTTATCATATTATTTCACAGAACCATACTCAGAAGGAATATTTTGCTGTAAATAAGAATCTAACAATTTCACTTAACAACAATATGCAGTCAAAAATCACTAGAACTGAATATAAAACTGATAATCATTAATCCTTAAAAACTAATTGAAAAGATATACTCTACCAACAGTGCAACTTTCTGTCATGCCTTATCTTTTACGAAGTTGACATGTATAACTTTTGATCAAAATCGAGGTAGTCAATTTTTAGGTGATAAAAAGCATGATTTATTCAATGTTCTTAACCCAAATCAAATTTAAGTTTTAGCATAACATATGATACAATGTATTAGATGGGCCAAATTAATGTCTAAGTACTATAAAAGAGAGAGAGAGAATTGGAAACTTCATTGACTTTCAGAAAGCAACACATACATTTAGCCAAATCATCTGTGAACAAATGTTGCGTATCAGGTGTTATTCGCTGCAGAAATTCAACATAATCAGTAGAGTGGAACTGAGCAAGCTCAACAGGATACGCCTTGTGGGGCCGCTGCATGAAGCAATATACATCAACTTACACACTTTATATTTTGCATCACTCCCCAGTAGAATCTCACACACGCACATGCATATGAAACAGATTGATTATAAGACAAAAAGGTTTAAATGGAGTGACTAACATAAATCTCCATTTTGTTGTGGAGTCCATAGGCAAGAACAAGATGGTGGGTCATACAAAGGCGATGAGGTTTCATCGGATGATTTGGTCCAAAGTAAACGCTGCCCACATCCCCTGCAAAATCACAACAGCAATTCCCAGTCCTTGAAACAAGATAAACTAGTAAACTTGGCGCAAGTACATGCTCCAATTGAAATTTACACATTTTGCAAGGAAATGCTGTGACGCAAGCAGAGAGTGTTATAAAGATTCACTTGCTAACCACAACATCACAAGAAAGATAATTTAAAGAAAGTTCAACATTAATTGGCCTCCATTTCCATAAGTAAAGCTGGAAGTTTCACCTATTCTAAGTTCGACAAATCTAAACATCAAGGAAAAAGGGGAGAGAGAGAAAGAGAACCAGAGTTCTTGGTCAGTTTTATGGAGCAACTGAAATCAAACAATTGATATTCAGCCGAATAGTGCAAAACATTAACCAACCACAGTTAAGGGAAAAAGTAATATCCATTAAAGCAAATAAAAAAGAAGCTAGAGAGAACCGTCGTAGAAGTAGGCGATTCTGTCCTTGGAGCGCATCTTGACGCAAAGAACAGAAGACGACTATTTAATTGGAGGGAGGGCTTTTTATTCAGCCATTGCTAGCGACTGAGGGGGAGGTGCAGGTGGTGTCCACAAGATCTCAACTGTACTAGATTATTACTCATCTATGCTTATACAGAAAACAAGAAAAGAAAGAAAACTGCTATACGACATCGCAGTTACTCTGGAAATTTCAGATCTAATTAAGCATTCGGGTCGGATTTGGTGACTTGGATCCTGACCCGAATCTGAATGCGCACAACTCTGTTTGTATTGTACCGCATAACAAATCAGAAAAATCTCCCAAAACACCTTACCCTAAATCTGACAGCCATTTCCGTGCCAGTTTGCCGCAGATCATCATAATCGAGACGGGTGAGGATTTGTTCTTCAACACGAAAAGCATTTGATTTGTTTTTCATGGGATTGTTCTAAATTTTCGATCAAGTACATGGGTTTTATCCTTTTTGACTTGCTTTCTTTTTTATCGAATACTTCTATAGCTCCCGTCGCTCCTCGCTCGATAATAGTCAAGATTTGTTGCTTTTTTGTGTTAAAATTTTCGTAATTTCTGTATTTCTATAACTCTTTGCAGATGCAAATTTGATTGTTCTATTTTTTAAGCTATCTTAGAA
>JAOTBA010000008.1:7986427-7997008 GCA_025629845.1 Erythroxylum squamatum | reverse complement strand
CGGCTCAAATAATTGGTCAATTGTGGGATTTGCGTACCAAGAGAAGTAGAAACTTCACCTTGTTTGCTGCAACTCTCCTTCTTTGTTCTTTTAATGTTGCATACTATGAGGTCTTGTTAATTGTTTGGAACCCCCAATTCTCTGCTTCAATTTTTTGCGACTTTTTATGGTAGTTGATTGAATGCAGCAACTTAGCATAACTAGGAATGACATTTTTTGTTTGACCTGGCTCGGATCGAAGCCAATGGGTGGGTTGAATTTTAGATTTTTTTTTTGTTTTCACGTCTTGGTTCAAATATGTTAAATAAAATGATATTATTTTAAGTAAAATGGTGTTTTTAAATTTTAAATTAAAAAAGTTAATTGGGTTGATTTAAGTTCCGTTGGGTCTTAGGATGCTCAAATTTGGTCGGGTTTGGGTTCAGGCAATAAGTCTATAATTCAATCAAGTCTGGATTTGAATGTAAATTTTGGGTCGGCTCTCGGCTGGCGTAATTTAGCTTGACCCAATGTCAAGTCTACTTGGCAAGTGGATCTTAGAATTGTTTAGCCACGTAGGGCCTCCGTAAAGTGTTTACAATGGTATTATTTAGAAGCAATTGGTGCTTCACTCAGCGGGGTTACGGCCTGCGACATTAAACAGAGAAAACACGTGTAAATCGTATAATGCCCCACATGTCCATGATCTGATTATTGATTGATCTTTTGCATTTGTAAACGCATATATGCAGTCTGACTTGCCTGAAGAGATCGTCAGTGAAGAGTTCAACACATCTGACTTGCTCCGTAAACCAAACTCGCGATTGTTCGCCTTATCTTGAGGTTTTGAATTTCGTTCTATACCGGCTGCTATGAGGCGATATATACCATACTGATTAGAAAATAGAACGCAATAAAAACTTTATATATCGGGTCGGGTATAAATATAGATTGGTATCAGCCGACTACTACCAAAAATTTAAAAAAATATAAGAATTTATTAGTAAAATTTTCAAAAAAAAATTAAAAAATTTCCTCCCCTCTTTCATTTTTTCAAAGTTTTTCAATTAGTTATTTAGTTCAACTTTTATTATGATTTTTAAATTATTTATTTTAAAAATAATATAAAAATTTTTATTACTAATAATAATTATACATTAAATACAACTTTAAAATAAATTAATTTATTTAAATTTATTTTAATCTTTTATATAATATTTATTAATAAAGTATTTGGAGGGAGGTGTATCTAATAAAGATAACGATAAGAGGAAAGAGAGGACACTTCTAGTTAATCATCTTTACGGTTTTTCTGCTGCTGGTTTTTTTTTTCTGGTTTTTAGTTTTTCAAATTTTTGCTAAAAAAGGCAGATACGGAGACTATGTGTTCTGCTATTTTTTTATTGAATTTTATCTCTATTATGAGTAGCTAAATTCTTTTTCTTAATTGAAGAGAACTACATTATCATCTAATATGTGTAAAATTTTTGAATAAAGTTTGTTTCATTGATAAATATTAAGTATCTTCAATATTGCTTTTTACGATTGAATTGATTGATATGCAATTAGGAATTACTTTTGCTCCAGGTAGCTATAGAGACAATATATGTTGCAATCCAATCTTTCGTCTATGCCCTTCCTTTGTACTCAATGATGGGGTTCCATTGAAGGTTGGAGAAATTTGGCTACATGTACTACATTTTCATATGCTTCACATACTTTTCGTTGTTCGGGATGATGACAGTTTCCCCGACTCCAGGCCTTCATCTGGCTGCTACTGTTATGGCTTTTTTCACTAGTATATGGAACTTGTTCCGTGGCTTCGTCATCCCCAGGCCTGTACGTAATTTTTCTCTTCATGTTCAACCAAACCAATTAAACTTCCCTTCCAGCTGATTCTCATTATGCAATATATCTGTAATTTTCTTTCAAGAAGTGGCATTGATGTCAAAAGTAGTGAAGAGTTTCACGAATTTCTCAACTCAATAACTACCAAAAGTTTCTAGGATGATTCGGAAAACTAAAGTTACTATCAGTGAGTATTAAGCTTGAAGTGTTCGTGTCACTGCTATTTTTGAAGGAGTACTTTGGCTATGATCATGACTTTCTACTTCCAGTAGTCCTTGTCAATTTAGGCTGGGTCATCCTCTTCTTCTTTGTCTTTGCCTTTGGCAATAAGTTCCTTAATTTTCAAAGGAGATGACTGGCATTTTCATATTGTTGTTGAATCACACAAATCATAGGTGGTATAGGTCCTAATCACAAATAGAATGGCCTAGTCCAGTTATATGAACATTTGATTTATAATCTATATACAACAAATTGTGAATTAAGTTGGGAAATAAAAGGTAAAAGCATGTTGCTTCATATTTAGCACTATCTCTGAACTTCAGTATCAACCAAGAAGTTCTGGTTTCCATTTACTACAGCCCTGCATGGGTAAGAGAATAACAGATGATCAGATGTTAGTTCCATAGCAAAACAGATGAATAAGCAAAGAACTCGACAGTGTAGATACCCTTGCTCAGGTCTACATGCTTTTGCATTGAATGTATATTTTCGTTTTTTAGATCTCAACACCACTAGAACTGTAGCATACACCCTTCAATCCCTTCCTCCTTATTGAAAAGGAAACTAATGCGACACAATCTTAAGTGAAATGTTGCAACAAATTTATAAAAAGAAAAAAAGAAAAGGAAGCAGCCAATCATTAAAATAGTACTTGATTGTCTTGTTTTGTTTGCTGGAAATGGAATGAGGAATGGGAAAGCCATCAGATTGAGTTGAGATGAGCATTTGTAAATTGGGGATGGAAAAGCTAATGATATGTTGTATATTATAAGAATGGTTTCTCCAAATCTCTCCTACTCTGTCTTGTCCTCTAAGGCTCTCAAAACCTGTATTCTGTAGGTGAGCCCTTACTGTCCACTCCACAAACAAAACTTCCACCCAAAGCACCCTTTCTTTAGGAAAAAGAGGATTTACCAATACTTTTCAAGACATTTCAACCAAATTTAACCATTTACTTGATGTCACCAATAATCAGAGCTAACTTATATACTTTTTTTATCAATGATACTACATTTCTTCTCACATACACCTTTATAGTGGTGAACTGTGAACTATTGACCTAATCCCAATTGCCTATTAATTTCTGGTCTATTGTACAACCTCAACAACTATTAAAACAATATGATCAATTCATGTAACCAAAAAAAGAAGAAGCTAAAATCAGCGGAGAGACTGCAGTAGTTAGCTGAATCTGTCGTACTAACCAAGAAAATAGCTCTCTAACCGAAGGAGAAGAAGATGAAATTTTAAATAAACAGATAAAAGAGGAAAAAGAAAGTCTTCTCAGAAGAAAACTATTTTTGTATACTGGAATCTTAATTTTGTAAAGATGATTGATTATGATAGTTTTCATGTTGAGTAAAGGTGGTAGGAAGGTTAGGGAGGGTTTCAAATTTGAGTCCATAATCAAGAAAGGTGAAATCCTCCTTAACTACATGATTAAAAGTTACTGGGGCAACAGGAGTCTTTGCTCATTGTGGTTCTTGTTTTGTTGTAAAGTAAGCAAGGAGGTAATTCCTTTAAAGCCAGCTTTACTTTATATAACTACCTTCAACAAGAGAAAGAGGACAATCATTCCAGAGAGAAAAAGAAGAGCCAAAAGAGGGGAGAGAAGACAGCAGAGAATTAAGTACCAGGAAGTAGATCGAAGTTGGTGTGGCTGTAAGGAGAAATGACAACGCAAAAACAGGTATTTGAGCAGCAGCAATCACAGATGCAAAGGGTGAAGAATTCGGGTCTTATCGGTTCCATTAATGGAAGCCCATTACAGGATGACAGGGAAGAAGAGATATCAAAGTCTGCATTGGCGATGTTTCGGGCAAAGGAAGAGGAGATTGAGAAGAAGAAAATGGAAGTCAGAGACAAGGTTCAGGCTCATATAGGACGTGTGGAAGAAGAGACTAAGCGCTTGGCAGAGATTCGAGAAGTAAGTTAAAGAAACGCTGCTACTACTATGATCATAGCAGCATAAGTTGAAGAAGATAATCACGTTCTGTTTCTAACGTAATTTGGTGTTTTTTTTTCTCTCACACGAATGAAATCTTTTAGGAGCTTGAAGCTCTGATAGATCCAATGAGGAAGGAAGTTTCATCCGTTCGTAAGAAGATCGACATCGTTAACAGGGAATTGAAGCCGCTTGGAGTCACTTGCCAGAAAAAGGTTAAATCTTTTATACCTTGCTATGTTGTTTCAGAATCATTGTCACTTCAGAGAAACTAGGAGTAAGTTTGGTTTTTTGGGTTTCAAGAAGGATGCATTTTTTCTAATGGATGGAGAGTTAGCAAATAACAGGGTTAAGAACTTTACAGATATGAGTTCATTACAAATTCATCCAGATGTTTTATGATGATCGTGGTGTGGTTGATTTTTTGAGACACTATACATTTTTTCATGTCCTTAAGATGTTTGAAATTTATGTATTGCAGGAAAGGGAATACAGAGAAGCCCTGGAAGCTTTTAATGAGAAGAACAAAGAAAAAGCTCAGCTAGTTTCCAAATTAATGGAGGTGAGGATAATTTTCCATTCGTATCCATCCATATTAAAGAAAATTCCCATATTATGATCAATCATGATGCATACATTCTATTTTTGCTTTCCTGCATGAATGAATTTCAGTTGGTGAGCGAAAGCGAGCGACAGCGGATGAAGAAGCTGGAGGAGTTGAGCAAGAACATTGAAAGTCTTCGCTAAAGCAGCTCTAATATAACAACCAACCAACCGTCAAGCTTTGTTGTGTTTGCTGCAACTAGAAATATTTTTCTTGCCAAGTTTGGGTTTCTAGCCATTTTCATATTTCAAGTGGTTCTGCATGGTCTCGCCTACTGATGATGGAGAACAGAGACACCCACCAACGAGGTTTGGTACCAAAACAAAGTTCAAGTTCGGGTTCGGACTCTCATTCTTGTATTAAAACTAAAACGTAAGATATGCTTTCTCATCTATTTCTTAATTATGTATGAGTTGTCATTGCACGCTAGGCTTGAAGCTTATCCGATAACGTCAGTAGTCAGGTCGCCTCTCTACATCACCGAACTGATTTGCCAACAGAGTTACCCCGTATAGCTAGATACCGGTATTATTCAAATTCTTCAAGTTAATATATTTCAAGATATAATCGTTTTTAGGGTTTGGTTGGCTGCATATTGATAACAATATTAAGTTGCAATCTGAACGTACACAAGCCCTTTTTTCTTGATGCCATTTAAGTTCAACCATCAAGGAGGTGTTATTCCCTGTAGGTAATAGGTTCCTAATTCCTAATAAAGGAAGTCCTATTCTCTTTCAGTGGCTTCGAATCTCCTGTGCCGTTTTTCTGAGATGGTTGGATGTTGGAACGCACTGAAAAAAAGGCACAGCACAGGTGATTTGAATCCCTTTTCAGTGTGCCTTACCAAAATGAAGTTTAGCCTCTGCCCCTATAGATTCCTAGAAACTTTTGTTTTCATACAGCTTATAATTATAAATATAGTTCCCGTATCTATTCAGTTGGCAAATCAATTCACTGCTGGAACACAAAATCTTGCACCCAAACTAGTGTCCTCGACTTCGTGTATCTCTATTTTTGTGCCTTCAGGTATCAGGCTGCTGCATACTAATCACGCGATTTTCAGTAAATACAATGAAAGAGGATTTACAAAATAGAAAGACTTCAGGCTGAGAGAAAGAAAAGATGTAAATTCGAATGCTCGAGAATTACATGTATTAAAAGTTCATCCCAGACAAAGAACAAACAGATGCATATGCAGAAGCCAAAAGCAACAGTCAGTATCGGTTAAATGTCAACTCCAGATTCCAGCTATAAAGCACAGCCATCCCTTGGACCCCTCACACAGATTTAGTTCAAAACCAATATACTCCCAATCAAGTGAAAATATCTAGGTTTTACATATTTTAACGCAAACTCGCATGAGCTTTACATGTTCTCTCTTTCACTTTCGTCGCACTCCTCACTTCTTTGGCAAGTATGAAACCAAGCTACTTATAACAGAGCAAAATCCAGCTTTGCTATAATGAAGCGAATGCAGATTGGCAGACGTTCAATTAAGGCTTTACATGTTCTCTAATAAACTGTTCCACCTGATCTATCTCACCCTTCAAGCCAGAAGCTTCTGCAATGGTAATTTTGTTGCTGCACTGTGCGAAAGCAAATGCTTCCCCAGCTATGCCAAGAGTGAAGTCACTTGCAATATCGGCTTCAGATAATCCACTTCTTGATGTCCGTAGTTTGTCACTGCACAATAGTACATAAAACAGAAATAAAATACAATGGCACACGAATTTTTCTTTAAAAATTAACAGAGGAAGATATTTTCAAAATCAAAGAATTAGTAAACTGAATTGACAGCTAGGAAGTATCAGATAACACAATGTGAGTAGCAACTACACTGAGTGATTAAGATTGTAGTGACTGCCTTAAGCCTAACTGGCTGCGTAAGCGACTTTGCTCAGAGAGACATGCAATAACAAAGTTATCAATCAAATTTAGACACCATTGAAGCATAAAATTTGAAGGTTACATTTCTTTCTCCAACTGCTTTTGAATGAACTCCATGGTATGAGCCGTCACTTTGTCTATCTTGTTGCAACAGATGAGGACTGGAATTTTCTTTTTGATAACATAGGCCTTAGTCAAAATGTCATAAAGATACCTTCAAAAGCAAGACCTATAATATTAGATCTTGTAGTTTTATATTGAAGTATGTGCATGAATGTGATCGCACACTGAATCCAGAAACTATTTTAAAGACTAGTAATTACTCTGAAACTGCACGCAAATTGGGTATGAATTCCACAGAGTCAACCACAAACACTATTCCAGCAGCTTGCGGTAAGAACTGATCTAATTTAGGTTGAAGACGAGAATGCCCAGGAGCATCAACAAGATGGACAGGCCTTATTTTGCCTTTCTATCAAAACCACAGGAGGGAGTCATTTCGATTGAATCCAATCAGTTAATGAAGTAAATGAAAATAGGAAACATAGGAAGTAGCAGATTTAAAAGGTCTGAGTCAAGATATCTTCCCCGTGCATGCAAAACAGAATCAAGTTAAATTTGAGGCTTGCCAAAATTTCTACCTTGGAACTCTCAGAATGAAGAATGAAAGTACCCTCATTTGGCTCCATCGAGGGAACAGTACGAAGATGTGATGAACCATCTCGAAGCTGTCAAAAGCATCAAAAAGATCATCTCAAATAATCATCCAGAAACATGCATAAACTTTTAAATAACAGCCAGGGAAAAAGGCAATAAGTAATCTGAATATCTAATTATGCTTATTGTGAGCACCCTCTTCGATCCCCAGAAAAATCTGTCACTCATCAATGGTAAATAAATTAAGAAGCACAAGTTACAGGTCAATTGAGATACTAATACTATGAGAACAGCACAGATACATCTAAACCAATGTTATATCCACAACATATTGGCTTTCAGTATTATACCCCACACAAAGCAAAATTGCAGAAACAAGTAGTACCAAGTAAAAGCACTCTGTGATATAAATATTACAAAGCAAAAATCAGAGATGCAGGGTTTACTTGATAGTAAAGAATAGTTTTCCCGCTTCCACAAAGTCCAGTCAGAACAACGGTATTAGACTTTGTGCATTTGAGCAAACGAACTGCAAAAGATAGCATGGTGAAGAGTAAAATAAGAATCTAAGTTCAAATGGAAAAAAAAAAGTATATTTTGCTTTCCTCAAGCAATTCTCTATGCGTTCCAGGGACAAATCCTTCAAACAGGGCATCTTTGTCATTGTCATGCAATTTTGATGTGTACAAAAGTTCTTGTTCCTTCAGATATCAATACAACAGAATAATCTAAATGCAGCTTCAAGGGCTATGAACTGTTTTATCATCAATCTAAAAATGTGAATTTTCCCTATGACAAGTATTATGTATTTAAATAAGCAGTGAGATACTTCAAACCAATGTACGTTAAGGATTGCAAGACCTTCTAAATACCAACAACTCATCACTGATTAGCTGCTCCTCTACTCCGTAAACCTCAATTGACTTGTACTTTTTTACTCCCTTATTCACCACAAACAGGTTTGTAGATCTTGGTACAGCCACAATATTTTTTGATGCAATTATAAATTCAATGAAAATTTCGAAAGTATGTGCCCTGTGTGCACACACACACAAGCACAGGCACAATGCCAAGTAGCAAGCGTAAGGCACATACACCATAAAATGTAGATTAATACGCAGAGTCATGAGTGCATGCTTCAAAATCCAAAGTTGAAAACTGTGAGACAACAAGTTAATAGCATTCACAGAAAGGGTAGAAAATTACTTGTTAACAAAAAAAGGGTGGTGAAAAGCGAGACAGCGATAGCAGCATAAAGTTGAGTGGGTGGTATGCGTAGCGCATATTCAATCCCTTGCTGCAGCCATCGTTGTGCCTCGTTTTTCCATTGCTCAATTCCTTCCATTGACAAATCTGCAAAATCAAAGTTTTGAGAGCCTTGATAAATAAAAACTTTATCAAACTCTGACTACAAGTACTTTAATCTCCTTATTCAAACTAGAAGTCTTTAATGCATGTTTTAGTGTTGTAGCAACTGTCGATTCTAACACAATTTCCCCATTTTGTATTCATGGTTAAAGTCCTGTAACTCAAGGCCACAAATACCTACAGCCTCCTCCATCTAGACCTAAATCGTCACCAAAAGGGGAAAAAAATCCCGAACAAGTCCAAAGAGAAAATCATTAACATGTTCACCCATCGATACCTCAATTAACAACTAATAAATAGTCCCCTTGATTTTCAAGTGTCCAAACACTCTCCGGATGCTTCAAATACAAGTTTCCAGTCTCCTCAAACGCGATTTCTGGGGTCTTCTTTCAAGGTATTGGCACTCCAATCAGCTATCGGGGAGTGCAGAAGTCAAAATTTAACGGCAGTATGGAAGTTAAATGGTGGCGGGCTGTGACGACCGTCGGGACCGTCTCTTGCACCGGCGACGGGACAAATAAATGGGCTTTCTTTTGGGTCTTTGTGGCTCCAAACTGATAAACGAGTTTTGATTTTTGAGTGTATATTTTCAGTCATAATTCATAAAAAGCATGTCTCCATCATTTCCTTTCTTTCTATGGAAAGTCTTAGAAACTTACCACAAGCTTTACAATTGAATAGTAATTAAATTTTATCTAAAATCCATAATGAAAAAAATGGGCAAATTTAAAAGCTAGAAGACTGATTTTTTCATTTTATTTAAAAATTAAAATAAAAAATAAGAACAAACAACCCCTTGTAATAGTCTCTAGTACCAAAATAGAATAAGTAAGCTTTTATTTGTTATTCCATCAATAAATAAGAAGAGGACGATAACATGCGATGTAATTTGACTCTTATGGGTTGGTACAATTAATAAGAAAATTTTTAAAAAAATTAATATTAGAAGTTATGAAATTTAAGTTTTTAATTTTAGACTTGTATAAGTATTTCTTATATGTAGTTATATAATTTATTATTTAATTTAAAATTATAGATTCATTAAATAATTTCCTTAAAATATTATATATAATATAAAAAGTAATGATTGATGAGTTTTCTTGATATTAAAAAAGTAGAATAATTTGATATAATTCGGAAAGACAATTAAACTAAAATAAATTACGATTCTATATCTTGAAATAAAGTGAAGGGATGCTTAGTTGATGGGTTTAGGAAGGGGTTAATGGGTAAAGAATAAAAAGTAAGTGGTTGGTTGTTGATTATCATTATAGGGGCAATATTTTGATATCCATCTTTTGGGGAATCCTCCGTACTCTCCATTTAGTAGAGAAATGAAACTCATTTCTTAGTAGTGACTCTTTTTTAAAAATATTTTAATACTAATTAATTAAATACAATAATTACAATATAATTAACTAAAATATAATTAATTACAATAATTCATTCATGGATTAAAATATTACAATTAATTGATTAATTAAAATATACTTAATTAAAATAATTATATTATATTATAATTAATTACAATATAATTTATTTATTAATTAAAATATTGTAATTAACTAATATTATTATTAATTAATTACATTATAATTAATTAAAATATAATTATTCATTAATTAAAATATTGTAATTAATTAATACAAATATAATTAATTACAGTATAATTAATACTATTATTATTAATTCATTTAAATATAATTCATTAAAATATAATTCATTAATTAATTAAAATATTTTAATTAATTAATCCATTAAAATATAATTACTTAATTATTAATTAATTAATAAGTTACAATATAATTAATTAAAATATTATTTATTTATTTATTTATTTATTAAAATATTGTAATTAATTAATTACAATATTTTAATTAATTAATATATTGTAATTGATTAATTACAATATTTTAATTAAAATATAATAAATTTTTATTTCTCAATATTTTTTACAAATCAACCGCTCTTAATGGTAATGGTAATCATTCCTTCTTCTTAACCAACCATTATAATTATAATAATAATATTCATTCTCATTTCTCACTATATTTATTCTTATTCCTATTAT
>JAOTBA010000008.1:7975235-7986327 GCA_025629845.1 Erythroxylum squamatum | reverse complement strand
CGATTTACCTGAATTACCCGATCGGGCCGGGTAAGTTCGGGTAATGAAATTTTGGGTTCGGGCCGGGTAAGATGGAATTTTTTTTGGATAATTCGGGCTTTACCCGAACAGTGAAAATTTGACCCGATTAGCCCGAATGCTCACCCCTAGTTTGAACTCTTAGTACATTGATTGAAATAAAATTCTAGTTTTAATTAAACTTTAGTTAGAATTAATAATTTTAGTTAGAATTAATAATTAATTGTAATATTAAATACCAATTAAACCTAAATAAGATCTAATATTTTATATTAGTTTTTATTTATTAAATGTCTCATAGTTATTTATAAAGTTTCTCAAACTTTACATTGAAATCTAAATTAATAAATTTTTTTCTCTCTTCAATCGTATTTTGTGTGTAACTTATTAAGATTTTTTATATATTAACAATAGATATAAATTATAGCATTAAATCATATTTAAGATTAGATAAATTAAAATCCTTTAATTTATTTTTAATTCTCTAATTAAATAATTTATGTCTATAGATTATGATTGATATTTAACAAGATGTTATGACCACCAAAATATTATAAATATCAAAATGGTTTTAGCTAACATTTTTGGCATAATTTTTATAATTTATTCATTTTATCGTACAATATTTCAATTAGACATATAGTATAAAATTAATTTCTACTTTATTTTTAAGTACAATCATATTAGTTCTCTATTATCAGTAATTAATTATATTAATGACATTTTAAAACTATATTCAAAGTGTTATTCCATCTCTGTTAAGGATATTTTGAATCAATACTAATCAAGAATAATGAGGGTAATGGATCTTATATTAATCTCTTAACTTGAT
The DNA here is from genome assembly GCA_025629845.1 of Erythroxylum squamatum. Taxonomy (NCBI): domain Eukaryota; kingdom Viridiplantae; phylum Streptophyta; class Magnoliopsida; order Malpighiales; family Erythroxylaceae; genus Erythroxylum; species Erythroxylum squamatum. The sequence goes on along the minus strand of JAOTBA010000008.1, from coordinate 7,985,477 downwards.
TGAGCTATCCTTGACTAAGATATGTCAAAAGTAGTATCAAAATATAATAATTCCTATATGAGCAAGTTTGGAGATCTCAAATCAAATAATCATTTATACAATTATCACAATGAGAATTTTTATAGACACACCAGTAATATTCCAAATAGATTTATCATATTAGATCAAATTTGGTTAACTTATGCTCTAATAAGCACGTAGACGTTTAAGAGATTGATTATTCCATTCATAAGGAAGAAACATAACATGTGTTAATTTTTTTCGCTCTATTAATATCCAGTCTCAATAGAATATTAACTAGGAATAATTTAGAGATGCATAGAAATGCAATATGAATCTCATATTTATAATCCCATCATAATTTCATCTATAATGTATATTTATCTCATAAACTTTATCTTATCCATTAGTTTATTAAGCAAATATGAATAAGATAAATAATGCCTCTAAATAATCTTGTCATAAAAAGTGCAACTAATTGATTAACTATAGGATATAAACCAACAATATCTCACTTGCACTAAGTCAATCATTTAAGTATTTTATATCATATTATCATATGACAATCATACGACTACTGAGATAATGATTTATAAGAGAAACAATATTTTTTATAGTAAGCAATTATTTGAATCTTATAATTTTTATCTTAATTATCATCATAGTTAAGAGAAATTGCCTAATTATATACTTGTATTTTTATGAGACCTTATCTTCTTTTGTATGCCTAATGACTCTGATGTTCTACAGTACATACTGTCTGAATAATGCATAGAACTATAACAAGTTCTTTAAAGAAGTTATTAATCCAAATAATAATTTTCACTAAATGAAAAATATATTATGACTTGATTATCAATTATTTCTATAAAGAAACTTTTAAATATAAAAAAATATTGTTTAAGTGAAATATACCTTAAATAGAACTTACTTTTGTCAAACTAAAGTTTACATTCATATAATCTTGAACTCAAATATCAATTCATTATGAAGTATTAAGACATCTCAAATACTAAATACCTTTGGTACATTATCTATATACTTGGATAAGAGCAGATAAACTTCTTATGTATCTATCTCTGTAAATCTAATTTCTACAATTGAATTGTTGCCTTTTCTTTTCCATTAAGAGTTGTTCTTAAACTATCACACTTTTTTAATAATTGAAAATATGTATTGTTGCTCTATATGAGCAGTATGTCATCAACATACTCCTACTGAAGTATACAATTATACTCTCACCGACCTTCTTACAAACATGAACAGTCCATAATCATCTCTAAAACAAATACTTTGAATTCATTATAAAAGTGAATGTTTTGACATCTCATAACCTTTTAATTATATACATATTAAAAAGACATTACTTCCATTTGGATATACTATCATGAGATTTGTACTTTTTCAAATTTTATCTTACTCTCACTGCTTATCTTAAAAATCATTTTTATATAAATGTTTATTGAAACAAATATTTTGTTTATTAAGGTCTGTAAGATTATTTTCAAACCTTTTAGATATTTAGTTCTACATTTATTGGATAATATATGCTTCAACCAAGCATCACTTCTTAAAATAATTAATTTGACTCTTTTAAGGTCTTAGCATTCCATATATAATATGAAACTTAAAAAAAACAATAAAGGGTTTGTATTAATACTAGCAAAGCTAGAAAACATGGTTACAATTAGTCACTTAATCTAGTTACAAAAGCAAAAACCTCAAAGTAGAGGACATTAATTGATTATAGCAAGTCAACTTGGCTAAGTGTTTGTAGTTTGTTGTTAGTAATAAAAGTGACACTTATCTAATTCACTAGATTAACCTTAAACTTCACTAGATTTCAATGAGTCACCTCCATATGTTTTGAAAAGTAGATAATCCGACTAGTGTAATCATGTATATGGTTAGTAATTGTCTTCCATTGAGCACCCAAAAAGGACAATTCATTATAAATATGTGGAACTTATAATTTTATCCTAAAGAGGCCTATCAGAATTGGCTTTCTATCTATTACCAATTCTCTCATTGTGGATTGCTTGAAAGGGTCATTTAACCCTCTTGTATTCCATATGAGAATGATCATTTAAGGGGAATAACTCTTCTTTTTAGTTTTCCTTTTGGTTGATCTTCATTTGGGATTAGGGGAACGCTTATGAAACCTTTCTTATATCCCAACAAATCTATCATTCTCTGGTTGTCTTAGTAGCAGGTTATTTGTTGGATCATTATCCAGTAAGTCAGATTCATCATTTCTTCTTTCATTGATTGTGAATTTTGTGTAGAAGTTATATCATCCTGGTTATCAGGTTCCTTTAATGGAGAGGTGTGTCTAGAAGTTATATTGGGCTTCCCACCTTTAGTATTTAGGGTATCAATTGTTGAGTTATCTAGATTCTCATTAGCAACAATTTGTAGACCCACAACCTCATCATTATCCACTGGAGAAGAATCAACCCCCAATAATTCATCCAGCCATCCAGTTTTGAAAAAATATTCCTGTAGGAACCCATTTCTTGGTTGAATTATGAGGCTTCTAGGGATATGTTACCTTAATTTCAAATTTTTCAATCTCCCCTGTTTCACCCAATTTGAGAATTGGTAAATGATCAGGTAGTATAACATTCCTTTTGACCTCCACACAGATTTTTGCTTACCTAATTCGCTCCATTCTAGATGTTTGAGCATCCATACAAAGAGGCTTTCTTTTACAACTAGAAGAATAAATTACTATCTTTTATAAGTAGACTTCAATTAATATTATCCACCCTAAACAATGTACAGGTGTATCGGATTTATCATTTTATACTTTCAAAGGATTGTATCAAGGAGATAAAGAAATAAATGAAGAACTTCTTATGGTCTGGTACAACTCGAAACCACCAGGGAGCAATAGTCAACTAATAAGATGTATGTTTGCCTAAAGAAGAAAGAGGACTAGGCATAAATTCATTAGAACCACTAAAAAGGTTCTAACAGCAAAGAGGATTTGGAGAATATTCACAAATAGGGAAGCAATTTAAGTAAAATAGATCTTTATGCATTTTTTAAAAGGAATAAGCTTTTTAAAAAAGAAACCAAAAACTAATTCATCATCGACAATGGTGCGGATCTTTAACCTGAGAGATAACTTAAGCAGGGTCACGAATAACAAAGTGGGTAATGGAGAAATGACATCCTTTTGGCATCATAACTAGAATGAAATAGAGCCACTTCATCTAGTTTTAGAACTATAGAGCATAAGACATATAATCTTAGATAAGGCCTTAGTAAGGGAACTTATTCATGAAAACGAATGGTCTTACAAAGCTAGGGGAATGTCTTTATTAATGTAAAACACTCCTAACTATATTCTAAACCCCAATGAAGAAGATATGGTAATTTATATCTTACATCCCTCTAGCAACGTCACTAACAAATTATGTCAATATATTTTTAGAAATCCATCTCAAAGAGTACCTTAACTCTTATTGGTCTTGTTTAAATCAAGATTTCCTAAGGCCTTTATTATCCTCTGGTTGGCCATTCAAAACAAGCTCAAAATAAAAGATAGGCTAGAAAATATAATCAGTAATATCAATCCAATTTATAGGCTCTGTGTAATAACCCGTTTCTACACTTAAGGATTTAATTGTTAGATTGAGTCATATCATCTGAAAATTCATGAAGTGCATTTCATTTGCATGCATCATATTCGCATCTATACATGAATTATGATGTAGAGACATTGTAAAAAATAGTATATGCACTCGTTTGACATATCATGGGGTATGAAAGATCTTAAATGATTATGATGTAATTGTGTGTTGTTTATAACTTGAATTTTGTTTGATGGATTATAATTAGTGAAATGGGAATTTATTGTTACAATAGAGTGATTGATAAGGTGATATGTGCATCTAGTTTAGGAAAAATGTTAAAGGACAAGACAAATCGATACATGGGAATTTAAGTTGATTAGGCCTATGAAATAGTGACATGTGGCATTGGGAATAAGTGACAAATGACTTAGCTAATTGGGAGATAAATGGCTTGAGTACATGAGCGACAAGTGGTCTAGGAATTATATGACAAATGGACTAAACATTAGGTGACAATTGGTAGCATGAGAAGAAGACACATGATATAGCTCTTTATTGGATAAGTGGCATGGCATGTGTCTCACCCCTCTCCTCACACTTGCACCCCACGACCTCCACACTTGAAAGACATCTTCTTTCATGTTTTGATTACTTGCTACCCTCTTCTTTCTTCACACCAATGACACTCTCACACCACCTCCATAACCCTTGAATTTTTGCCAAAATTTCATAGCCTTCATCTTGTGTTTAGAAATCCTTCTCATTCCATCTTGTTTTTGGAGTATGCTTTATCCTTGCAATTTTTTGAGGGCTAAATTAGCTCTATGATTGAGGAGGTTTTGAGCTGAACAAGTAAGTAATTTATTCATCTATTGTAACACATGTTAGCATAACATTCATGATGATTATTTAGGGATGAACTTGGTGGCGGTATTGATGATGAAGTTATGCTGAAAATTTGATGGATGAATTGGTTTTGTTTTGATGTATGAAATCGTAGGTTAAAGGTTGTTCAATTGATGATTTTATATTGGGATTTGCAGTATAATTAAGGTATAATTGAGGTATAATTAATGAACTATTATGATGTTGTTAGAATCCGATTTTTTTTTTAAGGAAATGGATGGTGAACTTTCTGTTCACCCACCCCACGATCGTGGAATCTGCATAAGCTCCTTCCCACGATCGTGGACAATCCATTGAAGTGAGAACTTTCTGTTTTGTCTTTCCATGATCGTGGCAAGGTACGATCTTGGGAGATGCTCTGAAATGAAAAATTATATTTCGTGTGATTGTTGAACCAACTAAGGATAAGCTACTTTACCTTAGTGTATTTGGACTTGATTGAGGCTTAAAATGAACATAGATTGTTGTTGGATTAATTGGTTAAGGGTTTGATAAGTTTATGTTGTTAATTGAGGTTATAACTTAAGGAATGGATTGTTTGAGATCAATATATCTAAATCTGAAATTGTGAGTTATTAAAGGAATGAAGGTGTTCTTATGGATGCAAATGTGATCCAAATGATGTCAAATAGGTATGAATGAATGAGAATTGAAAAATTGTGTGAATATGTAATGCTAAAAAAGGATTGGTGAATGAATGATTGATGAGTAACCAAGTTTTCTTAAGGCATAAACCTAATTGCAAACAGGATACATACAAGCTATAATGAATGAATGAGTTGTGAATAAAATTACATACTCGGGATAGTCAATTGGGCATGCGTTAAATATAACACATATATATGTGTATGATTAAGTACTCATTTGATTAAACAAGTTAGTAATGTATAGATATGTGTGTATTGCATGATATAGAAGCACAAATTGATTGACAACATCCAGACATTGCCGGATGGTTAAGGCAATAGCTAAGATGGAGCATACTGTGGGTCAACCTAGATATTTTCTCACTATATTTGATTTGTTTTTGTTTAAATTCCAATTATTGAATTGTTACCTATGATATTGTGATCATTCCGAACATTTATAGTCTGAGGAGTTCAATATTTGGGAATGTATTGGAAGTGTTATCTACTTATATATGAATGTGGGAAATGAGTGCTCAACTAAATGTTAAATGCCGAACTTAGATCTGATGAATGCAATAAATGTCTGCGTACACTGAATGAAAGTTATTGATGGCATATTGTACGATTTGATGCATTTCATGACATTGATATGAATGATCAGATAAAGGAGTTGTGACCAGAGTGACCAGTGTGGAGAGGAGCTTAAAGCTCATAAATGTACACAAAGAGCCACAGGCTCAATGATTAATGAGCTCAGTATCCACAATAGGTACGGGATAATGTCTGAAATAAGCCTAGCATCCACAACAGATACGGAACAACTAAATTGGCACTCAGTCATAACAAAATAAAAAGAAAGTGGAATCACATATGCATTTGTATTTATATATATATCATGTATGTGTCATGTGGATAGTTGTAAAGAATTATTGAATTGTGTTGAAATAATAATATGAAATGTTTGTGTACATGTTGAACAGAATGACTGAGATGAGTGATTGGATTATCTGAGTCAACATGAAATATTTGTGTTCATAATGTGTTGGTCGAAATGTGAGATACAAATATCGTGATTTGGTATCCAAGATGTGATAAATGAGAATTGGTTTTGAAGAATGTGATATATTTGAGAATTTGGATTATATGTTTGTGATATTGTGTCCTGACTTGAGTGAACACATCGATGATGATTCACTCACTGAGTTTGCAAACTTATCAAAATTGCAATGTTGATTTTCAGATACTGGGGTGACTTAGCTTTTAAGGCAATTTATTAGCAACCTAGTATTGTCTATTTTGAAACCCAAAATGGCTCAAAGGTCTAGTCAGCTGATTTTGAAGCGTCTAGTCAGATTGTTTTGCTCCAGTACTGAGTTTTATATTGTATACATTGTATAAAGTTGTGAACTTTCACATGTTATGTATTGTATAAACATGAATTATGAGTGTAATGAATGTTTATGTTTGTGAATCAAATGCAAAGATTCTCATATGTCTTTGGTAATGTAAATACATGGATTATATAATTTAACGACAATGTAAACTTATGGCTATGAATAACATAAGGAAACTTTGTTCTTCGAAATGCTTATGTTCTATATGATGCCATGATAAGTTGATGTGACTGCTCTAACATGTCACTTTCGTGGGGTATGTGCTCAGATATTCTTTGGAATGTCAGTATATGCTCTATGGTAGTGGAATGTTACACTATGTGACTTATTTCATATGTTAGTTCACTAACACACTTTGGAGAAGAATTCAAAACCTTTGCAACTTCTTTTGTCAACTAGACGAATGGGAGCAAATTGTGTAATGCTAAATGAATTCATACAAGGCAAATAGCGGGGTAAAAGATAAAAGTATCCCGTGTAATTAGAAAAACTGTGGGTTTGAATTATTTTAAAAAGTCCCTACATTTTAAAATTGGCTAGAAAAAGCCATTGGAGTTGAATTCCATTAAAAAGAAAAACATTAATGAAACTTCCAATATGTTAAAATTAGTCCACATGGACCAACCAAAATCAAGCGAGATAGATCAACTCAACCCCCTATTTCTAACCAAACCATATCTAAAAATAACCCAAGTAGCCCACCCCTACCCACCCAACTGCCACTACTACCCACTCCTTACAAAGAGTAGAACCCTTAAAATTATCCACATCCAGTGAACAAGTGAAAATGGTGGAGGAAGTGATGGAACAACCAGAGGACGATAACAAAGTAGTCAAAGGAGATTTTTCATCATGAGTAAGAAGTGTTAGAAAGCCCTTATTTGTATTATTTTCTTATGTTTTGCTATTTTTTGCAGATTTTTTCTTCCTTAACCTAATACGTGTAATGAACATAAGAAGTGAAACCCCTGTCGTCGTTGCCTTGCTGCTATCAACACTACTTCCGTTATTGGTACCATCGTTGCTTCATACTTTCAGTGGTTGCCTTCCATTATGGATTGGACTTAATTGGGGCAACAAGAATAATATAAGGGCCAACATTAGTAGACCAAGAACAAAACTATAGGTTGGTTTTTGGATTGGTAGTGGACCTATTTAAAAGGGTCAATAAGAGCAGCATATGGACCCATTCCTTTTAATGTTTTGGGCAATAAATTTGGACTTAAAGGAACCCACCAGCAAATAAATATACATTACATATTAGATAATATGTTTGCTTAAATCTGTAAATTAGTTTCTAAATTCATAGATATTATACCTATGAATTTAAACACCTAGAAATAAGTTTCTAAACTATTTATCAATTTAAATATTGACTAGTTCAATTTTAATTAGAAATAATTTTCTAATTACATTTAAGTTATTAATTTCGTAAGTTTAATAATAGTGAATTAAAAATAAGTTTTTTAATTGAAGAAATTAATTAAATAAAAAATTATATAATTAGAGATAAGTTTCAAATTAAAATAACATTATTAGAGTAACGAAAATTAGAAATAAGTGTCTAATTAAAATTTAATTTGATTAGTTCCATGATAATTATAAATTTGTTTCTTATTAAAATGACAATAATAATAATTTAAATATGAATTGTTTATATAACAATTGAAATTGTGGTTTTGAGTAAATTATGAGCGTGAGTTCATCATTAATGTTATTATTCAATATATGTTTTTTGAGTTTGGTGAGTGACTTCTAATTCCTGAAATTGTATTTTTAAGAAAATGTCATCAAAATTTAAAATAATAATTTTTACAAGTAAAATCTTTTGGAGCTAGTGGGGGCAAGTGCCCCCACTTACCCTCACTGTGGCTCCGCCACTGCTTACATATAGGGATAGACAGTCGAATGACTCTTTTATCTCTCTGTAGGTAGCAAAAATATTGTTATAACAAATGTATTCCATAAGAACGATTCTCTTAAGGTATTTCGTATAAATTTATTACAAAAAAAATAAGATAATTTGTGACATTTTATTAACTTTTTATGACGTCTAAAAAACATAAAAAAGCATAAAATATCGCAAATTTGTAATACTAATTGCGAAATATAAACCGCTACATTTTGTTGAATAAAACGTCGCAAAAGACATTTGCCTTCTGCTTAATTAAAACATTTTAATGGTCTCGCGCGTTTCTCCTCTAGTTTCTTCTCTATGCCTTCTTCCCACCCAAAATTGGTTTCTTCTCTTTATCCTCCATCGCCAGCACCACCATCACAAGCGCTAGTTCTATTCCTCTCTTCTCCTGTTTGCTTGGTTTTTTAATTTACTTTACTGCATACTTATTTGGGTTTTAAATGGAATTACGTAGGGGAAGAATGTGCAAGAAACTGTCAAGGGAAGGATTTGACGTGAATCTTATTCCAGGTATTATTATTTGATTACCAGTGGATACTCGTTTAGGTAATTGCAACTAGGAGAGGAGATATATCACCAGATGTGGGTTTTGAAATTTACTGATGATTATGGCTTGCGAGAAGGTAGTTCATCAACGAGTACAATGACGATGATTGTGGACGTCAAAAGTTAACTAGGGCTCAGAGGAAGAGGCTTCATACGAAAAAGCTTAAGGAAGATGTTTGTCGTCGGAAACAAATTATTGGACGATTATTACCTCCGTCAATGGATGCATCATCAAGTGTTCATATTGCAGTCCAAGAGAGTACTCCAGGTGTTTGACAGAATGCCGATGATAGTCGTGCTTCCATTATCATAGGTAACAAGCCAGGTAAGAATTGTGGACTAAGTTATAAGCTCCACGTGAAATGGGAGTGTTTATTTTAGTTTCCATGCAAACGGATCCGTGTTTGTATTCAGGAGAGTCGTGTGGTGGCAGTAACCAGAATAAGAGGAAGCAGAGGAGGATGGCCAAGAAGTTAGCTAAGGAGAAGTTGGAGTTCTCTAACGTGGAGAACTGTGTGAAAGATCAAAACTTGGAGTTCTTTGAAGTGTCCAAACTGTGTGAAAGATCAAAGTTGGAGTTCTTAGATTTTTTTCTACTTATTATCCACAGACTTATTACTAACTGAGAACGGACAATTTTTAAGTGTTTTGAAAAGTACTCCAATTAAGCCATCCTTCCTACAAACATGAATATTGGAAATTTCATCTTCGAGAATCCGAGTTTCATAAGAAATTATGGAGCAAGTAACACATGCTTAATGAGTCTACGAATTGAGTCTAAGTTGATTCAATAGACCTACCAGTCTTTAGTGTTGGAAAAATACGCAATATCAAATCTAAATGCAGCGGAATGAATTTAACATTTTTTCACAGAATCAACTTTAACAGAATTAAATTAGAAATATAAAACAATAAATTGACAAAGTTATACTAACCTGTTCCGATTTCTTGATACAATTTTCTATTTCTCTAAAACTGTCAATTCTACGAGCTGTTCAATCGTCCGGCCTCTAACAATATTCACAGATTTATTCAGAGAAAACTCAGATCGAATTTGAGAGGAAATTTTTGTAAGAAGTGCTAGCATCCATTTTTCTAATTTTTCCTTTTATATGAAAAATCTTATTTTTCATATGCTTGGATTTTATTAAAATTGCACCTAAAGTCAAACTTTAATTATAATTATTAATAAATCCTTATAAGATCAAATATCACATATTGACTCTTAAAGTTTCTAAAACTTCTCAATTAAGTCCAACTTAATTCAA
>JAOTBA010000008.1:7958640-7973616 GCA_025629845.1 Erythroxylum squamatum | reverse complement strand
TGAAAATTATAGAGAAATTAATATCAAATTATGACAATGTGCTGACAAATTGCAAATTGCTAGAGCTTGTTAATAGGGACCACTTTAAGCTCAAAAGTCATCAATTAGGAGTCAACTAGTGCATAAACAGTTAAGAAAATGAAGCCAATTTATAAAGTAAACTTGGCTCAATCACCAACCATTGATAAGTAAGATAATTGTTCAAACATACATCATTCAAGATGACATGTACCAAGTTTCATCACCATGCAAAATAATAAATTATACAACAAGTCAAATGTCATCATTTAAAAGGCTCCTAACATAAGCCTGTTTAACTTCTGGTGGTAAACCCCAGAAAATATTCATTAATTTAGCATGCCTCCCGAATATCTTCCCAGCCTTGACAATGTCGTCAACGGAAAAACCCAAATTGACAAGCTCTTCACCCAACTTAGCTACATGCATTCCTGCAATGGCGTCCGCAATAATCCTAGCATTCTCTTTGCTAGTGTCAATGACACGAGCAAATGATGCTGCAAGGCTTTCCAAAGCTTCACTATCCCGCATCTTCCGTTTCCCTTTGTTTTGTTCATTTCCCGCAGTGTTGATGGAAGATGCGGCGGAACCGACGACATAAGCTGAAGTTGTCGGAGGAGGAGTTGTTTGTGGGGCTGGTTGATCAAAAGGGTCATCAAAAGTTGGTTCAGCCGCTGGTGCTTCGCCTTCTGTTTCACCCTCATCAGCAACGTCATGTTAAGCATCAGCAGGATGATGAGCCCTTCCACCAGTGGCTCTGTCCCGCCCAAAAACAAATTCAAGTCTTGGGTAAAGCGGGAATGGCTCATCAGGAGTGTAGTACTTGTTCGGGTGTCTCTGAAATTAACATAAGACAACGTCAGCACGAATTACATATGATTATTCGGACACTTCTAGAAATAATCAACAATAAGCACGAAATTACCCTCATCCATTCATCAAGGACTTGCTTACTACCGACCTCAACGCATTGCTTGGACTCATTCCACCCAAAGCCACTGCAATTTAGCATGTCAAAAGCCGTCTGATATTTGTCTTTTAACCTCTTGTGCTTATTTTTGACATGTCTCCTGTCAATCCCACAGTCAGAAAACTTCTCCACCATCTGACGAGCAAGAATTTGGAAAGTACCGGGCTTGAATTGCCCATTATCTGCCCTGTGACTAGCTAGCACAGCCTCCTCCATTAAGGTCACAAATGCATCTATTTCACTGTCAGTCCAAATTCTTGACATTACACCTAAACCATCCAATGTCAAGAATCCCGCAACGTTCCAAACCATTCAGCATATGTTTTTAAGCAACATAAATTGATAGCAATTTGCAAACTAAAGAAGACAATATTCAATTTGCAGTAATATGCTATTAAGTATCAACAACACATTAGTAACAGAAATTTATTTGTCTACTCAAATTCAATTTCATTCAAAGTCAACAACAATAGCAGAAGATATGCAAACAATCCCTCAAATCAATTACAATAAAAGCCTACCGAAGTGAATCCCGCAATTCCCTAATCTAAAAACCGACTCTCTAAAAGACTGTTCACATTTTAGTTGTTGCTTCGCCAGCCATCAAACATGTTTGTCGCTAATTCCTCTTTCCATTGACTCCATTCATTACTTGTCTCCACACGATCAACAGTTTCAGGCAATGAAGCATCTTCCCCAATTGGCATATCCTCAGCTTCAAGAAGAGTAAGCTCTGCTGGATCTTCTGTCATATGCAACCTAATAAAGTTGTGCAGAAGGGTGCAAGCAAGAATTATGTTCACATGAGTAGTTGCTGAATAAAAAGATGGAGTTCTTAGGATTTTTCATCTTTTTTTCAGTAGGCCAAACGCACGTTCAATTACATTTGTAGCTGATGAGTGTCTCTTATTATAGAGCTCTTCTCGGTTCCTAGGTGCCCTTCCATCTCTTGCCAACTCTTGAATGTGGTATCGTGTGCCTCTAAAAGGTGCAAGAAAGCCAGGAGAGTTGGTATAGCCAGCATCGACTAAGTAGTAATTTCCTATACTCAAAATGACACTATTACTATTGTGCACATTTAGCATCAAAAATGTGTGCAAATTTGTATAGCTGTGTATAAATTCAGAGGTTACATACCCCTTGGCACTTGAAGCCCATTCTGCCTCGTTACAGCATCGTGCAGAACTCTTGAATCCGATGCTAAACCCTCCCATCCCGCAAGAACATAAACAAAGTTTAAGTTCTTATCACACACTCCTAACACATTTGCGCATATTTTCCCTCTCCTACCTTTGTATCTGGGTTTCTCTGCTTGGGGAACCGTAATATCTATGTAGGTCACATCTAGAGCACCAAGGCAACCCTTTGAAAAAAAATCCAGAAAAACAAAGTTATGGTTAAGTTATTTACAATACTGACATTACAAAATTTGTGCTATCTAACAAAGTTTACTAACCTTAAACCATTTCCATCTAGGGTCTGTGCAATCATCTGCAATTGGTATGGGCTTGACATATAACAGATGATGCAGCCTTAGTACGGCCTTCAACACACTATGAAAGGCCCTACTTATTGTTTCTCCTGATGTCATCAACCTTACTTATAATACTCTATTAGATTCATTTTGTGCTAATATTCTAAGGAAGATTAACACTTTTTTCTTCAATAGGCACATGGCTAGTATTCGTCAACCCACCATGGGCTTGAAGCATTTCACATAACACATTGAATGTATGTAAGTCCATCCTTAAATCCAACTGACTATTCCTATCACCCTCATGCAAAATCCTATTTATATTAGCTTCCCTTGTTGGCACTGTCAATGCCCTACTCCCTAATGCATTGTCTATCCTCCTCCGTTTTCTTCGGTATACTGCCAACACTACCAATATGACCACTTTCATTAATTCCAACTACCCATTCCATACATCCAGAAAAGTCAAACACTTTAACATCGCTTCACGAACCCTGTTATCCATGTTTGTAAATAAATACTATCTGCAAAGTATTTATACATTGTTATCATAACCAAGTCCATGTTTAAATACTATATGCAAAGTAAATATATCCATGTTTAATTCCAATCGGCATATTTCAACACTTATACATTGTTCTCAAAACCAAGTCCATAATCAAAACCAACCTCATTTTATACATTGTTGAAATGATATTATTGTTTGCTCTCATTTACATTTTGTAAATTGGATATGAACTGCAACCTGTAGGATTTTGTAGTGTCATATGTGTATGTGAAAACACATGTCTCTCATCTATATGTCTTTTCAGTTTTATTGTCATATAGGCATTAATAACATGCAATTTGTAGTTTAATAATGGATTATTAAATTGGGAAGATGAGATAGGAAGAATCTACAAATATGACATAAAGATAACTCCACCCAACTTCCACCTTCGGTTTTATTAAAAGGAAGCAGGTAGTGTCACATGGAGTACATGGAAGGGTTTAATTGAGTCACACCCACAATGTTTGGATTGTTTAAACAATGCTTTGAAACATATCTATGATAAGGGATTGTTTAATTGAGTCACACCCACAATGTTTGCATTGTTTAAACAATGCTTTGATTGTGGTTATGCATCGAGGAGGACTGGTACTGTGAAGGAAGATGAGGCAACAACAACAACATAAAAGAAATTCTTTTAAAAGACTTAAGTAAGTTAATAAATAATAATTATTATTATTATAGTTTTTGTGGACAAAATAAAGGAATGAATTCTATATCAAGTTGAAAGCAACTTTTGAAGACGTAAACATGAGGGTCTTGCTTACTTTTACTTTTTCTTTGTCAACTCAAAGGCTAGAAGAAAGGGTCCCTACTCCCTATATATATATATATATATTTCCAGTGTCCATATTTTATCCAGAAAATGACAGAAACATAAGGCTCTTGCTTTTTTTCTTTACAATGCATCAAAAGAATATTTATATACTGTCAGAAAATATAATGTTATTATATAAGTCAAATAATAATAACCTTATTTGTATGGAAGTAGAGATGGTGTGTTGTCATTTCTTACGATTGGTTATTTCAGGTTTGGTTTTGTAAATCAACAAAAGAGGCTGACAGCACAGAGGTTATTTATGCAGCTATAAAGTGTAAGCCCATCACAAGAATCAAACGTAATGTAGAGTAAGAAATGGGGAAAATTGTCATGCCACTTATGCTCTCCTAATGCCTGATGTTGTGTGAGACTTTTTGAGTTTGCAGATTTGAGAATTTTAAGTTTTATGACATCTTTAAGGTCTGACAACTTGTGTTCTTGATGTTTTGAAAGACCTTAGAATTCTGATGTTTTATGACAACTTTGAGGTATGATATTTTGAGTTGTTGATATTTTCACTCTAATAATAGTTTCCTAGACTTCTGTATATTGCAAAGACACATTGACTGAGCATACTCAAAACCCAAATATTTATAATATATGATGCTTAAAATTTGAAGAAAACTAAAGCATGGTATGTGTTTCTTTATTAATCCATTCTCAAAAGTCATGGCTATATACATTTCAATCACACGAAACAAGCTTATGCTTTGTGTGCACTCATCTAGGTTCCGGGGGTAAAGAGGGAGATGAAAAGCATACAAACTCTGATTTATAGCATGATTGACCCGAACATGCTTCTCAATAGATATGCTAACAATGGGTATGTAAATGATCTCAAAGTTGAATCTTGTTGCAAATTATGTCTCCTAACTTTTATGTGACTTCAAATAAAGACTAAAACTTTTTGCAAATTGTCTTCTAAAATGATAATGTAATTGTTTGAAACTTATTACTATTATTTAATTGTTTGAAACTTACTAAGCCTACAAGAAGGTTTTAGTAAGCCTCCAACAATAATAATTTTAATGTGTTTTGCAAATGTCTCCTTCAATATTACTCTAGTAAAAGGCTTAAATAGGCTGATGAGCTATTGTTCATGATCTTACTCCTATAGCATGATGGACCATATTAGTTTATGATGTTGTATCCATTGCGCAGAAAATTGTACAAGCTATAAATTATCAACCAATGAAGTTAATCATCATAACTAACATACAAATTGCCTGGTTTCTTTCAATATCTACAGTGAAAGTCTGTAAACCATGAATATTGTACAAACATCAACATCTTCTAACTAACAATACAAGGGTTTATTTCATTTACAATTCAAGCAGATGATTAAATTCAGCAAATATCAAATACCTGTCAACAGAAACCGAAGATAATCTTTGGAGATAATTGCAACCTCTCACCAATCAACAACAACCAATGATTCCTAAACATAAACAAAGAAACAGGTTAAATTATTCGAAAGGATCCAAAACCCATTTAAGTTTTGTGCATTTGCAAGCATCAACCAATACAACAGTTTCAGATAAGTGACCAATGCATTTAAATTTTTAAGAATCAAATTGCCATATGTAAGAAACACCTTATTGAATGAATGGATACAATTCAATTCCATAAACTAAAATGATATTGCTCAAACACAATTTCTGTTGAAATAATGAATGAATAAAAGAACCGTATATAACTTAGAAGTTTGATTAATTACATGTTCAAGTACTCGAATGATAACATGCAACATTTTCTTAGCCATTTATATGCATTCATGTTCACATTTCCATATCAATTTAACCCTTTTCAACACTTCCTTCTTCTCTGGTTAGGGATTTTAACAGCTATCCAACCACAATGACACAATGCATGCACATTATGGAAACTAAAACTACATCAGATCCTGGGAACTAACATTATTCTCACTAATTTTGCATACAACAAAACCCCAACACAGATCAGTATACAAATCCCCAACCAAATCCCCACATTCAATCGTGCATCGTCAAAACACAGAAAAGTGAATCAACCTCCCAACCAAACTCCTTCTTCCCGAAAGCAAAACCAACAAACTTGAAACCCCACAGATGAAGTCAATTCAAAAACCCAGTGGGCATGCATTGCTGGATTTGGACAAAAAGTGGGTCTCCGGGTCAACCACAAAATGAATCATAAGAGGGACAGAGAGTAGAAGAAGACGACAATGTACAAGACGTTTGCGCAACCAGAGTGTCGGTCAAGCAAGGAAGACCGACATTTTTCCACCATAGAATCAAATACTTACTTGACCCTGGAGAGACGAACGCCTTGGGGAAGAAGGGCAGCGTGCGAGAGGGAAGGTTGGAGACTACAATCGTGAGGGAGAAGGAGATAATGTGCTTCGCGATCCAAGACAGACCACCAGGAGTCGGGGATGAAGAGAGCCGAAGGAGTCGGGGAAGAATAGGGTCAAGGAGTCGGGGGTTAGTTGTGTCAAAATGAACGCTGCTTATGTTGCGGAGACAGGGACAAGCGTCTCTGTCCACCCTTTTTCGGAGGAACAAAAAAGGTTGTCCCTGTCATCCGGGAACGGTGGACAGAAACTCGAGGACAGCAGCCAAACGTCACACGCAGACAAAATTTTTATGTCTCGTCTTCTGTCTTCACTAACGGGGACAGGAACCAAACACAACGTTAAGTCACAGATTAAAATCATGGCGGTGACTATCGAGGTCACTGTTTAGTCACCTAACCACCTCTAACTTTTATTTCAATTGCATTTATTTTATCATGTTATGCCTTATTGTGAACGTAGGGACAAGTTGTAATGTGAAAAACAATAAATTCGTCCAAGTCTTCTTCTTTTTTTCCCGCAAGGTGTTCTAAGAGGGTCTCAATTATGGGAAGATACTTTTAGGCTATTCACACAATAACTCTATAAGTAGAGGACATGAAGTAGAATTTTAGAAAACATATATTAATTTGATAGTACTTAATTCAAAAATTATATATATAAACAAGTGAGAAATTCTCGAGGAAATGATTCTTAATTTTTTAATTAATAATTTTTGGATACTACTAATATGGTAATAGTTAGCTAGATTTTAATAAATGATAATAGATATACTATATTTTATAAATACCAACCATTTAATATTATTTTTAAATACTAATTTATGTTCAATTTAAATAAATATATTTATTTTTATTCATTCAATATCATCATAATACATTTTTCACGCCTAAATATATATATATATATACAATATTATATATGCATATATTTGTTTTTAAGAATCTAAACAAATTGTAATGTAAAATATTTTAAAATATAAGATTGAACCGTAGTACATTATAAAAGCATCTATTAATTTATTAAAAATTAAATTATTTTTCAAAAATTAAATTATGATATAAAGTCTTTTAAACATAAAAGAAATTTACCATATTTAGTAAATATATAATTTTATTTAGTAATATTGGTAATATCATATATTTAGTAATATTGGTAATATCAAATAACCAGTTAGTGGTTAGCTTGTTTATTCTACCATTGATAGCGTAACTATAGATGGTCAACTTTTTGTTTATCCATCCAGTAGTTAACTAGCATAAAATCCATCTATTGATTTTATAATACATCATCTCAATGCGAATCACTCCTCTCTCAGGCTTGGGGAAGTTATTGGTAGAGAATCAATATTTGAAGTGTCTAATAATATATATCATAATTTAGATATAAATGCCAAGAGGTGTAAAAACTATACTAAAATGTCAGAAAACAAAAAACGTGAGCTCCTACAACGATGCTGAGAAGCTTATGCTGCAAAAAAAAACATCAGTGCCAACTAGTTGGTGATCAACCTGTTTATTGATAGCGTAAATGTAGATGGTCAATTTTTTGTTCATCCATCCAGTAGTCAACTACCATAAAATCCATCTATTGATGTTAGTACGAATCACTCCTCTCTTCGACTTGGGGAAGTTGTTGGTAGACAATCAGCAGTTGAAGTGTCTAATAATATATATCATAATTTATGATTGTCCATACTCTTATGTTCTGTCCACCTCAGTGGCACCTATTAGAATAGAAGGAAAGTGTGTAAATGTAAACAAGGAAAGGATTGACACCCTTGATTATGTGATCAATCCTTTCCTTATTAAAACACAGTGATGAGCTTTGGTAGCCTAGAATTATGGGATTATAGTCCATAAGATCAGGATGTAAACGATGTCAAAAATATATTCATCAATTCTGTCAATCATGTTCTGTTCTTCCTACGTTTCTTCACTAATAATCACTAGTGCATTGTAAGATAGATATAGATCAGGTGCGTGTTGAATGCCTGAACATGTTCTAATCAGTTACTTATGCACGAAACCAAGCGGGTATTCAAACTATAATACTTTATTTTTATGAAAAATAGAATCTGTAAGTAACACTACTTTGTCAGATAAGGGTTTAAATTATCTATTCCTATTATTCTGTTTTTATTATATTTTATGAGTATTCATCATCTATTTTTTTAACTTCATTTATTGAATGAATGAATGCTCATAGAGCAGGCATGTTTCCTAAATAAAAAAGGTGTATTCCAAACATTATTCCTTGCAAGAGGGTTGCCCTTCTCGTCTGCAATAGCCAAATCAAGTATTCATATAACTGAAAGCAGGATAGATATATGCTGGCAGCGAACCTAATGTTGGTATAAATTTTAAAATTATTAGAGTTTCAATATACCGCGTTTTGCTTTAGTTATATCAACATTAGTTGATTGTATTCCATTCAAAATAAATAAACAAGAACATGCTCAAATGCGTGCAAAGGTTGGATAAGGTTGAGTTTTTAATTAAGATATTGTAAGCATGACATAAATAACGAAACAAACCTAGAAATGTTTGATTAGAAAGGTTGAATTATTGATTTTTCGGATGTCTGTGGTTGAGCAAGCAAGTGCAAGGAAATCAAACGTCAATGTTAGGACAAAGGCCAGCAATTGATTTTGATTTAGTGCGTAAATCAGCAATTAAAGCAATCTATTTTTTTTTTCCCTGGTGTCTCAGGAGGGTTTTAACTATGGAAAGACACTTTTAAGCCATCTACATCTAAATTAATTCACGCTCGAGCCGGGTAAATTCCTTGTAGAAGGCAAAACTCTGGCCTCAAATTTTAAATGACTACATACATAAGGGCGATTCGAATTTGCGATCTAGCTTAAATCAAGAGAACCCCTTGTTAACTCACTTATGCCTCCGGTTTAAAGCAATCTATGTTTGTGGACTACAGTTCATATTGGATTGGACGGCGTTGGAAAAACTTCTGACGGATTTTGCTTGGACACTGGAAGAATTTTTTTTTTTGTATGTTTAATTTATTTTTCTTTTCTTTCTAAGCATGCGGATGCGTTAGTTCATTTTCTCATCGTTCTATGTCCATCAAAGATGGATGATGATTGATGAATGCCAGAAAAGATGATTCCAGATCCTCTGTTCAATATTATGACGTCTTATTGTGTTCAATAAATCTCAGCCATTTATTTATATAGGTTCCGCATGAGTTCCGCGTAGGTCCCGCAAAATAAATGGCTGAGATTCCATGAAACAGAATAAGACAGAGTAATATTGGATAAAGAATCTGTACTCAGAAAAGATTGCTTGCTGTCTTGTATAATCAGGATCCCTTTTGTTTTTTTCCGACTGCCAAGTTGAAAAGATTGCTTGTTATCTTGATAATCAGGATTTTTTTTTTCTGAACGCCAAGTTGAAAAGATTGCTTGTTATCTCGTATGATCAGGATTCCCTTCTCCTTATTAACGAGAAACCATTGACAAATGACAACTAATTTTGGGGCTGGAGCACATGTTTTTATTAGGATATTTCAACCATGTTCTTCTTAATTTGATCCATATATTCATGCAGATCTTATATAAATGTGTGGATATCAGTAACTTTTGATCCCAGCTGTATCAATAACTGAATACTTTTAAGATAATGAATCTAAGCAGATCATGTGAGTTGAACTGAATCAAATGTTTGCCAGTTGCTAATTGACAAAACATGGTATCTAATCAAGGTCGACCGGCTGGGATTGATTACATACCACTCGTGATAGTGCGCAAGGAATTTACCCCAAAATTTGAAAAAATCTTAACTTTTGAAGATTATAACCAGACATCATCCTTCCCTCATTCCTTGGTGAATAGCCTTGAAAGAAAGATTCCTTAATGATAAGATAAGGGTTATAAAAAAATGCTCTCCTCTACCACGGATTATAAACTGTAATAATACAGATTTTGGATCACGTCACGGAACGAAGAAAATACGAGCCTTTGAGTTCTACAATTCATCAGAGTGGAAAAGGGTCTCATACTCTCATTAGGCCAAAAGTACCACTCTCCATTTCGATCCCCACAAACCAGAATACTACTACTACTGTTAATAATACTGATACTAATAATAACAAAAGAAAGAAGGAAAGAAAGAAAGGGCGTGTCAGATGATGATGTCGCATATGGAAATTCAAGTTTCCAGGAAATGGTGCCGCTAACCCCGAAGGACCCATGCATGTGCAAAAGGGCAAGACAACATCGAGAGGACATATTTTTGCTGTGAGATGCAATAATGAAGTATGACTAGAATTAGTAGGTCAATAGACTAAAATCTATTCATACATCTTCCCTTATGTTAAGTGAGTCTAGATTTTTTGTTCAATATTATGGTGTCTTATTGTGTCAAATAAATCTTAACCATTTATTTATATGAGTTTCGCATAAGTCCTGCGTGAGTCTGGCAAAATAAATGACTGAAATTTCATAAGACAGAATAAGACTGAGTAATATTAGACAGAGAATCTGGATTCATGTTAAGCTGGTGGTTCCTGTCAACATTATAATTTTATTTTATGTCGGTAAAATTTGCTACTATGCACATAGAATGATAATCCATACTAATAATATTTTTGCTCGCTTTACTAAGGGTGAAAACTGGAAAGTGTTATGGGGTGAGACCGTGGACAGATAGGACCGTGAAAGATGACGTACGACTAATTCGTGTGTTTTTGTCTGTGTCTCTGCATAAATACTAGGCTTTTAGCGACCCATTTTGGCTTGTGGTTTCAATGGCCATGGCAGAGTTCAAGCACTTGGTGATTGTTAAGTTTAAAGATGACGTTGTAGTGGAGGAGATCGTTAAAGGGATGGAGAAACTGGTTTTAGACGTCGATCATGTCAAGTCCTTCGAATGGTAAAGTATCCATTTAATCTCTCTCGTTCTCCTGTATCAGCGTTCAGAAACATTCCTTTTTCTTTTAATATGTCCTGAAATGGATCCTGATGGGTGAAATAGGAGCACGAGACTACTAATTTCTGTTTAACAACTAACCTTGATCAACATTTTGTCTGCTAGAGATCTTATTGCAAGCTGTGATAATGAATATAATGCATTGAAAAGGACTGGAAAAAAGAAACAAAGAAGAAGAAGGAAATGTTCAGGCAATATCCTATCTTTTTTGTCAAAATGCTCTAACTCTTAATTTAATTTCCAGTCAAGAAGTAGCTACCAAGCCAAGTGTAGCTAGGGAGGTTTAGCTTTATGTAGCAGAAGTTGGCAGTTCTAGCTGTTACAAGTTACCATAGGTTTGTTAAGCTGACTTCGTTATTTCACGATATAGCTAGTGTGTAACAACAAAAACAATATTGCATCAATTACCTCACAAGTCCATTTTTTCCTGAAAGTTTTATGCAGTCAACCAATTTGCATTTGATCTTGACATTCAGGGGACAAGATATAGAAGGCCATGAGATGCTTACTCAAGGCTTTACACATGCCTTCTCCATGACATTTGGGAAAAAGGAAGATTTCACCGCGTTTCAGAGCCACCCAAATCATGTTGAATACTCTGCCACATTTTCTGCGGCTATTGAGAAAATAGTGGTTCTTGATTTCCCAACTGTTCTAGCTAAGCCACCTGCTTGATCCATTCACTTTCATCCTATAATTAAACTGAAATGCTTGTTGTGATGGTGTGTGAATCTCCATGTGTATGGCTTGTATAACTGTTGTTGGCAATTGCTTTGTAACATTCCAACTCCAAGGCAATTTGTTTCACTTTGTATTATTGGTATGACATAAATGGTATTTTCCTGAATCCTTCTCTCAATTCAATGTAGCATTTCTCTCTTCTTAGTCACTTTTTGACGATGAAAATTGTAATTGATGACTGGATTGGCCTTAAACATGTAGGGCCTTTTTTCCGTTTTGCCTTGTCTCCTGTCATTAATTCTCCTCAAAGGGATATCCAGACAAAGGTTTTGTTGGTGTTGATAACTTTCTGTGCTGTGCCTTAATGTGCTCTTCAGTTAGTAAGGGATGAGTTTCAGTGCAAATGATATGCACTAAAACCAAAGGACTCAAGTTTCAATTGATACAGTATGGGAACTTTTCTGAATGGACAAATGGGTGAGAGGTGACAGAACATTTGGCCTCATCACGCATTAGTCAGTTCCTGTGATAAAAGAAAAGAGAGAAACATACCCGCACGGGTAGCCAGTTGGTTATTAAGAAGGGAAGTGAGTCCAAGGTTTCAGGTTCGAGTCTCGGTAGCGGCAGTGTGAGAGTTCATCCAATGTGGTGACTCCTTGTGCGCACCGAACACTAGGCCGCCTTCTCGAGAAGCTGGCTGAGATCAAACCGTGGTTTAACCCCCACCATCTGGTCGGGCCCGGGTGTAGGAGAAGCTGGGGTGGCTGATTCCACCTTTTGAGTCCAAGAAAAGGGAGAAACATGCCGAATCCGAATAGAGCATGGGCTTAATGAAAAAGTTTCCAAGTTCCAGCGAGCAAAAAGATTGAAGAGAATAAAGAGAAAATAATTGAGATTTATGAGGAATATCAGTTGAATTGGAATGCTACTTTATTGACTTTCAGAGATGACAGGCCACTCAGCGATAGAAATAAAAGTAGCACATGATCATTCCAAGATGAAAAGTAGATTCTCTGTCATCCACTTCTACTGGTCATGAAAGGCAAGAAAGTCTGATCAGTATTCTTCACCCATTTTAAGAATCAGATCGGAGAAGGAACTGCGAGCTTACAACTAACATTAGATTTTACTTCACAGGGATAAATATGCATACTAACAAGAAACTGGAGATTTTCCGTACTGTGTTTCTCACTCTAAATTTCTTACTCTCCACTTGTCTATGCCAGGATATTTCTTCAAGTTCCTGTGGAAAAATTAGAATTCCAATTACAAATGTTCAGTCCCCAGTAAACAAAATGATCTTATGTAGATCTCAGAAACTCTACTTTAGAACCTCTCTTGGTCTTTTCCAAATCTCTTCCGTTGATTACACCAAAAAAACACTAACCATTGCTTACCCTGGGTCTTGTTCTCCATCAAGTAACTACATCTATCCTTCACTTCTATCTGCTGCTTTTCCTACCTCTCCACAGCCCAACTCACTCCTCCTCTTCAACTGCTCGGAGGAACACTTTCTGAGATCAACGTTTAGGTGTAACCGAAATCACTCCAGTTCATGTGCAGCTGATCTTGATAAGGGACTTGAAAGTTCTTATCCGTGCTTATTGGTGAAAGATCTTGAAAAGCTTGAGAAGGGTTTTCATCCAAAAAATCTGAATTGTTCACACTACAGCCTGATTCACAGACGTTCACTGATGGACGATGAAAACCAGGAATATGAACTTGGGACAAGGATCTCCTTTGACATTCCTGATCATGTTCCAAATATCTGTAATGAATGTGAGAAGCCTAATGGGAACTGCGGTATTGGGTTAAGGTGCATTTGCCACCCTCGAGAGTGTAGTAAGTGGGCTCAAATCTTGAGTTAATAACTTCTGGTTGCTCTAAATTAAATTCTACTGGTTACTTATTTATTTATTTGATGCAGAAAACAAGGTCATTTCTATGGCTGGATCATTAATGCATACTGGTAATGTCCTCTTTGTACTCTCAAGCATTGTGGTTGCAGCCATTTCCATCATTTTCTGAGGAAAGAAACTTTGTTGAAGTATGCATAACAGATGTTTCCGTGATTTTTGCTTCTATCTTCGGTGTACAAAAATACTGTGATGTGAAATCGTCATTACAACTTTATTTCAAAATGGGGTTGTCATTATCCTTATGTTATGGGTGTATCAGCCACACCAAATGAGACATTTGGCGGTTCAAGATGAGGGAACACATAGACAAGGAGATATGTACAGAATGGTTATGCAAAGAATTAATGATATCTGATGTTTCTTGTTCACTTGCAGGTCTTCAATTAGGCGATTTAGACTAACAACTGAGTACTGAAAAATGATTTAGGCAAAAGATGTGTCCTAATCCGAAATTACTGCTCCAACACACTTGCCGTGCCTCGCGTTGTTAATTATACTTTCCTTCTGATGGTAAAACTTTATATGTACATCATCAAGCATCAACTATTCAAATTCGTGTTCAAAACTTCAAATCACCACATGAGGCAACAAGCTGCCTGTGACCGTGAGTCATAGGAAAATTACAAGAGAAAAAGCCAAAAACAAAAGATGACAGGCTACATAGTAGGCATAATTATTGGAAGAAGTGTTGCAGCCAGGGACGGAGCCACAGTAGGGGCAAGTGCCCCAGCCAAAAACAAAAGATGACAGGCCACATAGTAGGCATAATTATTGGAAGAAGTGTTGCAGCCAGGGGACGAAGCCACAGTGGGGGTAAGTGGGGGCACTTGCCTCCACTGACTCTAAATAATTTTACATAAAAAATGATTATTTTAAATTTTTAACTCATACAAAAATTAAAATTTTGCTTTCATTAAAATTTTGCCCCCATTAAATTTTTTTGTTTGCCTCCAGTAAAATTTTGCCCCCACTTAAAAAAATTTCTGAATCCGCCCTTGCAGCACATTACAGTAGCGACTACAATCATCACAGCATACAGAACTAAAGAGAGAGAGACTTTTTAAAAAAAAAATCTCTCATCTTTTAACCGGAAAAAGGGTTCTTATAAATGCATGCTAAACACTTGCTTACAAAATGACATGAACCATCCTGTTGGATGCCTTGAAACGCTTCCCAACTTTTTTTTTTGGTGAGAAGGAAAGAAACAAAGAGGCCTAAGGCCTTAAGAAAGCAACAGAAGCAGCATCATTAAGAAGAAACTGACGA
>JAOTBA010000008.1:7933469-7951935 GCA_025629845.1 Erythroxylum squamatum | reverse complement strand
GACCAGTGTCCTCCCGATCTGCGGAAGGATTTGTTCGATGACAGCCATGGCATAGTGCGGGCTCGTGGAGTCAAAACGAGGCTCGTGACTTAATACAGTCTCATCTCTAGGGTAGCACCCTCCTTGTTATCAAAAAAAAAAAGGGAAGCTAAGCTGAAGAGGATGCATTGGTGATGCGCCGTCGATCGAGGAGGACACTGTGATGACTGATGAGACGATGTCATTCACTCGCTTGGAGTTTGGGCTTCCGCCGGATAAAACTGAAAGTGGACTCGCTGGCGGTGCACAAGATCCTCTCTTCTTTCGACACCCGCTCCCAGACGCTCAACCCAATAGTTACGGGTATCCTCGTGCTCTTAAATCGGAACTGGTCTGTTGTTCATTGACACGTTTATCGAGAAAGCAACAGATGCGTGGGCTGACTCGCCACCCAAGCAGCCCAATTTGACATTGGTGTCACTTATTTTGAATTTACACCTATCGGGTGCCATCGCATCCTCTTAGAGGATGTGTCGGGGATCTGTTTCCCTATACTTGTTTTGTAACCGGTTTACTCCTTTTCCCTTTATACCAAAAAAAAAAGTCGTTGGAACTAAAGAGAGTCAATTGTTGAATTTTGGCTCTTTTGTTTGTCCCGTATTGATTGGGAAAACAATTGGGGCAAGACTCTTGCGTATATAAGGAGGTTGTTATCTCCTTAATTAATGTACCAATACAAAGTCGAAGATTTGTATGACAAATTTGACTCTAGTTAAATTCCTTTTTTAAGGTGAGAGTTGGGGGGTTTGTTGTTGTGAGTATTTTTTTGTGGGTGTGTTGGTATATTAAGGGATTAGGTGAGAGGAAAAATTATGTGATTATAAAGATTTTTCACATAGTGGATTTTCTTCTTGTTACCAGTGGTTTTTTCTCCGGTTTGGGAGTTTCCACGTAAATTCTCTTGTGTTGTTAGTATTTCTTTATTTTTCGATAATTTTGTCTATCAAATATCTTTGGGTGTGGGTTCGGGAGGTCTAAATTTCTAACTATCATCTAAGGCAGTTACTGCAAATGTTTCCTCTCAAACCTCTCTTCTCAATTCCCAATTTCTTGATTTTTTTCAAATGAAAACTCTAAATTCTGATTCAATCGTAACATCCAACGCAAGGAAAGTTGAGCTATAGTATAAGTACCGTTCTGCATTTGAAATAATTGTCACGAACTGGAACTGGAGCTGTCCTGTAAAGATTAATGGCAAATTTGGTCAACATAGTACCAAATCCTAGGAGTTAGCCAACTGTTTCCTGTTACGAAATTCAAACTTCTGCACTTAGTTGGAATGCTATTATAAGGGGCAAGTAGGCATCTGATTTAAATATCGAATTGGTAGCCACAAATCAGTAATGTTATTATGTCAATCAGTGGGAATGAAAACTTAGAAGAAGAAAGAAGCTTTCTTCTTTAAAATAGTAGACAAATCCCCAACCACGATATTTCGATCATCAAAATTAAAGTTGGGAGAGGCGCACCATCATATAAGTCTGAATCATTCATATCATGCTGTTTTATCTAACGAAAATAGGTATAAGGAAAGGTTATTCTGTTGAAATGTTGCAGCTTTGGAATCATTCTTCATACTTATACCAACCTCAATAACAAAAGTCAAACATAAGACACGTCTAAGAAAAAAAAAAACATTCTTTATATCGTAAACCCACATGTGGAAGTTGTTTGTTGGAGGACTTGGAACATACAGTTACAAAAGGGAAAAAACGTACTATAGAAAGTGAAGAGAACAGAAATGGAGAAGTCATGGAGGTGAAGATATTGGGGAAGTGGTCCTGGGCAAGAGAAAAGAAAGCCATTGAAATGAAAAAGGTGGGTTGGTCTTAAAGGTCCAGGACTAGGAGGAATGGTTAGGCGGCTAAGATAGAGGACGCATGCCTTAGATTTGACCTGGACTTATAGCTTCACTTTCGGTCATGGGTTCTTGATGGCTTCAAATTTCTCAACTTCTCATTTTCTTCACCCAATCATAACTTTTGAACAGAGAGTCGATCGTGCACTTTGTACTTGTAGACTGACTATTGCTTTAGTTCCAAACAAAAAATGACAAACGCGTCAATCTTGTGGCTATGGTGTACTTTGGCTAGCATGACCACGGACTCACCAAAAGAATTCAGTCCATGGAAAAATACCTAACTGAAGTGTATTTTTCCATTAACAATGACGTGAAGGAACTACCGAAGTTGTAAATTTTGATCTACATTTCTCACCCTTAAATCAATTCAAATACGTGAATTAGTCAGAATATATGCAAGTTCGCGAATCTAAGAACTACCTTACAGTTGGAAAAAAAAGAAAAGATTGGGACATGTGACACGGAAAAAGCATGTTTGAGTTTGGCAGGTCCATTGATGTTAACCTGCATCTGCAATTCTAATGTCAATAATGACCTACGCCGGTGTTGGCAGGACGACGACATTAAATGACATCGTATGCCACGGGTTTGGACTTCAATGAAATAAATTTTAGTACAAGGAATGTGTTAAGTCGCTTTGTGCAACTTCGAGGGACGCGTAAGTTACAGCCGTTGTTGCTCTGCGTATCATCAATTGTGCCTTGTATTGGTTATGAAACAGCAGAAATAAACATCACGCAATCACAACATGAGTTTTAAATTAGGCATGCCATGTTTGATGTTTCTATTAAGGCGTGAGTCCAATCTTTTGTAGGTGCAAGCCTGTATTGGCCTCTCGGTACACATGCTTACCCTCTCGGTACACTATTGGCCTCTTATTTATTTTTATTTCAGTAACCGATGTCCCTTATTTAATAGTATATAACTAGTCTAAATATAAATGCTACGAAGGGAAGAGGATCCGAGGCAGGCCCGTTAGGCGAGTCCAGATCTCCTGTCCAATATTATGGTGTCTTATTATGTCCAATAAATCTCAGCTATTTATTTATGTGAGATCCGCATGGGTCCCACAAAATAAATGACTGAGATTTCATGAGACAGAATAAGACAGAGTAAAACTGGACAGAAAATCTGGTTCCCGTTAGGCATCAGTTGTTTTTCCCATTATTCATTTCCGTACAAGTTAACGGTGGTCTAAACTGAAAAGACTCAAGAGACAAAGATGTTAAAAGATTCAGCACTAAGAACTAATTGATATTTTCATTTCACAATAAAATTATTTCGCTTCTCGTATGGTGTCCAAAAGAATCTAAATATCTATATATGCCCCTTTCAAGAAGAAAGGAAAATCCTAAAATCCAAGGAGATCAAAAGAAGAAGATTAACAGAACACAGGAACAGAAAAACACACAAAAAAGAAAAAGAACTATGTTTTCATAGGCTCTTACAGGCATAGATCAACAAGGAGAAGTCAACTTTTTCTTGTTCTTTCTGAACTATCTTCTCCTCAAGCCACAGCCTATTATCCATTTCACTTCTTGTCCTGAACATGAATACTGCAAATCCAGAAGCAGGATTGAAAAACCAGTCGTGTACATCCCACATCATATCCACAAGCAAACCGTCAAGAAATATGGACTGGTTCCCTCTGAAATTCCACTGAAGCCTCTTCACACGAATCACCATCTTTTTATCGACATATACTGACAAAACAGGGTATTTTAGGCCTTCGTTTTCTCCACAGCATTTGATGACTATATCATGTTGAATTCCTGAATCACAAAACTGTGCCTTGGTTGCATACAAGGTGTTGCCTGAACAATGCTCTTGCCTTGAGATGAGACTTACTTTAGCAACTGGCATGCTAGTTTTGAACCTTTTTGTGATAGTTTCCTCTCCTATGTCACCCATAACGAGGCCAATCTCTGAGTCAACCATGACCAGAACATAGAAATTATCGACAGGTTCAGGTCCTCTGTCGTATTTAGCAGAAGAGAGATCCCAGAAGACTTCAATCTTGGATTTATCGAATTCCATCACTTTGCTGCCTTTCTTCTTCCTAAACAACCTCGCATTGTTGAGCTTGAAAGATGAAGAAGGGTCATTTCCAAAATTGATGGTGAGGCCTTGTGAAGTTTGGTTCTTGCACCAAGTGACTGTTACCAAGACATGCTTTTTAGTGGAGAGGAGGATTTTATACAAGCTAGAGACTGAATTCTGGATAGACGGGATCAGGGTTGGAGAGATACAAGCGCTTTTTGAATAACTAGAACATGAAGAATGAGACACATCAACAGCGTTTTCAGCAAAACAAGAAACAATATCTCTCATTTTTGAAAAAGAAAAGGATCAAATCTTAGAGGTGACAGTTTGAAGTGCAGTTGTATTCTTCAATATGGACAGAGAGATAGAAGGAGGGGAGACAGAAGGGAGATCTGAAGGTATGAAGAGAAGACTGTTTCTCTTTTGGCTTATAGTAGGAAGGAAAATGAAATAAATATGTTGGGAGAGGCCAAGAAAGAAGGGTGCTTTCTATCCCATTAGCCTCCAAGGAAATAAATGTGAAGCAGGGAAGGAATGCACAGAGTCCATTTGTATTATAATACAATTCCTTGTATTGATAAAACATAATTAAAAAAAAAGACAAGAAGAATATGGGATTGACCTTACCACCAAAACAGGGGAAGAAAAAAAAAATCCCATGGCCAGTTCATTTGGAAATGAGTATACAAACCAAAAGGAAAGAAAGCAGAATGAGCATATATTAGTATTACTCCTGGATTATGTCAAAACAGAATGAGCATATATTAGTATTACTCCTGGCAGCATCGGTGACATGATCATGGTTTGATTTTAATTCCATTTCTTGACTTGAGAGAATAATTTAGAAAAAGAAAATGGAATAAGGAAATGGGATTCTAACTGCTGGGGATTTACAGAATAATCGACTCTTGGCTTTTTAATTACTAAAAGTTGACTAATTATTGGGCTGAGAGTAATAAAGAATTATGCCTATTGTCCATTACTAACTGCATATTATTAGGTCAAAAAATTAATACAAATTAATGTGGGTAGTTAAACCACAAGTGGAAGGAACAAGATGGTCTGAATCTGAGTGGCATGTGACTGCCAAGATCTTCCGTCCATTTTTTCCTGTCCCTACCTTGTCCCATGAATCTCAGTCATTTATTTATGTAGGACCCACATAAATAAATGGCTGAGATTTATGGGACAGAGTAGGGATAGGAAAAAATGGACAGAAGATCCGTCCCGGTATGTGAAAGGTATAAAAGTTTTACTGTAGTAGATTTGAAATGGAGGATGATAATGATAAGAGAAAATAAATTTTGTTGTGTAGACCCACCAACTCCTTTGATTAAACTAAGACATACTCATACTGTGACCTACAGAGCTTCCTTCGTTTCCCCTTTTCCTAGTATAAGTGTCTAAATGCATGAAAATGAAAAATAAATGCTGCTATAGTCATAAAAAATATACTGGTGAGAGTGCTATGGCATTTCACAACCTTGAATGCCAGAAATTTTGTGGCAGCAGTTGGGAAGAAGGGACATTAAGTTCAACACATATTTCCAGCCCATCCTGCGTCCTTAAGAAAATTTTATGTTCATAATTCCATTCCAGGAATTGAGGATTAACTTGTATAAGAGAAAAACTTAATATGGTTATCCCCCGAAGCAAAAAGGCAAGGGTTTGGTTAGTGTTATGATTAGTAGTTAAAGAAACATGATTATGTTTCTTGGACTTTAACCTTAATCAATCAACATATGGAGAAAAGAAAATGCGTGGTATCCAACCTGCGCCAACATGATTGTTAATCGAATCAGAAAGATGAAATGGAGAGAGCGTGGTGGAATAGTTTTCAGAAGCCAGTCTTCTTAGTTAAGCATTATTAATGCCGTAGCAACCAAGAGATGGGTAATGGGTTTATGTTGTTTTGTGTGTTATGGAGACTCAGGTGGTTAGGTCCTACCTGTACTGGAAGGGCATGTTCCTCCATCATTGTCCAGTCTATAGAGAAAAGGGTATGATTTTAATATGGAGGTCTCAAAACCCACCAACAATATCTTAACAAAACTGCTTCTTTCGGATTGTGACAATTCATAATCACTATAGACCGTTCTTATCATACAGATTGTAGGCCTTCAACTAGCAGACATTGCTCTGATCTTGTCAAGGAATAGTCAGTGACTGTTCTTGGTTTCAAAAGAGACGATCAATATCAGCTTGCTTGAGTTCCCTTTTCTTTCTTTCTTTCCTCTTTTCAGAGAAAGTGAAAGCGGTCATCATTCATATGGTTGCAAAATTTTCAGAACACAAATGATTTTGAGGATTGAAATAATGTTGTTTGCAATAAGATAACAGAAAAATGTAAGACTTGTTTCTCCATTTTAAGAAAAGTTAAGTTCTGGCCTTCTTAAGCCTTTGATATCAAGTTCTAAACTTCCAAAATCTATTCGCCTCTGCGCGTAGGTGAATAAATCTGCTGTTAAAATTCCCACAATCAAGGAAAATATTAATGGAAAAAGTTACTATAACGTATATAATTTAAAATAAGAACACCATAAAGGAGAGACAACACCTAGAAAAGGTACCTAAAGTGTAAAGAAGCATCGTAAAAGGTCCCTAAAATATAACCCTGACATAGAAGTGACAGACAATATTATCCCACAAGTCCATTGTATGCTCCTCACGCTGGAAAAGATAGTTTGCTGATTAATTAGTAACCAAAATCTGATTGATATGTCATCATTAACTAATAAACATATGCGTGCCTAATCCCTTTTCTCCTTCTTTTCTAATGGTTTTCAAGGTGTAATGTAACTTTATTCCTCGATTGGACATCTAGAATCTTGTTTAATTGCTGCCCATATTAACATTAACCTGAGATAAAGTTAATACGTTCAAAAGTTGATTGTCGAAAAGCACAATAAAGCAGGAAACCTGAGATTTAAAAAAGAAAACAGAATCCCACTGGAAGAGAAATTCTTCCCTTTTGGCTTTACTTGAATCCAAGAAATTCCCACCAACCCGGATGACATTTTGGAATCTTTCCTGGCAATATAAAGAATTAGTCCATTCAAAAAAATGGATGCAATGCAAAGCCCCATAGACTCAACTTTCTTCACATGCCCTCTTACTCAAACCTTTAAAATTGGATCCTTGTTGTTTGGAAACTGCGCAGAAATAGACACGGTAGGAATAGTTTTAATACTCTTGGCTTTTCTTAGTAGCAGCTCAATAATTCAGTTTTTCTTTGTCAGTGAGGCCTTTTACAGTAAAATGATAATCTTCTTGGTTGGAAAGCATAAATTATGTAATCCATGTCATTACTCGCTGGTAAGGTATAAGATAGAAGATGTCGTAATCTGTTGGGGCCAACTGTTTCTTGGAAGACAGTTAGCCCATCAGACCCTAATCCTAAATAGAGAGATGATGTTAAAAGAGTTAAAAAACAGTGGCAGATTGTTAACCAAACTTCTTTTGGTGTCTGTAATTGTTATCTTTAATCATTGCAAATAGAGTTTGTTGTGTAATTGAGCAGTTTCAGTTGCAAGACCGTGTCTTTAGGATCTATAGCTCAATGGTGTTCAACTACCAACAACATCAAGAGCCACAGAGTTTTGACCTAGCAAATTATTCACATTTCTCAGGATATTTGTAAGGAACTAAAAGCTGGCACAAGATCAATGAAGATGGGGTCAGAACTGAATAACATAAATGCAGTTCTGGTTACAGGACTAATTATGGTTTGACTGTACTGCTCAACTACAGACCACTCCCTTAAACTAAGGGATGTAATGGTTGATGAGGAATCAAACTCAAGTTACCAACCTGAATTGCTTCCAAATCATCATTATAAGAGTTTTATAGGAAAGTAATGTGATTTATGATCCCAGAAACACACCAAACACGTGAACAAGAAGCATCAACTACTTGCGACAGTTTATAGTACAAAACCCTTGAGTAATTTCACAAGCTGTGCTTTTCTTTTGTTTTTGTTAAACTAGTAAAATGGCATCTTAGCTACCTACTAATTGCATGTGCAATTTCATTTTTCCAAGCTACTGCTTCTTTAAAAATAGGACATATTATTAAGTCATGAGAATAATTAAATGAAGCTAAGTCAATGATAAGATTAATTATTCCAGTATTTGTGAATCGGACATTAATGTCGTTGCTTCTAGGAAGTTGTGAAAAAGGTCGGGATCTGTATAACAGAAATCAGGAACCATTGAACTGGAGTTAAAGCTTCATTTCGCAGTCCTTTAAGCTATAACACAGCCAATGGAGCGGTATACATCTCTTTTGTAATTTCAGTTATTTTTAAAAACTTCTTATGAATTAATATTATATAAAAATAAGTTCTTTATATTTTATTGAATAGATAGACACCCTTTTATTAAGAAATTGACATAATTAATAAATGAGATTATTTAAAATATGCTACACGTCAAAAAAAAAAATAGAGATGTGTATACAATATTGCGAATACCGTACCGGACTTGGTACATAATTAAGTTCTGGTACAGTACTGTACCGGTACCGGTTAATACCAGGCACCGTTTCGAGTAATTTTTTAAATTTATGTAAAAATTACAAAATAGTTAATCGTCATGTTTTACAGTTGTACTGTATATTTTTAACCTTATCTCCAAAAATCATAATAATAAATAATAATCATAATTTTATTTAATTTATAAAACTAATTTAATAATTATTAATAAATATAATTAAATTTAAAAATATTTTTAAAATATATAAATATAAAATAAAATTTGATTTAATAATTAAAAATATATATAATAAATATTAGTTTACAAATAATAATTTTTAAATTATTTATTTTAAAAATAAAATATTTTTATTAATACTTTATTAATAAATATTATATAAAAGATTAAATTAAATTCAAATAAAATAATTTATTTTTAAGTTTTTTAATGTATAATTATTATTAGTAATAAAAATATTTATTTTATTTTTGAATAAAATTTAAAAAAATCACAATAAAAATTTCACTAAATAACTAATTAAAAAAGCTTTGAAAAAAAGAAAGCGGGAGTTAAAATTTTAAAATTTTTAAAGAATTTTGCTAATTAGTCTTTATATTTTTCAAATTTTTTAGTATTACCGGTATATGACCGATATTATAAATACCGACCGGTACTAGACAAAATAGTCCGGTACTGACCGATATTTATATCTGGTTCATAAATACTCCTATTTCGTACTGTTCTTCGACTGTTACGGAACGAAACCCAAACTTTTAGTTTGTTGTTTTCAAACCTTTTTTTCAAAACCACGGCTTTCTCGCCCTGTCGAGCTTTCTCCCTGTCTCGCCCTGTCGAGCTTTCTCCCTCTTGTTTTCAATAACAAGTGCTTCCTTTCTCTCATTACCTTACCCTCGGTACACTGTTTTTGTATCCTCTACTTTCTCTCCCTGTTATGGCTACGGAATCTGACGCGGCTTCCCTGGTGCATGACATTTACCATCGTCTGCACGTTAAAGAGGACGGCGGTCTCCTGGAGTACGCTGATGACCCACCCACTGGCGACCAGGGTCCCACAGGAACGGAATGGCAATACTGTGTTGTTGGGCGATTGGTCACGGAGAAGATGATCAACTTCCCAATTTTTAAACAGATTATCGCAAGTATCTGGCGGCCGGGTAAAGGCATGCTGATTAACGAACTAGGGAATAATGTCTACATTTTCCAGTTCTTCCATCCACTGGATGTGGCCAGAGTGCTGCAGGATGGCCCGTGGAACTATCAACAAATACCCCTGTTGCTCCATCAACTTCAACCTAATGAGAACCCTCGCCAGGTTGAGCTGGTCCGCTTAGCATTATGGGTTCAAGTTCATAACATCCCACATGGCTTTATATCTGAACGACTCGCCATGGATGCGGGCAACTATATTGGCGTATTTATGGAATCCGACCCCCGGAACTTCACGCATATTTGGCGTGACTTCATGCGCCTCAGGGTGACCATCGATATCCGCCAACCCCTCAAATGGAAACTTTTTGTCAAGCGCCCACAGGGGGCAAAAGTCTGTTTAGATTTTAAATATGAACGACTGAATACGTTCTGCTATTTCTGTGGCATTGTTGGCCACACGGACCGTTTTTGTCCCCTTTTGTATGAACACCCACAGATATCCCGGGACCAGTTTGCATATGGTCCGTGGCTGAAAGCGGCCTCTAGGAAACCAGCTCAGGTGGGTGCCCGATGGCTCATATCGAAAGAAGATTTGACAGCGGCTCCTCCTGATAGTTCCCCCATTGTTCCGGTGATCTCTGACCCCACTCCGGCGATACCTATGGACGGCGGCCACCATCCCGGGACTGCCGACATTCAGGGGATTTGCCCCCTCTTTGACAATCCGCTTGGTAGTGCAGCACGGAATCATAATGACATGCTCCAGCCAGCGCATGCGCGCCTGCCGAATCCCGCAAATGATGCACCCCTTCCTTGTACGCCATCAGACACAATCACGCTAGTTGATCCTAAGCGTAGACGTGTTCAAGAAGCAACGGCGTCTGATACTCTGGCTATGGAGGCCGATTCTATCCCCAGTACTCTTGAATCTGGGCCAAAAAACTTGACTTTGGTGGGCTTTGTTTCCGAAGCCCACCGCACTCCATGAGTACTTTAAGCTGGAACTGTCGGGGGCTTGGGAACCCTCGTACAGTCCGAGCTTTACTGGACCTCGTGTCCGACAAGAGACCCAATTTTATTTTTCTTTTGGAAACTAAATTACCCAAAACCCGAATGCTGCCTATTCAAAAACGGTTGGGCTTTCAAGGTATGTTTACGGTGGATCCACTCGGTACCAAGGGCGGCCTCGCCTTATTATGGAGAGATACGCATATGGCCCAGTTGATTAGTTACTCTCCAACCCATATTGATGTCATGGTCTGTGTGGAAGGTCTTCACAGGTGGCGTTTAACTGGCTTCTATGGTTTTCCTGAACGTCACAATAGGTGGAAGGGTTGGGATTTATTACGTCAACTTCAACCCAAGTCCGCGCTCCCCTGGTGCGTTATCGGCGATTTTAACGATATCATGTTCCCCTCCGAGAAGTAGGGCACCACCGCACATCCTCGCGTCCTCATGGAGGGCTTCCGGCAGGCGTTGCTGGACTGCCATTTGTATGATTTGGGGGCGGAGGGGTCACGATTTACTTGGGAAAATCGGCGATCAGAGTCGGACATGGTGCGGGAGCGCTTAGATAGGGCCGTCGGCACGTTAGAGTGGTCTTCATTGTTTTCCTTGGCTCGTGTCTCGGTCCTTCAGACCGACTCCTCTGACCACCTACCCATTTTCCTCTCTCTGGGCGTTAGTGTGAAGAAGTTTGTACAACGCCGTTTTCGCTTCGAGAACGCATGGACTGTCGAAGACGAGTGTCGCCAAAGAATCCATCAGGTTTGGTCACAACGCCCCATTGATTCTCTCCCTGAAAAACTTCGCCTCTGCTCTCAAGATCTCCTCATTTGGGCCAAATCGCAGCAGTCCAAATTTCATCGTCAACTTCATAAGCTTAAACACCAGCTAGCCCACTTACGTTGCCAACCGACAGTCAACTTGGCGTCATTGCGTGCCGTCGAAACACAGCACAGTGCGCTTCTACTCCAACAGGAACTGTACTGGAAGCAGAGGTCTAAACAACACTGGCTGGCTGAGGGTGATTTAAGCACGAAATTCTTTCATCTGATGGCTTCTCACAAACGTCGAAAGAATTTCATTTCCAAGCTTAAAAACCCCTCTGGGGAATGGATCGACTGGGATTCAGGTTTACCAAGCTTGCTTCTGAATTATTTTCAGCAACTTTTCACCTCTACGCAGGGCGATCTCAGCCCAATCCTTAACAATGTGGACTGTAAAGTAACTTCTCTGCACAATGCCCTTTTAATGGCCCCGTATACTGAAGAGGAAATCCGCCAAGCCTTGTTTTCAATGCATCCTGATAAATCGCCGGGGCCTGACGGTTTTAACCCGGGCTTTTTCCAGACTTACTGGGCTTTAGTTGGCACGGATGTGAGTCAAGCATGCCTTCGCACATTGAATGGTGAAGCTTCTATGCCAGGGCTGAATAAAACTAACATTGTCCTTATACCGAAGCGAAAGGCACCAGAGACGATTTCAGATTTACGGCCTATTTCTTTGAGTAATGTCACTGATCGTATCGTCTGCAAGGTAATAGCCAAACGATTACAGCAGGTGTTACCTCACATTCTTTCCGATACTCAAAGTGCTTTTATTCCTACCCGCTTAATCACTGATAATATTATTGTGGCATATGAGTTGTTTCACTCTCTCAAGCGGAAAACCCAGGGTAAAGTGGGCTCACTGGCGCTGAAAACAGATATGAGCAAGGCCTTTGATCGCATTGAGTGGGGGTATTTGAGGCAGATTCTGCTGAAGCTAGGTTTTCATGAGCTATGGGTCTCCAAGGTTATGCATATTGTAACCTCGGTCTCTTATTCTTTTGTGCGTGGTAACGAAGAATACGGGCCTTTGCTTCCCAATCGAGGCTTACGCCAAGGCGACCCGTTGTCTCCCTATTTGTTTATTCTCTGCGCGGAAGGCTTATCTGCGACCTTGCACAAATCCCAGGCAC
Source organism: Erythroxylum squamatum (assembly GCA_025629845.1). NCBI lineage: Eukaryota > Viridiplantae > Streptophyta > Magnoliopsida > Malpighiales > Erythroxylaceae > Erythroxylum > Erythroxylum squamatum. The sequence goes on along the minus strand of JAOTBA010000008.1, from coordinate 7,939,388 downwards.
AGGGCCACATTCATGGGACAGTAGTCGCCCGAGGCGCTCCTCCAGTGTCTCATCTGTTCTTTGCCGATGACGCTGTCTTTTTTACACGAGCTACGGTGGCAGAGGCACTTCATTTGCAAACTATTTTGAAACAATATTCGGTCGCGTCAGGCCAACAAGTCAACCTTCTTAAATCAGGTATATCTTTTACTCCTAATACTCCCTCTCCAGTGAAGGACTTGATCTGCCAAGCTTTGGGGGTTGAGGAGACAGCGGGGCTCACTACCTATTTGGGTATGCCTTCCGTCATCGGCAGAGGCAAACGCCATGTTTTTCAGTATGTGGTCGAAAAGCTTACGAAGCGGCTGCAGGGGTGGAAAGCCAAGGTGTTGTCCAAAGCCGGGAAAGACATCTTGTTGAGGACGGTTGCCCAGGCTATGCCTAATTATCTCATGTCTCTTTTCTTACTCCCACTGGATACTTGTAAAGAGTTGGAAACCTTGATGAACGGTTTTTTCTGGCATACTGGAGGTCGCGACAGCAAAGGTCTACGCTGGTTGCAGTGGAAGAAAATTGCCTTACCAAAAATTTATGGGGGTTTGGGTTACCACGATTTGCGGCACTTTAACCTCGCTCTTTTGGCAAAGCAGGGCTGGCGGTTACTGAAGTTCCCGACCTCACTGGCAGCCACCATTCTCAAAGCCAGGTACTTCCCTACGACTGATTTCTTTTCTGCCGCCTTGGGGAATAACCCCAGCCAAATCTGGCGAAGTATTCATCAGGCCAAATCCTTGCTGCTTCGGGGTTGTCGACAACGGGTTGGGGATGGACACGATATTCATATTTGGAAGGACCCTTGGTTAATGGATGCTGGGGATCCGTTTATACAATCCGCTTACACCGACCAAGTTGCATATGTTGCTGACCTCATTCAGGACACCCGATGGAATGAACCATGCATCAGACAAGTTTTTGATCCCCGCGATGCTGAGTTGATCTTACAGATTCCCCTTAGCCTTTCCCGGCCCAGGGATGATTGGATGTGGTTCCTTAACAACCATGGCGAGTATAAGGTCAAAGAAGGTTATAGGCTGGCTATGGAGACGGTGAATGTTGATTTTCGAGTAACAGACTTTCCATGGGACAAGCTTTGGAAACTCAACATTCCAGGTAAAGTAAAATTGTTTCTCTGGCGTCTTTTGCGGAATACACTCCCATGCCGCGCCAATCTACGCCGAAGACATATCGACATTGTTGAATCTTGCCCAATATGTGCTGGAGCTGTTGAGTCCGAACACCATTTGTTTCTTACCTGTGATTTTGCTATTACTGTTTGGCGTTTTTTCAATGTGACTTGGCAGCTGTCTCATACCGAAACATTCACCCTTTGGCTTGCTTCTCTTCTGCTTAGTGGTTCAGCAGCACAACCGGAGCAAACTTGTATGATTCTATGGAGTTTATGGACCTATCGCAACGAAGTGGTATGGCAGCAAAAAACCCGGGCCCCCTCCTCTGTTTTTCGACGAGCCACCACAGCACTGTTCGATTGGACGACTGCTCAACACAGAAACTTTCCCCCTTCAGCCCACCTTCCCTCCAGCCATCTCTCCATATGGCAAGCTCCACCACCGGATCATTTTAAATGCAATGTCGACGTGGCACTTCTCCCCTCCGGTCGTTATGGCTTAGGAATGGTGATTCGGGATAGCCAAGGGCTCAATTGTGCGGGCAAGCTACTGCTTTTACCGGGGTGGCGGGATCCTCTTTTAGGTGAAGCGTTATGTTTTCGAGAAGCTCTCAGCTGGATCCAAGGCCTCTCTTTTGTTCCTATTTGTGTGGAAACGGACTGTCAACTCATTTTCCACTTCTTGAACTCCACACAGACTTTCCCTTCCTATATTTCGATGATCATTGAGGATTGTAAAGCTCTTCTTAGCGAGCATCAGTTTATTTCCACTGCTTTTGTTAAGCGATCAGCGAATCAGGTTGCTCATTCGATAGCTAGGGCGGCCGATTCTATGTCTGGTCTTGATTGGGGGGTATGCCCTCCATCTTTTTTGTATAACGTTCTCTCTTTCGATATGAATAATATGCGCTGAGCGCCACGCCACCGTTTCAAAAAAAAAAAAAAACAAACTTCCACACCAAATGCCTGAAAATGCCAAGATTCTGCGCTTCATCTTTTTTAGTAATACTTAGCCATTAAGTTTTGCATTCGCTTTTCTTAAATCGACTGTAGCAGGCAAAGTTCAAAGAGGCAGCTGGCTCTGTGCGGGATATTCCAACATTAAGCTGGAAACATGATTGTTTGTCGTACACTGGTACTAAAAGGCGTAATTACAACGCTACTACTTCCTGCAAGGGTTCCTCTGGTCCCTTACCCTGGTCCTACTCTGGTTCCCTTTCATCTGGACCATCTATTCAGGTGGGTCCCACCTGAATGGATGGTCCAGATGGAAGGGGGCCAGAGTAGAGCAGGGTAAGGGGCCGAAGGAACCCCCCGCTCTTGGTTGCCTACAAATTAAGTCAACTCTCACTTCAACTTTTTATTTTGTTTATTTTATATCAATAAAAAATTAATAAAAGGTCGGAAGAATGAAATTCCGACTTTAATGATGTAATTACTACATGATAGTTAGTTTAATCTTCTACCAAATAATTTATTTCCTTAGGTCATCTCCAACCATTACACTAAGATTTTACGCTAAATTTGATATAAAAGAGAATATTTTAAGAATCTTTTTACACCAAATTTAGTGTTACTCTAATCATTTTATACCAAATTTTTACATCAAATTATTTTAAAGGAATATACCACAATAATTTAGTTATTAACTAAATTAATTTATATTTATATATACAATGATTTTTATTTATTTATTTATAAAAATTAAAATAAAATTATTATTCTTAATTAATTAATATATACTTTATATTAAATTAATATTATTTAATAAATATAATTAATGTTATTGCAACAACAAATTAACAACATACACAAACTATTAATTATTTATGTTAAATTAATATTCTCAAGTACTTTAGTTTTTCTTTTAATTTGATTGTTGTAATTTTAGTTTGATTGTAATCTCAAGTCTGATTATAACTGTAATTTATTTTAGGAGTAATTTCAAATATTTTCGTTGAGTTTTAGTTTTTTAAAATCAATGTTGTGGTTTAAATTTATGTACCTTTTATTACAAATTTACTTTTATTCTTAACATATTTTATTAATAAATTTATAACACTTATAAATAAGAATTATAAAAAAATATTAAAAATAAATTTAATATTATATTCAATATTAGTGTCATTTTAATGTCTCAATAAAATCTTTATAATGATATATTTTGTGCAAAGTAATATATATTTTAAAATTAATTACTTAGTAAATTATCTAAATAAATCAAATTGTGAGATGGACATAAAAGGAATATGGTAAAAAGATAATGGACAAAGTTATCTTTTTACAACTTTTGGTGCATGAATAGTAACACACTAAATTGGTGTATTACTATTTATTACATCATTTTGGTGTTAAAATTTAGTGTTTTCTTTGGAGTGGTTTCTTTGCACCAAATTTGGTGTTTTGGTGTGTTGGTTGGAGACGGCCTTATAGAGTTAATCAGCTCATGTAGTAAATCATTCTTGTGTTTGGTTATCCCTTGGAAAGCCCTCATAATCATTTTTTTTACATAGCAAAGGAATTGCATTGTCGATGGCAATTCTGAAGGCTATGCAATCTCCTTGGCTGGGCATGGGGAATCTACTTGACCATTTAATGAGATTAGGCCATGAAGAAGGAGAGCGAGGGAGTTGCTTGAATAAGTCAGTCTCTAAATGTAAATAAGAGTATGCATAGTTGAAAAGGAGGTGTTTAATGCTTTCCTCTTTTAAGTTACAGAGCTGACATCTAGTGGAGATATTCAAGAACTTTTCAATTCCATCTCTTACAGGAAGTTTGCCTTTAAGGGTAAGCCATATACTGAAACCAATTCTAGGGTAAGCCATAGAAGCATTTGGCTTTGGTTTGAAGGACCAGATATTGGTGTTCTTTTTAAGTGATAGACATGAAGCCATTTAACCTATAAAGCTTTCTTATCCTGCATCGGTCTCCATAATATCCTGTTAATATGTTTGATGGGGATAATGCCTTGGCCCATCTCCTCTTTGGGTTTATTTGATATGACTTTGGCAAAGCCCTTTCTGTTGGGATCTGCTGACCATGGAACAGATCTTATCCTTCTTTCTATTGTTTTGATCATGTCTAAAGGAATTGCAAGGCTCGACCAATATACATGTACATCGCAAATCACCGAATTTAATTGAATAATCGATTCTAAATAGGATGGTTTCTTAGAAGTGACTAAAATACCGAAATATGTGAAGGGAGGGTTCATAGTCTTTAGACTTATGATGGACAAGAGCTAATCCCCCAAGTGCTGGGCACTGTGAAGTAATATGAAGGGAGGGTTCATTGTCTAGATTGGTGTCAAGTTTTCATAGTCTATATAGCACCTCCATTCCCAGCACAAATAGATAAGAAGAAATAGGATCTCCTCGCCTAAAATCTTTGATAGCTTTGAGTAATTTTGAAGGTTTACCATTAATAGGCGTACTAAATGCTTTCATTGTGTTGATGATGAAGACATAATTGATATATAAAAAATAAAATATAATTTCTATTGGATATAAACTAGGGGTTGCCAAAAATTATAATATGGGCTGTGGGGCATCTTTATTAATTTCATATGTCAAAAACAAAAAAAAAACAGAAAGCAAATGAGCTCAGTTTGTTTATATTTACTATATATTTGTAGTTTTCAATTCAAGAAAACTCTAACTTTATTTTAATTCTAAATTTATGATTTGATATGTAGTTACATTTTATGATTCATGCATGTTTAAACTTACTCTATGATTAAATATATAACTTACCATATATTTTATAAAGTTATATCAATAATTATGATCTAGGATTAATATAAGAAAATGAATATAGTTTGGACAATTTAAAAAGACCTTGTTATAATTTAAAACTTTCACAATATTATTATGTTATCCTTTACTGTCAATTACTATTCAACTATGTGACACATCAAGGCATAATAAATGACATATTTCATTACCCCATCTTAAGTGACCCAAACCCTTCTCCAGCTCACGTAATGAGTACGACATCATCTTCAAGACTCTTTTTTTTTAGTTAAAGGGACTACAACGAAGACAATTACAAAAGGTGTCTTGGGACCAACGTCCCAGACAGATTCTTTAGAAGGATAAGGTGGCATCCTATGGGTGTAGTAGATAAATAATGAACGCCGATATCAAAATGCGCGACATAAGCCGCGAGCCAGTCGGCGCATCTGTTGCTCTCTCGGTAGACATGCCGATGAGTAACAGTCCAATTGTGAGCAAACAGCTCGTGAATTCCCATGACGATAGGGTTGAGTGCCTAGGAACGAATGTCTGCTGAGGAAAGGAGCTTGAGCACCACCATAGAATCAACTTCAAGCTCTATCTGCCGATAGCCCTGATCCCAAGCAAGAGTAAGGCCTAAATAGACTCCCCAGAGCTCTGTAGTCAGGGCTGAGCACCATCTGAGGTTGTGCGTGAAACCTCCAACCCAGTGTCCCGCACTATCCCGTAACAGTCCACCGGCGGAGGCAGAGGACTCGGAAGCATTACAGGCTCCATCATTGTTTAACTTGACCCACTTAGGAGGAGGTGAGGTCCAACCGATGCGTCGATCTGGGCGAGTCCGAGCTGCAGTGGAAGGATGTTGGGTCTCCACAGCGGCCTGGTGTACCTGACCTGCATAAGACAACACAGACGAAGAGGGAGAGTTAGGCCATTGAAATTATTCCTCAAAGAGGGACGAATTTCGCCATTTCCATAAGAACCAACAAGTAATGCCAAAAATGAGCGACCAAGCATGCC
>JAOTBA010000008.1:7916962-7933369 GCA_025629845.1 Erythroxylum squamatum | reverse complement strand
CCGTCGGTAAATTTACCGACAGCCGTTTTAACGACGTCTTAGGCTGTCGGTAATTTCCGTCGCTATTTTACATTACCGACGGAATGCAAATATTTTCCGTCGGTAATTTTCGTCGATAAACGCCCTATTTCTTGTAGTGTACCTAGTCTTTAGCCTAGGCCATGACAGCTTGATGTGGGCATCTCTGGATCACGGTGGAAGAACAATATTCCTCGAAAAACACAAGAGTTAGCTTAATCAAATCAAAGAAAAGCTCCCAACTTTAGAGTCCTACCACATAACACCAAAGTGCACCAAGTCGATCATGAAAAGTGGCAGTGTAGAGAAGTGCAAGGTGGTGGTGACTGATATGAGGTTCTCAAAGTGTTCGCTTGCTCTTTAGGGGTTTTCTACAAAAGTTTATGATACAAATTGGGACTTGATCATGGTTGATGCGCCAACGGGGTATCACGAGAAGCTCCAGGGAGGATGATGGTGATATACACGGTGAGATTAATAGCAAAGAACAGGAAACAATCCTAAAACGACATAGTTTAGTTATGTTTAATCAATCAGTTTAATTAAACGACATAGTTTAGTTAAATTTAATTAGTTAGTTTAACGTGTATAAATATTTAGGGTTTCTAAATCACGTGACATGTCACATCAATAAATTTAATGAAAATATTAACATTGGGGTAAAATTGAAAAAAATTAAATATTTAAATATTCAATTGTCACTTTTTAAATTCGAGTTATAATTAAAAATTGACAAAAGTTTGAGATTTTTTTAAATAATTAACCCTTATTTATTTACTAATGTTAACTTGCATGGACCAAGCAGAGGCATTGTCATCGTCAAGTGGAGATAGGTTGTCCTTGCTTTCAATTGACGCCACCTCTTCTTGGTATATTTCTTTTGAAAACCCATTTGCACCCTATGGGTTTTATCCCTTCAGGTGCATCAACCAAAGTCCATACTTGCTTTTCTTACATGGAATCCATTTCGGACTTCTTGGCATGGAGCTATTTTTCAGATTCTGAACTATTCAGAACTTCTTCATAGGCAGTAGGCTCATCATCTTCTATGAGCAATACGTCCTTCTGTTCACTCACGAGAAATCCATATCTCTTGCGAACAGAGCGTATCCTACGTGACCTACGAACTTCTTGTGTAGTAGAAGGTTAAACTGTTACCTCATCTTTATGAGTTACAGTTTCAGCCAAAACTTTAGGGTTACCATGAAATACCCCTCTCAAATTTCAGGCTGTTGGGACCTTGAGAGGTGTTCCTATCACTATCAGTCAGCCAAAACTTTAAGGTTACCATGAAATACCCCTCTCAAATTTCAGGCTAGGACCATGAGGGGTGACGCAGATGGAAACCACAAAGGTTGGATCAAGTTCAACATTGTTTAGATATTTTAGTTTTGTCCAAAATCTGAGGTGGGTTTTCCAAATGAGAGGGATTTGATTTGATCACTGGTAAACATAACCCACTCTTACCAAGTTCTCATGAATTAGTTCTCTAGTGGTAGTGGTTGACGTTTACTTTAGATCCTTGTTGCCCGTTGACCGATCAGAGGGGACTAAACTGAACTCTCAACTTTTCTTACAAGTCATTGGCGTTGGAACATCATAGGATTCCCTGTGAAAGAACTGCGGCTGAATCATCACTTATCTCCACATTTTCCACGGAAGACGGACAGAAAGTTCGCAAACAAACAACTCCTATAGATGAAACCAAACTTAATGATTATCCAATTGAAGTGGGCCAGAAACACAACTTTCTGCCGTGGACAAGGCAAGTTATTTAAGATTAAATGTCTAAATCGTGTCTTTATATATATATTTTTAAATTTCAAATAAATTTCTTCCATTATTTATAATATTATATTATATTTTAATTTTTTAAAATAGTATTAATGTCAATGTTACGAATATTGTACCGGACTTGATACCGAATTCGATTTTGGTAAGGTGCTGGTTAATACCGGGTACCGTTTAAGTATTTTTTAAAATTTATGAAATAGTTCGTGAATTTTTTAAAAAATTACAAAATAGTTCATTATCATATTATACATTTGTACTGTATATTTTTAACCATATCTCCAAAATCATAATAAATAATAATTTTAATTTAATTTAATTTATAAATTTAATTTAATAATTATTATTAAATATAATTAAATTTAAAATATATTTTGATTTAATAATTAAAAATATATAAAATACATATTAGTTTATGAATAATAATTTTTAAATTATTTATTTTAAAAATAAAATATTTTTATTAATACTTTATTAATAAATATTATATAAAATATTAATAAATATTTTGAAAGTAGGTAAATTTAAATTCCCATGCATTAAATGAAAGAGCATCTCTGTCGAAAACGAAACCTGCTTTCCACGTAGGGGACAAAATCATTGCAGCATGCAAGTTGCAACATAAGCCACTCGATATGATTAACCCTTTGTCTATATCTAAATTTTTAAGTGATAACGCATGAAAGGTGTTTTTTTTTTTTTAATTAAGAATGAAGGTTAAGGCTATCATATTATTGTTCACAAATTACAATCCAGTTTGAATAGCATTAGGGTCGTAATTCCTTTTCATTTCTTTACTGTACCCTTTAAGGGTCATAGTACCTTTAGTGTTAAGCATAGAACTTGCTAAAGCCTTCGGTACTTTTTATATATCATAATCCAAACTTCCCACTCTCGCAAAAGTTGCAGAAACTAAAACTAAAGATGGAAAATAATGCAGATACAAGCAATGGGTGACCAACTTAGATGAGACAAAAATTACCAAGGGCATGCAATAAATGTCATCTCCTGGTCCACGGTCCACCTCCACTAGGGCAAAATGAAAGAATAAAGACACCAGTCAGAAACCTGAGCGACGAGCACAATTTTGTCTTGGCATCAAGGTGGGTGATGGTGATCTCATCTCCTTGCGTTTTCTATCACAGAAACTTTAATAATTTGGGGACGTGAAAAAAGACAAGTATAATAAATAATAAGTAGGATTCATGTGTGAAATAAGCACCTTGCACAGGACAGCATTGAAGTGTTTAGGTTGATTGTAACATCAATGAACAACAGAACAAGTGCCCTAAGCAAACCAGAAGGATCCTTCCTCTTGTTTTTCTTCTACAAATATAATTTTCATTCATCCATCTTTCTCTGAATAGATCAACAGAAGAAGTGGACCACAACAAACATAAAAGATAAACATCAAGACTACGCTCTTCTTTTCTCATGAGGTCCGGCCCAGCAAATTCTATTGTCTTTTTACAAAAATACATAGCAAATTGGATGTTGCCAAAAGGCAAACTTTATACACAGACGCAGACTATACAAAAATTTTCCGTATACATCACAATTAAAGCTAGTTTCAAAATTCCTATACGTAAATTTATACAGCAAATATTCATGTTAATCAATAGAACTCCTCGTCATCTACTGCAGATCTTGTGATGGGTATAGACCATCTTCCTAAATGAGCTGTGTAATTAATGCACCGAATAATACCCCTTCCAGTTGGTCCATCTGGAAAGTCCAAAACACTGACGCTCCCGGCATCAAGGTGAAATGATGGCATCCAGTCTTTGGTGAGATTGATGCAGTGGCTCATCAATGCTACGTGAATTGCAGGATGACCAACTACAACAACAATCTTTTCTAGGTTAGATTCATCAGACAGTTCATTTAGCAGCAACTGCCAAGCATTTCCAGACTGATCCCACAATGTTGATAGTGCTTCGTCACCGAAGCTGTTTAAAATGCCAGGCTGAACTACTTCACCCTGATTGCCGTCCTGTGTATCACGGAGAAAATTATATACTCAAGGCAAACAAGTTGAAAGGTGGCCTTACCCTTTCCGGCTTGCAACAATAATATTTTGACAATACAGGAAAACTTGCCTTACTGGATTGCTGAAGGATGTCATCCACATCAAGGTCCTTCACTTGTTTCAACTCTACATATCGTGGCACACAGTCCGCACCCAAGCAATCTGCAGCCTCTTGCACCTGCAAAGTTAGCCATCTTGAATTAGGAGGGAGAAGGGACCTGGATAATTCCAGTCATATTGCAATTCATCCACGATAGTAAGCGCTGTAGTCCCTTTCCTCCACCTTGTTTTCTTCAGTTGATTAGCCCCGTCCTTCCACTTCAATAAGCACATAACAAAGACATTTTTGGGTAAAAGATTATGAACTTACTCGGGATATAGCCATTGCTGTCCCCACACAAGAACTTTTACAGCTGCTGACTATGGTGCTCACCTTTTGATCAAGGAGCAATTCTGCAGTTTTTTGTGACTGTCAAGTATCATAAGAGAACTTTAGGTTATAGCTTTATCACCATAAGAACTCGCATTTCTATAAGGACGATGTACCTGTATTATGCCAAGCATGTTCATTGGCTCATCCCCGGCGTTAGGAACACCAGCCTGTGGAGAAGAAGTTCAGTTATGGCCAAACTGAGTATAAATTCATAAACTGGATGGTTGCAGAGTATGAGAGTGAGATTAAAAAAAAATATATGGAAAACTTAGCTCCCTCATTAGGCAACATGTTTGCTTAGAAGCTTCAGCAGCAATGCTCATTTTGGATCCAGAAGATATAAATTTCCATGGGAAGTTATTAAGCTAAGTAGGCATTAAATAACTCCAAGCAATATAACAGACACATAATTAGAAATTTTTTATGATGTCCTCCATATCATTGCATTTATTCAAACCAATTCTATTATTGCAAACAAAAATTCTGATAAACCTTTTTACCAGAATGCATAACAAATTCAAGTGAACCGGTTCCTCAAGCACAAAAATGGAAACATATTAAGGAAGCTTTTGGATATGGTACAGACAAGATACAAACAGACATTGGTATGAGATGGCTTCAAACCTCTACATCACCCTGTGTGGTTCCATGACAAACGAGTATGATCCGCTTACTGGTTTTTCTGCCCCCACTACTTACAGCAGCAACAGGTGAACTGGGTGTCTGTAAAGTAGTTATTGAAGATTAAAAGCATCATAACATGGTCGTAATAAAAGCTATGGGGAATTTTAATTAGGTTTCACCAGTCACTTATAAAACTGCCATTTATTGCAAGCATATTGCAAGCACTGATAAAGACAGGCTAATCGAGCTTACCTTTTCATTGTCCACAACTAAGTAGGACGTTTTAAAAGGACTTCAAATTAGCATTTACCATTGTGAATTGCAGAGTGCAAGAAATAAGCCTTTGATTGACAAAAACAGCATGTTATTAAACTGACAGCAGCGTGTCGCAGCTTAAAAATTTAGAAAAAGAGTTTTAAATATTCAGAAATGCCAGAACTATATTATTGTAATGTAGTTTCATATCAGACTCTAAGAGCCTAGACACAAATTTGTTCTCGCAAGAGAAGAAAACTTATTATACCCTATAAAAGCTACCGTGCAATTTTAGTTGTTTATATAAAGAACAGAAGTTAAGTTCTAACATGTAATGGAGAACAATTTAAGTTTTATTCACGTAGGAATGCACAAAAGAGCGCAATACTAGCAGGCATCCACTAATATTCTGTGTTTCTAATAAGGTCTTGCTTTACAATGACATGAAGCAACTAGTTGAATTGATATGTTTAGTACATAATTTAGTACAAACCCATAAATTTAAATAACTATTCTACTTCTGGCAGAAACATAATGCAGCTCATGCTCACGGACACAAGTTTTGGTCATTTAAGTCAGACAGAAGCAACAAAGAAATGAAAAAGATCCAGCACTATCTCACTTCTGAAAACAGATAAATAATATCATATACCTGATTTAAACGATTGAGACATATAAAAGGAGACCCACCCTCAGCTCGTGGGGTGAAATCTAGCACGCTTACACCGCAATTGCTCTGAAGCAAAATCCTGAAGTACTCTGTTCCCAGTCCTAATTGGATAGGAACGCAGAGTAAATACAAATAGAACAATGTGAACTCTAAACCAAAACAAAGAAAGAAAATCGTACCAATGGCTGTTGCAACAAGAGCCTGATTAACAGCATTGTGTGCTACCACAAGAATAGACCTGCTTTCATGGGCCAAAATTTTGTTCCAGCAGTTTCTAGCTCGTGCCCACAACTCCCTCACCGGATAATGACCGTCAATGTTAAAATTGGGAGCATCTACTTGCCACTGACGATAAGTTGCACCAAATTTGGCCTTCCCCTCATGTTTCAAAAGACCCTGAAGCCCACCAATTCAGCAGTCAAAATAACATCATCCCTTGACTTAAATCTATATATATATAAAGAAAAGAAAAGAAATTACTTGAAATGAATAAAGGTCAATTTCTCTTAAATCCCTATCGGTAAGAATCTCCTCCCCGCGAGAACCCCAAATGATTTCTGCTGTTCTTCTGGATCGAATTAGAGGACTAAAACCAAAGGAAATTCAAAATCAATGAGAAGGTCAGTAAACACTGTAAGCTAAATAGTAATTAGAGCCAACCTAAGCTAGTGAGAACGAACTGACCTACTGAAGCAGACGTCGAAGGACTCATCAATAAGCATATAGCGAGAGGTCTCGGCCTGAGACTCGCCTTTCTTAGTAAGAACAGAGAAGTCGGAGCTGCCTTGGATCCTTCCCTCTTTGTTCCACGTGCTCTGACCGTGCCGGACCAAAACCACTCTCTTCGCCGCCTGGAGGGAGGGAAACGGAGCAGGAGCAGATAGCTCCGAGCTCAGCTCTCTCTCCCCGGACGGTGGCTTCTGGGTCTCCTGAAGGCTCAGAGAGGATCGGGTAGAGTTCCGGCGACGGAGGAGGAGGATAGATCGTTGGTTGTACGGAGGGAGAGTGGCGGCAACGACGACAGCGGACATTGAGCGGTTGGTTGGTTCGTTACTTTCGGTGGTGGTGGTTAATGGTTACCGTTGTTTGTTTCTTTTGCGGTCTGCAATCTTCAAAGTGCGAGTGGCACGTAGCACTGCCAAGCTAATCACAATCTTCTTTGCTGTTTTACTTTTTACAGTTTACGTTTACCCAATAAAAATCAAAACTGGGCTTTCACTATCTATAGCTCAGCTAAACAGCTATATCTGAGGCTGAGCTGAGCTTGATTACACTAGATATGGCGTCGTCCACACCATCCAGGCTTTCACTTTCAAACGGCTGGTCCTGGCTAGTCGGGATGTCAGTTCTTTTCTTGAATTACACTTAAAATGAAAAATAAAGGTTGCTTTCCCATAATGATGACGAAGCAGCTTGTAACTACAGGATCCAGCTCAGCTGTAACTTATTTTTACTTTAATCATTCTGTTTGTTCTATTTAGACAATGGATCCAGAAATAGCTAACGCTTTTTCTCGTGCAGCTTTTATTACATCAATCCGGCGCCATTACACTTGGTAATACTACTGGGCTGGGGCTGTCTGGGCCGAATCCAGGCTAACATGTAGCTCGGCTCATCAGCCTCAGTTCTGGACAACCTGGGTTTGATTGGGTTGAATGCCACGTTGTTATGACGTGGTTTGGCTTCCAATCCTGGACAGACTATTGAGCTATCAACTCAAAACGTCAATTTCTGTGATTAACTTTTGTCACCAGAAAACCATGTTCTTGTGACTTCCCGCAAGAGCAAGACCCACCACATACGATACGATATACCCAAAGTTATGCCCTTTCTTCCATCCCTCGCAATTAATAGTAACAACCAAAATCAGGCTACCTCTCTCTCCTAATTAACCCTAGATTTATTTGAGTTGACCTACACAACCATTTCATTAAAATGAAGATTTGGTTGTGTCTTTTAGCAATCACTTAATTACAACACCATTGATTTTAATGGTAACTAAAGGCTAATAAAGGATATGGAAATTATCATTACTAGCTAAGCATGCACTAATCATATTCATCAAGAATGCCTACTGCCTCTTCAAACAAGTACTCCCTCCGATTCATAATAAGTGTCGTTTTAGATACATTTTAATTATTCAAAATAAGTGTCATTCTTGACTTTGTATGCATGTTTATAATTTTACTTCCAAAATTAACCTTTAATTTCTCTCACATCTTAATTACACAGATTATATTTTCAAGGCACTTTAACATGTAATTAATAAAGGTATATCAGACATTTCATCAACTTTCTTAATAAGTGTGCATTCTTATTATGAATCGGAGGAAGTAACTAACTTTATTTAATAATAATAGTCCCCTTAATGACCACAATTAAATTTCATTTAATATCAAAATATATTTTTAAAAAAAGAAAAAGACGTTGGCTTAGCTCCTCCCGTCACTTCACACTCAGCTCTAAAGTCCTACTCCGAAAGACAACGACACTGTGTCTTTGTTTCTCAGTTTAAAACTTCAAGGTTGTATCTTTCTCCCTCTAAAGACTCCACCTTTTCCTTAGCCTGCTACAAAACCCTTCAAATACATCCAAAACCCTGATCCCATTTCGCAGATCTCAACTGCATTCGCTGTGTTGTTAATGCATTTGTAGGAGAGGAGTGAACTCGATGTCCAACTCCGACCCGAAAACCCGACGCAAGCCAGGTCCATGGCTACCTCCGCCAGAATCCGCCGCAATGCCGCCGTCTTCCTGGGCTAAGAGAACTGGGTTCCGGCCCAAATTCTCCGGCGAGACCAATGCCAGTAACTCCGGTCAGATTGCTCCGCCACCGAAGCCTAGAGAGCAGCAGCCCGATGCCCAGCCGGACCTCGAGGCTGGTAAGGTGCCAGTTACGCCACCTCCACCACCGGCGGCAACGAATGGGACCGAAGCTAAGGGGAACAAAGAGCAGAGTGTGAAGAAGAGGAGGGAGTCTGATGGTGGCGGCGCTCCGAAGAAGGAATCTGGTCGTGGAGCAAACGGGCAGGGTCCTACAAGTGCAACGGATGCTCCAAGAAGAGGTGTTACGGGAAATGCCGAAGTAGTTGATATGTTGCCACAAATTGCGGAGGATGATGGGTTTGTGGGCAGACCTTCTCATATGAAGTATGAACTCAGAGACTCACCTGGTCTTGGTGAGTCTTCTTCTTCTTCTTTCGTTTCTTTTTTGGTTACTTGGAATATTAAAATATAAGAGTTTGAAAGCTAAAGAAAGAAACTCTATTACTGGTTGTTTAAGCTGGTCCTTGGCTTTTGATGTTGTTTGTACCTGTGGTAAAAACGTGTCCTTTTGCAATTATTTATTGTGTTTATAGAGTTAAGATTGGGATTATGTTATGGATGGACTCGGAATTTGACTTTTTTTTTTTTGCTTATTATGAGTTATGTAATTGATTCTCTCTAGGGTGTGTGCTAAGGATTGTAAAACTGTTGGCTTAATTCTATGGTAGTCTTATATTTGTTTATTGGTGGTTAATGGATATCAGTGGATGAAAAATGATATTTAGATGCGGTATTAAATTGGCTTTTGAAGCAATTTCAAATTGTTTGATGTTTCAGGGCTTTCGAGTATAATTGGGATTCTATTATTTGTTTGGATTGGCTGTTTAAATTAAGCTTTCATTACCTGTTGTTATGACCAGTTAGTCTGGTGTTCATAAGGTGTTATTCCTCGGTTTTGTCTGTGTAATTGATAATTTAAGTGTGCTTATGTTTGTTTGTGTAATGTCACAGTACCCATAGGGCTGTATGGATTTCAACATTACCTTTCAATATTAGGTTCGTTGATTCTCATTCCACTGGTTATAGTTCCAGCAATGGGTGGCTCTTATGTGAGTACTTGGCGAATTATTATGATTTATGTTACATGTTTTATTTACTATAATTCTTGCTTGCTTGGAGATGGTGCACCATAGTTTGATCTGATTTGATTTAGTTGGTGTAGGAGGATACCGCAATGGCTGTCTCGACCGTCCTATTTGTTTCAGGAGTGACCACACTTTTGCATACATCATTTGGATCCAGGTTGCCTTTGATACAAGGCCCTTCATTTGTTTACCTTGCACCAGCATTGGCAATAATCAACTCCCCGGAGTTTCTAGGACTAAATGGAAATGTAAGTTCTTTTTTCCTCAGATTTTGGTTAATTGAATAGGCAATTAGTTGTCCTTTCCTGTTAGGCACACCGCATATGAATTAGAAGTTAAACTTGCATCTTATTCCTCTTAGTTACTATACCCTAAATTAATTATTTTTTGTGGTTAAATAAGTTACTCTATTTGACTTATTCGAACATTGGATAGCTTGAATTGCGGAAGGGTGCAGATAGTATTTTTAAGGCTCAAGTTCTTGTAGTTTGGTATTTCATGGTTTAAATTAGTTGAATTGTCTGCACAAGGCAATCTCAAAATTAGTAATGTTAAATCTTTTTCACATGCTTTCCATCTTCCAAGTTTGGAGCGTAATCATAATAAGAGAGAAAACAAGAAAGATGGACTGGATGGATGGTACTGATCTTTATTAACATGTTTTTCAGATTTGCATTGATAGTTCACAATTTTATGTGAAGGTTTAAGATTACTTGACTAAATCAAGAAAGACTAAAAGTAATCTTTTGAGGAAAGGTTGGAAAAGATAAAGATATACAAATGGATTAAAGCCACCATAACATTGCATCCCATGATAATTTATCATATGTCTATAAATGAGAAGACTTTGAAAACATGAGGCAACTCAGTATTCCTTTGACTTGTTATTTGGCATTCTCGTATGACACATGACAAGTGAACTGCTAGTACTGGTGCTTAACATGATCGACTGGTTGCTCTTTACAGTAATTATCCTATGAGTGTTAAACCAGCCATTTTAGAGCAAAATGGTTGAACTGTCTTGATTGACTGTTGAGACCTCTAAAACCTTCTAGGATATATCATTTTGGGAGTGGTTATTTGAACTTCTGCTAGAGCATCAAGTTTGGTAATGCCATTTAATAATAATACAAAAACGGAATTTGGTTGTTTTTGAATATTATAGACTGATTATTGGTTTTAAGTTTACAAATACATGAAACTTGTTAAGCAAGTTCAACACACTAAGTATAATTTTGAATTATGAGAATTTCTTTTTCAACGTAATTATAATTGTTGGAAAATCCTGTAAGAAATCATTCCCAATAGCAGAAATTCAAGCATATCATGAAGGAGCTACAAGGGGCTATAATCATAGCTTCTACTTTTCAAGCATTACTTGGATACAGCGGACTGATGTCAGTATTTGTAAGGTACCCTTTCAGCTTCTTCTCTCAGAGTTTGTGTTATAAACTGTCATTTCATGAAGTTTGCAACATTTGAGTTTGGATTGTATACGGTTGAAACTAAACATATTACATTTCAGTTCCTCAACTAGAATTTTCTTGATTGTTGCAATTTTTGATGCATAGTTGATTAATAGTATTTCTTCTTTAATATCCTTGTTTGAATATATTCACAAATGATTTTATTGCGATAATACATGCGAGGCTTAAGAATGATTGACAGAACTCAGGGCATGATCACCTACTCAATAGCTATAGTTCTGTCCACTTGATTGCAAAGGAATATTGTTACAGGAGGTTTACATATCAGATGTATCCTTACATTGTCCATGAGATGCTTCTTTATATTGCATGTGCACCTTTTTAGTTGTGCCATTTCATTGTTAGGGGGATGCAATCAAAGAAAAAGTATACAGCTCTTTGTATCTATTTATTGTAGAATTAAGCTAGTTAAGGATTGATTAATAGCTATTAGTATGTTAATTTTAAAAAATAAAAAGAAGGTTCGTTGTGTTTCAGAATAGTACGAATGAGCATAGGACAGAAAAATACTATTTATCTGTAAGGGGATGGTTTTCATATCTCCTGTTAATACTAAGAACATGGATGGCTAACTCTTATTAGCTTGATGTGCAAATTACTTGGGTTTTACACGATATGGTTTTAAAGTTAATTTGCTTTAGTCCTTAACCAAAGTACTTTGGAGAGTGCTTATTGCTATTATCTGTTTATATGGTTTCTATCCTTACAGTCGTTTGTCATTGTTGAAGCTACTGATTGTGCTATCTTGCAATAAATTACAATTTGATGGCTCAACCAAATGAGGTTGCAATTAATTAATTTTGAGATATGATCATTGAAATCCCTTCTCTTATGGTTTAGTCTGTCTTCTTGTCTTTGTCTTGAGTTGACCCTTGTCATGCTGTTGAAAATTTGGGATTTTTTTCCGTCTCAATGTGATTGGCTGCTGTTGTTAATACAGTAATGGCCTTTTTGTCCAGTAAGAGTTTTTGGCAGCTCATGACTAAAAACTCATTTTCATGTTTACCTTTCTTTCTTTTCCAGGTTAATCAATCCTGTGGTTGTTGCACCAACTATTGCTGCTGTTGGCCTTTCTTTTTATAGTTATGGTTTCCCACTTGTTGGTAACTGCATTGAGATTGGTGCGGGTCAAATACTTTTAGTTATTATCTTTTCTCTTGTAAGTTTGATGACAGCTAAATTCAATTTCCTTTTCCTTTTAGAAATGATCTTCAATTAAATATATACATTTTCGTTTGTTTTGATGTTTTATATCCACTGCCCATGTTTCTTATATCTTATATTGCAAATAAAAATTCTTATAGTGTCTTGATATTCTTGCAGTACCTTCGTAAGGTGTATGTTCTTGGTCATCGGGTATTCCTTATTTATGCGGTAAATTCAAGTTTTCATTTTGCCTATTCTGCCATGGCCATGCCTATATGAATACTTGTACATTGTCCTGCCTATTACTTTCTTGATTCTTATAGTGAGAATTAGAAGTTTGAGTACTTCAACATAGAAACTATTTGGACTTTCTGAATGACTTAAAGTTCTTTACATCCTAGCAAGTAGCAACCCCTCCATCCCTTGCCCAATTCTCCTTTCTCTCTCTCACGAGGAGATAGACAAACCTGACGATGTACAAAGAAGCAGAATAGGTCAACATTGGGCGACTAGGCCTTAATATTCAGCTTTTGATGCTATTTACATCAGTGTTGTCTTAGATGAATGATTAATTATTATAAACACGCAAAATTGATGCCAATTGTCCCACCAAAAGTTGGTGTCCTTATCTAATGCTTTCCCATTGTTTCAATACAACATAATATTAAATAATAACTCCTCTGATCTAGGGATCAATTTTGCATGACCATGTTTACTTTTTTCCTTTTGCCATGGGAAATGAGACTAATGAGCAGAAATATAGGAGGTCTTCTTAGGTGTGATACTGAAACTTCCTTTATCTTGTCTTAGGTCCAGTTTGTTGATTCATAATAATGTTTTTGCCTGCCACTCTCTGAGCTCATATGGCTATTTATATATCATTATCAGGTTCCATTGGGTCTGGGGATCACATGGGCAGCTGCCTTCCTCCTAACTGAAGCAGGAGCCTACAGTTACAAAGGTTGTGATGTAAACATTCCTGCATCAGATATTATATCTGGACACTGCAGAAAACATGTCTCCAGGATGAAGCATTGTCGAGTTGATACTTTTCATGCCTTGAGATCATCCCCATGGTTTAGGTTTCCTTACCCACTGCAATGGGGTACTCCTATCTTCAACTGGAAAATGGCTCTTGTGATGTGTGTTGCGTCCATCATCTCATCTGTGGATTCGGTTAGTTTCCAATTTATATCTATAGAGTTCTTTCTTATTGTTTAGTTAATCATTGTCTCTATTAATTTCCAAGATTTGACAATAGGAGTCTTAGGCTTGTGTGGAGGAGCAATGGTTATCCACACTTTCATCTTACCTTAGTTGAGTTTCTAATTTTTAGTAGACTACAAGCTGGAATAATGACATTAAGGATTTGGGTAGTTTCCAACTTATAGTTATAACTATTAAGATCTTTCTTACCATTTAGTTATCCATTGTCTCTATTAATTTTTGTAATTGACAAATATGAGTTTAGGCTTGTGTGGAAGACCAATGGTCATTTACACTTTTGTCTTATCTTGGCTAAGTTTCTGATTTTAATAGAGTACAAGTTGGAGTATTGACGTTAAGGATTTGAAGTGGTTTGAAGTCCCACTGATAGAACTGGAAGAAAAATGCAATTTTTATTTTTAATTGTGTGTTGAATTTGGACTGTTCATATAATAACAACAGGGTCCTCTGTGACATTATGGTAGGATACGCATTTCACTTCAAAATGTGATCTGATAAATACTTGTCTGTGGATGAAATGCTGGTCACCAGAGATTCCATCCGCATTGGTTTTCTCGAGCTTCCTCTGTTACCATTCAGTAGTATCAACGATTTTGCTACAAGTACTTACTATTTATAAGTAGAGTGCTACAAGTTTACACCTTCACTACTGGAAAGTTTGTGAATCTAAGTTCTACTTGTTGAAGAACAAATAAATTGGTATCTGGCTTTTCACTATAGTTTTGAGATAAAAAAATAAGTTAGTACTATTAGAATCAGCCTCCTGTCATTTATTTTTTAGTTTTGTTCCATAGAACTTCTAGCAAGATTTCTAGAATGTTTTCATTATTTGCTTTTAATTTGGTGGTAGGTTGGCTCATATCATGCGACATCATTGTTGGTGGCATCAAGGCCTCCGACTCCAGGTGTTCTCAGTCGAGGTATTGGTCTTGAAGGCCTTTCGAGCATCTTGGCTGGCCTCTGGGGGACTGGAACTGGCTCCACAACTCTAACTGAGAATGTGCACACTATTGCGGTGACAAAAATTGGGAGCCGCAGAGCAATTGAAGTTGGTGCCTGTATTTTGATTCTTCTATCACTTATAGGTAAGTGTTAATGAACTGCTATTGGTAATAATTGAACCAAAAATCTCATTTTTGATAATGCAAAATGCATAACGGACATGTTATTTGTTCCTTGCCTGCTACAATGAGAACTGTTGAGGTACATGGATAAATTGGATAACATGTAGGGTTCTGTCTAGATGTTTCTGAGAGAGCCAAGGAAGAGTTGGTTGATGGCTACCTATTCTTTGTGGCATATGTATAGGAATCTCCTATTTTAAAAATGCAAATTAATTGAAATTCAAGGAATGCTTGAATATGAAAATAAAAATTGGGATATAGTGTTACTAGTTAAAGAATTGATCCTATGAACATGGATGAATTAAAAAATCTAATTTTTTTTAATGCTACTTTATTTGACTTTTATTTTTCCCTCACTAAGGAATGGAAATATTTTAATTTCACTACCATATTATTTGTCAAATTTTGTTTTTGTTTCGTGAAAGAGTTGGAAGGTACGTGGAACTTTTTCATATTCATGTAATTATTTTGTCAATCTCGTAGTTTAGGCCACTATAATCAAACTCTAGATCTGTCCCTGATATGAAGGATAATAAGCTGTAGTTTTCTATGGTTTTTCGTAAGTAGGAACTGGTATTGTTTTTTTGAAAAATGAATAAATTACATTAACTATAGGCAAAGCTAATACAACATTCCAATGAGTTCTAGTGTATAAGCCTTAATTTAATTACGGTTTGATTGTAATGTCAAAATATATAAAACATTACAATAGGCAGAACTATATCAACATTCTAAACTGATTAAAGCTTCTATCTGCGTTTCATGTCCTATGAGAGAGTGCTTTGCGTATTCTTTGCAAAAATTGCTGATCTATTCCAGTTGACAATCTTATCTACTAGTTGGTACTTCCCTTCTTCTGTGTTTGTAAACATTCTGCTATTCCTTTCCTTCCAAAGTGCGTAGACAGTAGTCGTGAAAGCAGTCGTAAGAAGTATTTCATTAGGCATACCTTGCTTGGAGTTTCTAATAACCCAACTCAATGTTTGATCCCAGTCATACATGTAGTATTCTCCTACAATCAAATGTGGTATCTTGCTCCAGATTGCTTTAGAGAATCTGCAAAGAAAAAAGAGATGATCTCTATCCTCCATTGCCATTTTGCATGATACACAACTAGAGTCTACATTGCCATGCCATTGGCTTTTAGTCTTAAGCCTGTTTTGAATCGCTAGCCAAGTGATTAGAGAGGCTTTAGGATTCAAGGGGTTCCTCCATAGAAGATTGAACAAGGAACCTCAGATGATTTGTTTACGAGTAACTGGTGGCAAGACTTATTTGTGAATTTTCCATTCGAACTGAGAGTCCAAGTGATTTCATCGTCACTCTCTACATCACTCAATTGAGGAAAGTATTCCATTAGAGAATTAAAGCCTCTAAAGTTTCCCCTCCATTCACCATTCCATATCAGAGATGAGACTTTAAGGTTCAGTGGGATTCTATTTCTCAAGTGCAGAATATTAGGGTTGTGAATTATAGGACTCAAATCTAGCCAATTGTCAAACCAAAATCAGGTTTTTTCTCCATTACCAATCTTATGCTTGTTCCACAGATAAACAGTGTCCCTCAACTTCATCATTTGTCTAAAGATCCAAGAGACATCTCTTGTGAAAGATGCTGTTAGGGCTGATGGCAATAATACTAAACATAGGATATGGAGGGTATATTCACGTAGGAAGAAAGAGGGTGAGGTCA
>JAOTBA010000008.1:7898420-7910221 GCA_025629845.1 Erythroxylum squamatum | reverse complement strand
GTAATAGCCGTGTGTATCACTGATTTTCTATCAATAGTATTTGGATCTCTAGACATTCAAGCTAGAGTTTCTAACAGATGCCCGACAGAAGTTCATGCTTTTAAGGTGATACTCGTGAATCCATTTGATCCAGAGTGCTTTATGATCTGTATAGAGTCTCCAAAGCCTTTTACACATCATAACTTTTTGCATAGTGGTTATGGAAATGATCCCAAGCCCTCCATGTTTCTTTAGAATAGTAACCTCACTCTATTTGATCTTTGCATTTTTAGCGTTTTCAGTTCCTCCTGTCCATAAGAAAGCTTTAATTATTCCTTTAATCTTTTTAGTAACCTTCCTTGGCAATGCTATGTGTATTGTCCAGTCTAGATGCAAGCTGCTCGGAACTGAGGTAATAAGGATGATTCTGGCAGCATATGAGAGAAACCTGTTTTGCCAAGCATTAACTCTTGATTTTATCCTTTCAATGAGGGGCAAACAATCATTGAATTTAGGTTTGGAATAAGTGATAGGACCCCCAAGGTAGCTGAAAGGAGTTGAATTCACATTAAGCCCAGCAATTCTACTTAACTGAACTAGATTCCTCACATCATCTGATAGATACAGGCTGCTCTTTTCAATATTATGCTTTAATCCCGACCATTCTGCAAATATTTCCAACACTTGTATCATAATGCTTATGGACTGAGTGTCAGCTCCACATAATACTATCAGATCATCAGCATCCATAAGATGGGTGAGGTCAATGGCATTGCATTTGTTGTGGTATTGGAATCTTCAATTACAAGAGATTAGCTTGTTAATAGCCTAGACAATCCTTCCATAACAAGGGTGAATAAGTAAGGAGATAAGGGGTCTCCCCGTCTGATTTCCTTTGGACTCTTGAAAGGTTTAGTTGGAAAACCATTCACTGGCATACTTAAGAGTAGGAGTTTGAATGCAAGTCATTATCCAATTCACAAATCTACGGGGCAGTTGTAATGCTTCAAGACATATTCTGATAAACTTCCAGCTACTTGTATCAAAATCTTTGAAAAAGTCAATTTTGATTGAGCAGCTTTTGAGTTTCTTACATGAATTATACTCCTTCAGCAGTTCTAGTAGCTGGAGGATATTGTCCCCATCGTTTCTGTGAGGAAGAAAAGCCCCTTGTGCTGAATGGTTGATAACAGTGATTACCACCTTCAATCTTTCATGCCTGCAAATGCTGTAAAAACAATCATTTTCAGATTAATTGAATGCAGAGGTCAATAACTAACAATAGAATGGACTTCTAATGATCATAAATGGAAAATATTATTGATAGTTGTAGTTTGATGAAAGCACAAGTAGCCCTTGATTCATAGGCAACATGCTTGGCTTGAGATCACTTGATTTTGACTAATTAAGTGTTTCTATTTGAGTAGGTTTATTAATTGAATTAACATAATCTGTTCATCTTTATGATATTGGAACTTCCATATTGATGGCTAAGTTTGATGTCTTCCACGTGATGATGTGTGTGGCTTGTGCTCATGCTATTTGTTATCTTTTCTTATTGTTTATTAAGAAGTTAAGCAAAAAAGAAATGCGACAGGAGTGTGCATATTTATTCATTAGTCAGTGCATCTGACACTGACTTGTGTCCTTTCCTTTTTTTTTGGTGGTAATGGGATTAAATGCTGATATGGCCTCTGTTTTATTCGGGAAGGAGTGAATTTGTGTCTTAATGTGGTGTGTAAGATGACTATATGTAGCTTTTTCTTTATAAGGTTTGTGGATTAACAGAGCCAAGGACATTAGACTTACATGTACAAGCTTTGTCCACTAACTCCACTTATCAAATGCAACTAAAGTAATACAAGTGCACTACTTCCCAGATACTCTGGTTGTAATTTTAATCGGAATTTTGCAGCTAAGATCCTGATCTTTGAACAAATTGTTGCAACTGTTGTCTGGGTCAAAATTTTCTGGTTTCTTTTTCTCTCTGATGTTTGACTTGTATTTCTCTCTTATCTCTTCTCTCTCTTTTCTGAATTCATTCTTTATGGGTTTGTGGGGCGGGCTTCTGTCATGGTGTGCTTTGATTGGATAGTTGGTACCATGGTGTGAACAGTTTGCTTGCTCCTGATCCTGTTGATCGCACAAAGTCCTCTAAGAGTTCCTGTTTGAATTCTTCTGGAGCAATTTGCTTTGAGGATATTATATCTAATGATAGAAGTGAACACTGTTTGGTAGACATCATTTTATTTTCTACCTTGTGCTATTTTGTAATAGTTTTTGCATGATCATTTTTGGGATATACATACAGGCAAAGTTGGAGGTTGTATAGCTTCAATTCCTGAAGTCATGGTTGCTGCACTCCTCTGTTTCATGTGGGCAATGCTAACAGCATTAGGGTTGTCAAACCTGCGGTACAGTGAGGCTGGAAGCTCTAGAAATATCATTATAGTCGGCTTGTCATTGTTCTTTTCCCTTTCAATACCGGCGTACTTTCAACAATATGGCATCTCTCCAAATAGCAACTTGTCTGTTCCAAGTTACTTTCAGCCTTACATTGTTGCTTCTCATGGACCAATCCGCAGCAAATACGGAGGGGTATGCTTTTTGTTCTTATATTGTTTCAGCATGTTTCTTAGCTAGTTCTAAGATTAATGTAACTGAGAAGCTTCTTTGAATATAAATTCCTGTATCTTCTTGTGTGCCTGCACTCCTTTATAGATTGCTTTTGGTTACTAGACGTGGTTATTGTGTTTTTAACAGTTGAACTACGTTCTCAACACATTACTATCATTGAACATGGTGATCGCATTTCTTGTGGCTGTTATCCTGGACAACACTGTACCTGGTAGCAGCCAAGAACGTGGGGTATACGAGTGGTCAGAACGTGAGGCAGCAAGGAGTGAGCCTGCTGTTACTAAGGACTACGAGTTGCCTTTCAGAGTTGGCCGAATTTTCAGATGGGTAAAATGGGTTGGCCTTTGAGTTTGAGAGACCAAATTGCATCTAATATTGGGAAAACACCAGCTGATTCTGAAAATGTGTATATTGGAGGATCTGATTATGATTGTTGTAATTTTGTATTACGGACAATGTATGTAGTTTTCAGTTTTTGAGTCACTGAAGAAGGATTTTGTCCTTGTACTTTGATCCCACCTTCATCATATATATTTATTCCAATTTATATTATCCAACCTCCATTTTAATGTTTCAATATTATAATTCAAAATGTGATATAATGATCTTTAAGTACAAGAATAAAATTAAAATCTCACTTTTTTTAAGTAAAATAGATATGATTCTTACTAAACTATATCACATTATTTAAATAGATTTTGCTAAATGTCACACGCCTAATCAGTTTCTCCGAGATAAATGTTATATAAATAATATGATATATTGGCATAAAAATACGTGTTGCTAATGTAATGTAGTTTAACTCTTGACACCATACCGGTCGGAGAATGGAACGAGATAAAGTTTTTATGTACTGGGTATGAATATTGGTCAGTACAAACTTGTTTCGTTTGGTACCAATCAGTATTTATAATACTAGCCATATATTAGTTGGTACCGAAAATTTTGAAAAAATAGACCTATTAACAAAATTTTGAAAATTTTTACCTCCCTCCCGCCAAGCCCCTTCTTTCTTTTTTTCAAAATTTTTTAATTAGTTATTTAGTTCAATTTTTATTGTGATTTTTTAATTTTTATTTTTAAAATAAAATACAAATTTTTATTACTAATAATAATTATACATTAAATAAAACTTAAAAATAAATTTTTTGATTTAAATTTATTTTAATCTTTTATATAATATTCATTAAAAAATATTTTATCTTTTAAAATAAATAATTTAAAATTATTTTTTATAAACTAATATTTATTTTATATTTTTTAATTATTAAATTAAATTATATTTGAAATTTATATACTTTAAAAACATTTTAAAATTTAATTATATTTATTAATAATTATTAAATTAAATTAAGATATTTATAATTTTATTAATAATTAATTTTAATTAATTAAATATAATATATTTAATTGATAGTAAATTAAATAATATATGTTTTTATTTCATATTTCAATTCTACTTGGTTGTTTCCTTATCACGAACTCTCGTTGTAAATTGTAATAATTTGATAGTTAAGGATATTTATTGTTATTTTTATTAGATATTTTGATGTAATTATCATTTATTATATAATGAAAATTAAAATTGTAATATTTTAAATACTTTGTATTTTTCTTAATTTTATATTTATACGATGATTATTGCCTTTTTTCATATAAATTGTAATTATTATTTATATATGAAATATCTGAAAATTATTATTATTTCATATTAGTTGTGATTATTATTTATTATTATGATTTTTGGAGGTAGGGTTAAAAGTATACAGTACAACTGTATAATATGACAATGGATTATTTGGCAAATTTTTAAAAAACTTAAGGACTATTTCGTAAATTTAAAAAATTACCCGAAACGGTACCCGGTATTAATCGTTACTAGTACAGTATCTTACTAGAATTCATTTCGGTACCAATGCCGATACGATATTCGCAACATTGACTCATGCTCCTGCACATCTTAGTGTATTGGAGTGCATGTTTTAATAGTGAATATAACTAACAGTAGCTGTTCTAAGATTCAACCGGGTTGGAGCACTCTATTTTTGTTAAGGTATTTCAATCTTGTGTCAATTATGTCCACATATTTGTGTGGATCATACATAAATATATGTATGAGATTTAATATAATAGGGTAAGAATTGAGGAATCAATTCACCTGTTCCTGTTTCCGTGTGCCACCTTGTGCCCCTCTCCACATGGATGGATGGAGAGAGGCACAAGGTGACTGTTATTTAATGTATGAATGGATGAATGGATGGAGATGAGCACAAGGTGACACATGAAAAAGGTAACAGCCACCTTGTGCCCAAAATGCCCAAAAATTGATTAACTGGTTGGGCACAGGATGGCTGTGCTCTATTTCCAGTGTCACTTTGTGTCCAATAAATCCTAGCCATCCATTAACATTTAACGGATGACTGAGATTCTCAGAGCATAGGGTTACACTTAGAATTGGGCAAGGGGATTTGATCCCTAACTGGATGAGTGGATACAATTCCTCCCCGATTCTTTGATTTTAGTGTATGCATCGCCCCAGAGAGAACAGAACTGAACAGATCAATTGGATGAATTTGATTCCCACCCCAGACGCCACTTTTGCTTGTGATAAACAACTAATGATATAATATTTACCTTTTATTAATTTCTACTAATTAAATTAAAAATAATTCTGTAATGAGATATTCAATTTTAGAAATAAATCAAAAAAAATTAAAAAGATATTATTAATGATGTAAAACTAAAAAATAAAAAATAAAATAAAATAGGAAAAAGTCAAACTGTTCACGTGAGCCCATAGTTTCTTATCCATCCTAGCCTGAGAGTCTCGCATGTCAGGAATTGCTACCGTTTCTACCTGCTGCTGCCTACTTCATGATAATTAAGGTGAGTTGTAGCCAAAACTTGTCTTCTACTGCCTCTTAATTGTTGTCATCTTTCACCGATTAAATGTTTCAGTAATTTTCCTTAATCTTACTCTTTACCTACTTATACCAATAACATTTGTTGAAACACGAATGAGTAACCCAATTGATCTTGACCGCTCACCAGAGAGGAGACTGATTTGCTAATTTGTAGAAACAAAAAGGTGAATTTAGGCGAGAGGGAATTCAGGGATGAAGAGATGTCCCCTAATCAGTGGTTGTTGTCCGAACCTGGGGCGACTACGAGGTCTTTCTTGGACGTTTTGGGGGCAACGGCTCACTGCCTTGGATTGCTACAATCTAGGTGGACCAAGCAGAGGAGGATATCACTCATGATACCCAAAGGACCAAGGTACTGAATTCTGCCCTAAATTGGTCTCCACTGTTGAACAGAAAAGGGAAATGAGAAAGCCATGGATGAAATCTTTGATTGTTAAAGTTTTGGGACTTGATATCTCAAAGAAAATGAAACAATTCTGGTCACCGATTAATGAGCTTGTGTTGATCGATCTAGGAAATGGCTTCTTTTTGGTTCGTTTTTCTTCTGATGAAGACTATGATAAAGCTCTGAAGCAAGGCCCTTGGATGGTGCGTGATCACTATCTTACGATGAGAGAATGGCACCCTAACTTTAACCCATGGACAAAGCCCCTGACGAAGGTTGCAGTCTATTTTAGATTCCGATGGAGTATTCTCATGGGCATTTTCTGAAACAGCTGGGTCATAAAATTGTAATGTTCTCAAAGTAGCTCATATTATAATATCTTAAACCCGAGGAAGGTTTGCTAAATTTGCGTGGAAGTTGATTTAAACAAGCCCTTACTTGCGTGGAAGTTGATTTGCGAGGAAGCAAAGTTCTTGCGTTTTTTTTTTTTTTTTTGAGAGAAATAAAGTTCTTGCTTTGGTCCATGGATGGCAGTGAAGAAAAGAACTCGTGGGCCTAACAAAGGCAAAGTGGGTCGGTTGTCCTACAACATAGGCTCTAGATTTGAGCCGCCGGATTTGGATGATGAGGGTCAGTTAGACGATCAAGGGGGAAATGTGCTTTCTCAGCAGGCCCGGGAAGTGGAGGGTGAAAACGCGGAGGGGAATGAGCTTAGCTGCTCAAAAAATTCTACGGGAGAAGTCGAAAAGAGCCCAAATGGAGAAGCCCATAGTGGAAACCACATCAAGACCCATCATGAAAGCCTATATCCAAAATGCTGATGTATTGTTCTTAATATTATTATTAATAATTTTGCAATTAAAAATATATAAATTATTTATCATGATTATTTGTACGTTTATTATAACCATTTAGTATTTTGTTAAATAATTTGACTTGTCACTTAATTATAAATGTTAAAATTTAATAATAATAATAATATACTTTTAAATTTTACATAACTTATTAGGACTTTTCTTTTTATTTTGTCCGGCTCCGGCATATAAAATGTTAGCAACGAGTTCATTTCTAATCACCTACTACTGCCGTGTGACTTGAACAAAAGTTGCAAAAAACTTGTTTATGTTAGACGTGGAGTTCACAAAATTGAACAAGTGGGGTTGGCAAAAAAAAAAACACAATACAACATAAAAAATAGCAACAATCATAACTATTGAAGAAAAAGAGGGTAGAGGAGTAAGACCCTATGATATTGTTCATAGTTTTGGGTGTTTTAGTCAGAGTTTATCTAGAATGCAATTTTTATAACGTTAAAATATTGGAACAACTCAGATGGCTGCTGCTAAATTTGACGCTTATATATATTCTTTATCTAGATTAGTTGACGCCAATGGTTGCATTAACGGGGCTCCATCTGGCTTGGTTAGTTAATGATACGTGTCAATCCAACTTGTTCGTTTTGGCGATGATAAGAGCGTTCACCTTTCTCCATTTGACTCACAACCACTCTGACCGAGCCTGACGATTGAATAGACAGCATCATATTTGTATGGTATGTACATGAAATCGCCTAATGCTATCTTAGCGCCATATAGTTATGAACTAGTAGGTTTCTATAGATTAGTAGCCTAATTAATCATTGAATGAACAGCATCCTATTTTATAATATCAACAATGGAATATTTTAGTTTTGTAAAGTTGAGCTGTAATAACAAGACATTTTGAGCTCTCAAAAGTGTGACTCGATAGTTAAGATCGGAGTTTAGTTTCAATTAGTTCCAGGTTAGATTTTATGTTAGTCCCTCTTGTAAAAATTTGGGGCAGCCGAAGTTTTACCTATAAATGGAGAACTAGTTGAGTCCTTGATAATGAGGTGCGCCCGCTTGGCTCGCCTGTGAGGTGGTACGCCAATTAAATCCTTGAAGAAGTGTGCTCTCTTGGCTTGCCTATAAATTTCCTCGAATAAAAAAAAAGATATTTTGAGTTTATTCGAAGTAAGTAAATATCAGCAAAGGGCTTATTATCGACAATTGTTCGGAGGCTGATTAAAAGGCAAGAAGTTTGGTTGTTGGGTGTGAAAGCAACGGCATTGATATGTACCCTGACCCGTGCTCACGGGCACTTGCTTATTGCGTGTGAAATTCAACATTCCACTCAAAACTCAAGCCAACAAGACAGAAAATGGAAGAATTGAACAACAACCCTACTTAGCAGAATTACTTCACCAGATACCCCTACTTAGCGCGGATTTTTCCCCCTCCTTTTTTCTTGCCAAGTGTAACCTTGATTAGATAAAGAGTTGTTATCAATTATCAAAGCGCAACAGTTATTTGGTAATTGTCTGTTTGCAAAATGCCTTCAACTATTCTGACCTAATGTAAATGTAATATCGGACATCTTAATCTTATTTGCTCCACAAGTGGTGATTGATGTAAATATTTTATGACCATTTGAGATTCACAATAAATGAAGCAAAGCAATCTACCATTACCAGGTTTAGAAAAAGATGAAGACTATTACGTACCGGGTCATTATCTTCCCATACAAATCACGACAGGAATCTAGAAGGGTATATTCAAAATGCTAGTTTGTTGTAATTAATTCATGATTGTGAGTACTCAGCACAGCGCTGTATGTAAAATAAGCGATTTGATGGAGTCCTGTCAAAAGAAACTCCGCATTCGCTTGACCTGGAAAAAGAAGAATCACTTTTAGTTATGGTAAGACTCGGGATAAAGATTGGCGTGTAAAAACGTAGTTTCAGCAACAGAGCCGATGATCGTTGACTGTGAAGATGTTAAATACCTTCCCCTGTATAAGGCTTCAAATCGTGATGAAGTCCTTTTTGTCTATATATATACCGAAAAACTGCAAACTAACTTATAGGCATCGATTTGAAATTAGACTGGACCAACCGGTTTGATCGGTGACCGGTAGGTTATCTGGTTCGGGTGATTTTTAAAAATCAGTTCCCAATTGAATTAGTGCGAACCGGTGAAAACCGGTCAATTGACCGGTTAAACCGGGACTTGTTAAACCGGTTAGACATTGGTTCAATAAATTTTTTTATTTTTTTATTTTGCTTTTTTTCTTTCTAAAATGCTGATGTGTTTTTTGATTCTTTCAAAAGTAAACCCACATTTTCTCCAGAAATCTAACAGAAGTATAGAAATTTATATTATTTAGCATATTTTTATATCTTTAATATTACTAATATTATATATAATTAAAATAATTATTGCGTAATTATGACGTCACACCGATTCGACCGGTGATTGAACCGGTTGAACTAGTGATCAATAAAGCCCTCGATTCGATGTCCGATTCGAGTTTCAAAACCTTGCTTATAAGTGACGAGGAGACAGTTAATTAGGTAAATATGGTCTTAAAGAAACATGTCGTCACATGATACGTAAAATGTGTGCTTGTTTATTAGTTACCCAAAGTTGCATTACAAGATATTTGCAACTTGTCAAATTGTTTATTAGTTATTCAGAAGTTAATTTGACTTGAGTTGGTCTTAATAGTATGCAAGAGATTTAATGAATTCAGTATAAATTTTTGTCATTAGAGATGTGAAAAGAAGACGCAGAAAAAACAAAGTAGAGAGAAGACGGAGAGAAGAGCAGAAGACTGGAGAAAAAGTTGGACAAAGTAAAAAACAATTAAAGCATCCAACACAAAACCTGGTGTTTTAGTCCGTTACAGCATGCGTGTCACGTTAGGTTACTGTGTAGCAAGCAGATTGGTTGGGGTAAGAGGTGGGAAGTAGGTCCACTAGAAACTTGTGTTTTGAATTCAAACTTTGGATAATTAAATATGATGACTTGGTTAGTTTTGTATTAGTTCTCGTTTTTATAATATTAAATAATTATTTTTACATAGCAAAACATGACATTTAAGTACTATAAGACAATTTTAGAATTACTTAAACATTATATTCATTTTGCTAAAATAACATGCATTTTTAAAATTAATAACGTCATTTATAAAGAAATGTGTCCTCTTTAGTCCTATGAATTCTCTATCCTTAATTACCGGAAGGAGATCGTACGTCTGTTCCGGTGCCATCCTTGTTTCAAACCCTCCCATTATTTTATCGTAAAACATGTAAATGGAAGGGATGGAACCGGTAAAGTGTGACATGCGACCTCAAGATCAGTAATCGAGGTATAAGTAAATTAGTTTTGACACGGTTTACTGTATATTGACCAGAATATTGCACCAGATCCAAGTTCAGAATTCTTCCTAATTATGTGGAGGAAAGCTCTTGCATTATATGATTCACATTAGAAAGGCAAAATAGATTCAGACGGTTGGTTAAACGTAGCTCAAACTGGTCTAACGAAAACAACATAAGTTTAGACGGTTAAAAGAAATGTGGAAGATGACTTGAACCCCTTGGACATATGGATTCATCACATGGTTTTGAGGAATAGAAGAACAATAAGTATGCTTCACATGGGAGGAAAACAAACATGTTGAAACGTAATTCTTAATGAGAAGACCATGCGTGGTTTCAATGAATCGAATACAAATAGGAGTAAGTGAATGCGACCATTCACTCGCAGGCTTATGTGCATGCCCGACCGACCAAACAACACATAGTTTAATCTTTATTTATATTTAGTGTGTGGTCAACACTAATTTGACGATTCTCAAGGACAGATTTTGATCAATCAATTGACGACGATTGGTTCCCTTTTCATCGATCTGCTGGTCCCAAACTTGGCTTTAAGAGAGAAGAAACACGTGATAGGGCTTCCTAATTGCAGCAAAAATGTCGCAAAACTTCTTGTTGGTACCACAAGACGAGGCATGTATGGCATTGGCATAGAAAATTAAGGTGAAAAGTTGAAAAGTAGTCCTGGAAGCTTACGTACATGTAATCTTAAAACACGTGGTGTATTCAAACGACCACGAAGTTTCTTTGAATGCATATGTTTTTTTGGATAATGGTGAGCCAGTCCACTGTTTTGTTCTCATTAGATAAATTGTTGGATTCCTTACAATCTATCTGTAATTAAAGACTTATTATTAAAGAATATATTTGATCTAAATCATATTTACAAATTTTAACATTTCCAAATAAACATCGTCTTCAAAATTTAAGATGATTATATTCTTTTGTCGCAATTCTAACATAACAAAAACTCTCAAAATAAAGTTAGTTCAGCAATTAATAATGAATGCATATGTTGTTGGTTGAAACATAAAGGACGTACATAGGTATCCATGCCACAACTGGACCTTCTTTGCATGTTTAGAACGTAACAAACAGAGAATGGCGGAGAAAGGGAGGCAATAGCAGCGGCCATAAACTCTAGATCCCTACATCCCATGTGGGTTGGGAGGCATGTGTGGTACTCAAGACAATTGGTTGTGTGCTGTCCTTTTCTACTTTTTTTTTTTCTAGTGGAGTCTGAAATTAACCTGTATTTCATCTGCACTTCCTTTGGAAGAACTACTGTAAAAATTTTATCTTTTACAAAATTTTAAAGTATATATATATACTCTAAGATTTTTTAAAAATATACCTACTATTTCATCTGCACTTCCTTTGGAAGAACTACTGTGTGATCTCGACTG
Source organism: Erythroxylum squamatum (assembly GCA_025629845.1). Classification (NCBI taxonomy): domain Eukaryota; kingdom Viridiplantae; phylum Streptophyta; class Magnoliopsida; order Malpighiales; family Erythroxylaceae; genus Erythroxylum; species Erythroxylum squamatum. The sequence goes on along the minus strand of JAOTBA010000008.1, from coordinate 7,898,707 downwards.
TCGAATACTTGCAAAACAAATAAAGACACGCCGGGGGTTGGTTCCCAGAAAGCCCCTTCGACGATCAAGTTAGTCTTTTGTAGAATATTTGGCTGCTAAGAACAGAGAAGAAGCTAGGGTAGTAATCTCGTACCTGTATCACGGTAGAATAGTACCTTATATATGTCGTGGATGCTAGGTTTAGGTATTTACGTAGATCTTTGTGTTTGTATGGGAGTCTAACACCTGATGGGCCGAATGGGCCGTGGACGTGTGGAGATGGGCCTGGGCCTAGCACAGCCGACCCA
>JAOTBA010000008.1:7885243-7898320 GCA_025629845.1 Erythroxylum squamatum | reverse complement strand
GGAAAGAGATTTGTGGAATTCGTCAACATACGGGAGAAACACTTTACGAATATTGGGAAAGATTTAAAAAATTATGCGCTAGTTGTCCGCATCATCAAATAACTGAACAATTGTTAATTCAATATTTTTACGAAGGACTTTTGCTTTCTGACAGGAGCATGATTGAAGCTGCCAGCGGTGGTGCCTTAGTCGACAAAACACCAGCGGCCGCTAGAGAGTTGATCGCAAACATGGCCTATATTTATTTAATACTGATTTTAGTGATTGTGTTTTAATTTAATATTATTTATATCTTAGTTTTATGATCATTAAAATTTTTAATTATATTTAAAAATTACTAATCACTCCATATTATATTTTCATTAATATTTTAGCAAAAATTTGACATGACATCAAAGTAAACATTCACATTCTTTCAATTGTATTTTCAGTTTGAACTCTTTTTGATGTCACATAAATTGAATTAAAATTTTTAATAGTTAAATAATTGAAATAAGAACATTTAATTGAAAGACTAAAATATTATTTATCACCAAAATAAATTTATTTATTTTGGTGATAAATAATATTTTAGTCTTTCAACGATAAATATTTATCACCAAAATAAATAAATTTTTAGATAAAATATAAATTTTTAAAATATATTATTAATGCATTATTATTTCTTTGAATTTGTCAAATATTGCATTATCTATTATCGCTGTTATTATTCATAAGGTTTAAAAATGAAAATTTATCACTATTGATTTAATTTTATTTTATTTTAGAACGTAATAGTAAGGTTAAAAGTTAAAAATTTTCTGAAGTAAGTACTTTTAAATATCAATTCTAAATTTTTTCAAGTGAAAATTTACTTTAATAATTTTTTAACTTTTATCAAAGAGAAAAAATATAAACTTAATAACAAATATATTGAGTTCTCTCTGTTGCCGTAGCTCTTTATTGCATATCATCATCTTCTAGCTTAATAACAAATATATTGAGTTCTCTCTGTTGCCGTAGCTTTTTATTGCATATCATCATCTTCTACCAGGTTATCTGACTCGGATTAACAAGAAATACTTCGCGACACTCGTTCTTGCATTTATTGCATTTGCAAGGGATTAATACACCATGAAGACACATCCCAAAATATCATCTCCATTTGGTGCTCATTGGATGTTTTTATTATAGGAAGCATCAACATTTTCAATACATCCAAGAATCAATCTACTCTTACCAAGTCAAAGTTAAAAAATATGAAGTAGCATGATATTATTAAAAAAGTTAATCACTGAAAAATTTAAACTTTACACAATTTTGTAATTATAATATGAAATTTAAAAGGTGATAATAAAATACTCAATTTTTTAATTTTTTGCAAAAATAATTTGACATTAGTTTCTCTATTAATAGTGCTAACGTGACAAATCACGTCAGCTATGTTACGACACACGTAGGAAGCATGTGTCATGTCAAATCTACATCAAGCTTTAATAAAATAAAATTAAATTAAATTAAACAGTAAGAAAAATAAATAAATAAATAATTACAAAAGCTTAAGTCCCTCTTCATCCCTCTTCATCCTCTACTCTCTATGTGTGCACCACTTCACTTAAACAGAAGCTGGCATTGTTGCTAGTTTCATCTTCAGTGGTGTATCTCTCCCTTGGAGCACCACTCACTAGAGGTGTAGCACCCACCGTCTTAGTTTTCTTTGGTGACTGCTTACGAGCCCTCCCCATCTCATAAGAGTTGAGACTTTCGTGGTCATAAATTAACACATTACTTATGGAGTACCTTAGAGTAGGGAGGCAAAATAATGGCTTGTTGTTATTGTTGCGGTGGTTGTGGCATCACCTATTCCGTTGTGAACCGTAGAGGGTTGGTGAAATTTTTGATAGTTATCATAAATAAAGAACTTTTTAGAATAAGAAAGTAAGTTAGTAAGAGAAAAGAAAATTGAAAATTTTCAAATGAAAGAAAATTGAGACTAGGTTTGGAATGAATGAGTAAATTCGAAGAGGAACTTTAACTACACATTTAACAAGATAAAGATCAATTTTTAAGGCTTTGGGTGGCAGAAAGAGAAGTGTTTCAAGTGTGGCATGTAAGATTTTTTTTTTTTAAAATACCTAACCTTCCTACTGCTCGTGTATGGTCCATTTAATGCATTTACCCTCTGCATGCACATGTTATCGCCCATACTCTCGAGCTTCTTCCTCTGTGATGGACAGAGGTATAGAGACGGATATAAAGATTGTTTTTGGGTCCCTATCCTCACTAACGCACTAGAGTACACCATCGATCGTGCTAAAGAGAGAGGCTAGAAGATTCAAAAACTCAGAGACAAAGAGGATTATCGATGGGCAATGGCTGGAGGTATTTTGTTTCGGTTATGCTTCCGTTGTTTTATATGCATGTATCTTTGACGTATTGTTATTGTATAAGATGCATGCTTTTGCTGGGTTAATTTACATTTGGTATCAGAGCTTTAGTCCATGCCTCTGTCTTGCTTTATAAACCACCAAAAGACATGCCTCTGTTTTGCCCTGTTATGGTTAAGTTTATGTCGAAAACATTTTTTTTGAGTTTGTTGAATTTTGGACGTTTGTACATGCTGGAGATGTTAAAGTTGTGTTTTGTGCTCCATGGAGTGCTCGACGGTGACAAAACCATGTAGGGAGGAAGGGACGATGATGGTCGTACGTTAGGCTTCGGACGTTGCCATTTATGGAGCATTGCATGGTCGGTTTTGCTACGTCTCGTGCGCGTTGCCTAGTCCTCCTCATCCCATTGCCGGCCTTCCTACAATTTTGGCGTCTTCTGCTCGCCAAAACCGTCGAGGCTTCGACGGGTCTAGCCGGGTCAGACCCGACCCGGCTGGAGATTGAAGACGACCTCTGCGTTAAATTTTTTAAAAAAATTTATTAATATTAATTTTGTTAATATTAATGATTAATTGGGTTAATCAAGACCTAACACTTATGTTGTGATTTTAAATTATAAAAATCATTTTTGGTATTAATTTTTTATGAAAATATTAATTTTTAATTATGTATGTCTTATGTTAGAATTGAAGTTTTTGACATGCATATTGTAATTGTTTAATTTTTGCACAAATTACATGTGATTAATTTAAAATTTTACGTGTATAAATTTATGATCATTATACATGCAAAATTAGATTAAATAATTTGTGCATTATTATTTGATTTATTTGCATTATTTATTAATTGATGTAAATATTTAGGCTTTATTTAAGCTTATGATAACGTGAGTGATCAATATGATGTTAATTAATTGGGAGTAGTCACAACATCTCAAATTAATTACAATTATATATTTAGCCTTAGGATCACATTAAATCGTTAATTGTAATTAATCATACGTGATATGATAAAATCTACCTATAGGAATTTTGTTATATTTGTATAATTAATTATGATGAAATATCGGATATATTTCTTAATCTACCCACAGGAATTAAGAGAAGGAACATAATTCAATAGTTTGTTATAAAGTTATAGATGAATCTAACTTAGTAGAACTTTAGCCTATAGGCAAGTCTTAGCAAATTAAAAATATATGCTTATTATATATAATTTGAGACCAATAATAATTTATGCTTTACCAATGTAAAACATGCTTTTAATAGATGAATATTTCTGATATTAAGTATGATATTCCCGAATTGAGAGGTGACAACTATAAAGTGTGGAATGAGAGAATTCTGCTTTATTTAGGCTTGATGGATATAGACTATGCTATTACGAAGGATGAACCACCGAGTATAACTGAAACCAACACTCCAAACGTTATTGCTCTTTATGAAAAATGGGAGAGATCTAATCACCTCTCTGTAATGTCCATAGAGACCAAAATAATGTCATAGATCTATTGAAAGCTATTGATGAGCAATTCGTTACATCTAATAAGGCTCTTGTCAGCACCTTAATTATTCAGTTGTCATCCTTGAGGCTCAGTAGAATAAAGGGTGTACGTAATCATATCATGCGTATGAAGAACATAGCGACTCAGCTGAAAGTCTTGGAGATTACTATATCGAAATCTTTCCTGGTGTATTACATTCTGTGCACTCTACCCTAACAATTCGATTCTTTCAAAATCTCTTATAACAACATAGGGACAAGTGGTCGATTAATGAACTGTTGACCATGTGTGTGCAAGAAAAGGAGAGGTTGTTGATGGAAGAAGGTGAAAGGGTGAATTTAACCGTTTCAGGAAAGAAGAGATAGGATAATGTCAAAAACAAGGGAAAAAGCAAAATTTATCCTCAATCCTATATAAAGAAACCGTCAAAGTGTTTCTTTTGCAAGAAGAAGGGACACATGAAGAAAGACTACACTAAATTTAATGCTTAACCCTTCATCACGCACACATTAACGCCCATGCTTTCGAGTTTCCTCCTCTGTGATGGGCAGAGGTGTTAAAACAGTTTAAAAACTAGTTTTGAGTTCCTATCCTCATATAGCACAAAGCAATACACCATCGTATCGTGCAAAAAGGAGAGGCTAGAAGATTCAAAATTTAGAGATGTTCCTGGACATTGGTAGAGCAGTGACTGGAGGTATGTTCATTCGGTTATGCTTCTGTTGCTATATACAACAATAATATGCATGTGTCTTTGCTTACACATAAATGTTCTTGTGTTATGAGATGCATGTCATGTTTTATCATATACATCCATACTTTGTACTCACCTCCCCTTTCCTTGGAAGAGCTACTTCATCCCTTCGTTCCTATGTTGCTTTTTTTTGGTTCTAACGTAGCGGAGAAATGAATCCAGTTATAAAATCAAGTCAAATACCTTCTAAGAATGAATCGTCGAACATCAGTTTCGTTGACGTCACGAGTATTATAATAAGGGACATTTTATTTTGCCCGAATTCATTTAATTGGTAAGTAGAGTGCGCATCTATCGATTGATTAGATTATTATTAATACTCGTATAATTTTTTTTATTAAAATTTGATGTATTAAATTTAAAAAAAAATAACAAATCAACACAGATAAATTCTATCACTAATTAGGATATATATATATATATATTATAAATTCTGATACCTTATTTTATAAAATTAAAATTAAAATATATTAGATATTTTGTTCATAATTTAGAATATTCAATATAGCTTACCTTCAATTTTTTAATAGAAACTTTGTGAAAGATTGATGGAAGCCTTATGTAAATAGTCCCATTAGTATATTTGTGACCAAACAGAAGTTACACTGAAGTTTGGTACTAAAAGGTGCCATACCAAAGTAAAACGAAAGTATAACAAAATATAAGGAGCCATTAAAAAGGATATCGAAGTTTATAGGCTAAAATTGATATTTAAGATGGGACGTGTGTCAAAACAGTTTCTATGGAAAATGAGAAAATGAAGCAGGCCAAAGGAGGTGTGTTCTGAGCAGGGTAAAGTGAGTGATCTAATCTCCAAAACTCTGAATATGTAGGATTCAAGACGTGCGATAGAAAATCTTCCTTACAATTATAGTTTACCAGAATAAGTCAAGGTTACCTTTACTAAGAATAGAATAAAATCCAAAAAGTTTTGTTGTCAACATCCATAAAGTTTGAAGGAAACAGTGATGCGTAGTAGCTTTGGGCACTTGCAACATTACGGAATCGTAATGTTTATATCCAAAACATAAAAAGTAGGTCGAAAGAGGGAGACTGCAAAAGGCGTAAGTAACAGTATAAGGCAAGACTAATCCTTCATACGCTCAGTAATAATACGACACAAGAACTGGAATAACAGGCATTAGTTAGTATCCAAAACAAGATGGCATGAAATGATAATTAAGCAAGTGAAATACAAAAATATGTGCAAGGCAAGTGGCACAGGGGCCAATGATGGATGGGTACAGCAGAGAAAAGGAAGAAAACAAAAATGACGACGTGGAAACTGTTAGTACAATGGGTTTGGCTGGCCCATCCCATTTTCTAAGACGGAGGGAGGAGAGGAGAGGAGGCCAGATTTATTTATTCTAATTTATTGTTTGTTTAAAAACAAATTAATCAGGATTAAGAAAGAAAAAGAAATTGAAAAAATCAGAGAGAGGGGGTTAGGTGTGAGATTGACCGAACCACCTCCCAGAAAAGACTTGTCTACTCCATGGTATAAAACCCCTCAACACCCCCACCTTCTTTTCTCAGCTTGACGTTCCCTTCGATAGAGAACACCAAGCTTTTCACTACCCACTTAATTAGCCTATTTTGCACACTTTAATTTGCATTCTTTTTACCTGATTTTCCTCTTGTCATCTTCAATTTTTCTGTTTGGCTCCAAAACGGATCGCTTCCGGAGGTCAAGAAGAAGCAGTGTTTATGGCTGTTCATACTCTATTCCCTCCCTCTTCGCTCAAGTCGTCTTTTCACCAGACTCCGCCACCACTCGCCCGACTCTCTCCGCATAGAGTCACTGTTATTCACTGTATTCATCGACCAGACTCCGCCCATTTCGTCAACGGCGTCGCCTACACTCGAGCCGACTGGCAAAGTTCCTGCGCTATCCTTGCCAGCAAAGTTCTGTCTCACCAGCAACCCACTGATCATACCAGTGGAGACGCCAGTGGCGCCGATCATGTCGCTTCAGTCAACGGCCACAAGACCTCTATTGACCTCAGCCTTGTTCCTATCAAAAAAGAGGTAACTCAGGGCACTAACAATGGCAAGATACAGAAACCACTCACCATCACCGACCTTTCTCCGGCGCCAATGCATGGATCTCAACTGCGCGTGGCTTATCAGGGAGTTCCCGGCGCATACTCCGAGGCGGCCGCCGGAAAGGCGTATCCGAACTGCGAAGCAATTCCTTGTGACCAATTCGAGGTCGCTTTCCAAGCTGTCGAGCTCTGGATCGCAGATCGGGCGGTTTTGCCAGTGGAGAACTCTCTCGGTGGATCTATTCACCGGAACTATGACTTACTCCTCCGCCACCGTCTCCACATCGTCGGAGAAGTACAGTTACCGGTTCACCACTGCCTCCTAGCACTCCCAGGTGTACGCAAGGAGTACATTACCCGCGTCATCTCGCACCCTCAGGCACTCGCTCAGTGCGAGCTGACTCTCACGAAGATGGGCCTCCAAGCCGCGAGGGAGGCTGTGGACGACACGGCGGGAGCGGCGGAGTACATAGCAGCGAACAACCTACGCGACACGGCGGCAATAGCGAGCGCACGCGCGGCGGAGCTCTACGGGCTGCAAATCCTGGCGGACGGGATTCAGGACGACTCGAGCAACGTGACGCGTTTCGTTATGCTGGCGCGTGAACCGATAATCCCGAGGACGGACCGGCCGTTCAAGACGAGCATCGTATTCGCGCACGACAAGGGGACGAGCGTGCTGTTCAAGGTGTTGTCGGCCTTCGCCTTTAGGAACATAAGCTTGACGAAGATAGAGTCGCGGCCGCACCGGAACAGGCCGATCAGACTGGTGGACGACGCGAACGTTGGGACGGCAAAGCACTTCGAATACATGTTTTACGTGGATTTTGAGGCGTCCATGGCGGAGGTTAGGGCTCAGAACGCGTTGGCGGAGGTGCAGGAGTTCACGTCCTTCTTGAGGGTATTGGGTAGCTATCCTATGGACATGACTCCCTGGTGCCCTTCCAGAGGAGACTAGAAAAAGACAAAACAACAATAATAATATCATTATTATTCCAAAAAATAATCCCACTTACAAAAGTGTTAATGGGGCGCTTTATTATTATTATTTTTTTAAATATTTTTCTTCTTGTTTTGCTTTTATTTTTCTTAATTGCACAAACAAAGACTGCCAATTTGTAATTGTAACTTCTGTTGTTGTTGGTTATAATTTTTAAGGATGGTGAAGCTAAATATCTCTTTCACATATCTTAGTGTCATGTTTTCTTTGCTTGCAGTTTGCCCTTTAATCTTTATAATTGTTGATTCGGAGAAACAAAACCTTAGGTCGGACTTTGCCTTGGCAAGCTGTATTGACTATTGATGGTACTTAAATATGCTTGCTTTGGGCCTTTCACATCTGGCAGCTTTCCTAATGCCACTAGTTAGAGGACAAACTTAAATGGCACGTGCAAAAGCTTCCCTTGTGTGTAGTATTTACTTTACATAAATGTGTAATATAATCACGTGGTGGATGTCCCAACTTGTGACTTTTTAAAGTATAGTTTGTCTTTACTGACTACGATAAGTAAGAAAAGTTTACTGGCCAATTGCAAACTTCACCCATGTGTCGACATGGAGACCAAAAAGTCAGACAATTATAGACTCGAATCAAAGCTAGGCGCTGAACTTGGGTCCAGTTAATTCTTTGAATATGTTAAAGAAATAACTAAAAACACGTTTTCAACTAAAACTTTATTTTTAAGGTTAAGATTCGAGTTTTTAACACAAAGAATCCTTTTTTAAACAGCTAATTAATATTTATTTGGTGAAACAGTTGTCATCCATAACAATTAATTAAGAACGAATAATGCTGCCTATCTCGCTTTTTTTTTATTTATATACGTTAAGTATCCCAGTTAAACTCTACTAGACTAATCCTAAACTTCTAAGATTCCACTCCAAGAGCTCTAGAGGATGTAAATCTGGAACTTGAAGATCCTTCAGGTTCTTACATAACTTGTACATTTCTGTGCACAAGAAGTTGTCATATACTCAGGGACGGAGCCACAATGGAAGCAAGTGGGGGCACTTGCCCCCACTGACTCCAAAAAATTTTACATTAAAAAAAAATTATTTTAAATTTTTAACTCATAAAAATATTAAAATTTTGCCCCAACTAATTTTTTTTTTGCCTCCAGTGAAATTTTGCCCCCACTTAAAAAAAATTCTGGATCCGTCCCTGCATATACTGATTGGTCAGCTGCTGATTGATCACTGACCCTGCTCAGCATCAGGTTCTCAGCAACCTCGAGTTTCCTAATAGGTCCAACTCCCACACTACCGCTAAAAGTGAGATGTTTGTAATTGATCCAACCAAAGAGCATGCCTAGAGGGCTAAAGGATCATCAACAAGGAAAATTTTCTTCTTCTCTCATTTTTTAGTAACTCGAACTCAATACCTCCTATAAAGGAGAGCCTTAAGTGAGGAGTTGAAACTAATGTTTTAAAAACTGGACCGGTGATTGAACCGGAGAAGCAACTGATTCAAGGATTAATGGTTCAACCGGAATTCAACCGTGATCGAACCGATGACTAATAAATATATAATTTTTTATTTTATATTATATATATATAAGATAAATTTTAAAATTACTATTTAATTATTTATATAATTTTTAAAATACTATTTAATTATTTATCTAATTGTAAATTTAACTTAAACCTTCAAACTTCAAAATATATAAGTTTTTTTTTTAGTTTACCAATGCAACACAAAATAAGATAACAAAACTCACTAGTCATATTTCATCAAAAAGATAAAAAAAAGATCACTAATCACAATATTCATTCAAGTTGAAATCATCAAAATCAAGATATTTTAAATGGACCGGCTGGTTCTTTCTTTCACCGGTTCAGCTGCTTTTATCTGTCCGACCGTAAAATGAACGTTTCATGCTTTGAGTCAATCACTTACAAAAAATAAGGGCTAAATTAAATCGTTTCATGCTTTGAGTCACCGGTTCTCCAGTCCAACCGACCAGTTCGCTCTAATTTTTAAAACACTGGTTGAAACTAATAAGGCCACTCCTATTTGTCCATTGCTCGCTGTGTTTTTTTTTGGCTACAAACGGAGAAATTGAAACAGAAAAAACTACACAAACAGACAGCCCCTAATTAGCGTACGGCTCTACGGTATAAGGCGCCACTCTGGTCACGTTGAAGTTGCCCCTGAATGGTCATCGGGGGCTCTTGCATGATATGCAAACCCGGACTGACCGCCACTGCGAGGGAAGCCATCCGATCTGCGCATTGATTTTCTTCGCGATACACATGCTGGATATGCACCTCCCAGTCTCGTTGCAAAAAGCCGTGTATACCTGCCACTAAAAAAGGATCATCAGTTAAAACCGACCTGGAAGAAGCGAGGATGTTTATCACCTCGAGGGAATCAATTTTGACAATGAAACGTCTATAGCCGAGGGCCCACGCTTGGGTCAGATCAGAGTGAACTCCCTAAAGTTTGATAGTAGTAGGCAAACCCCTCTCAATGTGGTGTAAAAAATCGTGGTGTAAAAAATCGCCACACCACCTGCCCCGTGAATCCCGAAAAAGGCTCCCATCAGCAGCAACGCCGGTACGTTGGTTAACTGTGCCATCAGAATGCAAGTGTTCAAATCTAATAATCTCCATAGCTCTTAAATTTGATGAGAGCCAAATACAAGGGACGAGTTGATTTGGATCAAACAAGCTATGGAACTTCGGTGGTTTGTGCAACTGGGGCGAGGTAAGGTACGGAGATGCTAAGGTTGTCAGACATGTGGCCGTTACCATTAGAGAAGTTATTAGCTAAGTGGAAACTTACACCCATTTGGTCACGCACACCTGCTCACCAACCAATTGTTCGAGCTCAACATGTTCCCATAATAAGAGCTTCAACTCTTATCACCTTCACTTCTGAATTTTCCCTACCTACCAACCCAATTAGGTTAAGAGAGAGATTCTCTAATTTCCCCAATTTTTGGCACACATATTGATTTTCAAAAGAAAAAAAACATCTGTCTAGTAAAATAAATGCAAGAAAAAAAAAGGGTTATCTTAACTCTTAAGCTGCACAATCCTCGCATGAATCTATAGATGAGAGCATCATGAGTGTTAATTGGTAAGCAATGTCTAAGAAAATTTAAAAGGGGAGGATATGTTTCGTTTTGGGCTTAAAACGGTGGTAGCACGTGAGCAAATGCTTGCGGTGTTAGGAGGAGAGAAAGGGGTTTGGTGGATGAAGAGAAGAGTTGGGGAGGTTAGTGTGTGTGTGACTGTGTTGCGGTAGGTGAAGATTATGCTGCCAATTAGTGGTTGAAAGCTACCGTTTTGTTCATTTGTTGGATAATTTGTTAGGTGACGCATATCAGACCTCTCCATGACGCACGTCGGCATTTCCTAGCCAGTCTTTGTATTCGTTTCAAGATTCAGTTCTTTTGCCTTTCCCGTCCATCCCCCGGCACAACTTGAGCGCGTGGAATATTTGCTTACGTGCATCGTTCAATGTTTATCTTACAAGCATTATTAAGAAGAAGGTAGGTGTTGAATATATATTGAATTACTTAATCATACTTTAACCTTTCACATTACATTTTATACGTAAAATCTTGGTAGAATACTGTCATGAGCTATGTAACTCGTACTCCTTTCAACTAATTTGAGTATGGTTCTATGGTACTGCAACGTATGATCAAACATATTCATATAAGAAATTCCACTCTCTGACAGCACATGGTTAAACTGACGTATGGTCAAACATATTCATATAAGAAATTCCACTCTCTGACAGCACATGGTTAAACTGACGTATGATCAAACATATTCATATAAGAAATTCCACTCTCTGTCTGACATCACATGGTTAATTAAACTGTCCTACCTCACATGATTTGTAATACTACGTTTAAAAAGTAGATAATGCCCAAAATTTTAAATTATCGGCGCTTGTGATCGTAACAAATATCTCCCGCAAATCTCACTTGTTATGTAACAATGAGTTATATTTTATTGTAAAAATAAAAAATATTGGCATGATGTTTATTTAATGAAAATTAATTTTGCTAAATTTTCTATCTAGTTAGAGTCTTTATTGAATATTTTAAAATAAAGAGATTTAATTTTAACATTTGAAAATGTTAGAGGGAGCAGCTGAATCTTTGCATTAAAGAGGAGAGATTTGAGTGTAAAAGGACTTGTCCGGGACCATATTTGAAATTGAACCTATCAAGCTAGTCCATTTAATTGGGTGTATGAACACCGTCAGAATTCATCCATACGTAGATAGACGGTAGCTGTGGGAATTTATGTATTTTCAGCCTTCTGTCCTCTAAAGAAGACATAGATCTCATTTTCGATGAAAAATAAATTACTCTGTCACTGCATCTATGAACTTAGAACTTCTTTACAAGTTTGAATGAGGCCGTTATTTAAATATAATTTTTGCTGATTCTCCCAGGTGAGAGCTAGAAGTGCGTAGTCTGTAGTCTCTGATTTGTAGCCATGAAAACAACAGCAAGATGGCTTGAACAACGACAGCTCCATCATTAGTTCATTGGGTTCAACGTATGTGTGAACATTTTCATATTTACTGGTTTGCTTAATTTAGAATTTGCTATGTTATCAATTATGACTCAAAAGTTGAATACCAATAACAATTAAATAACAATTAAAGCTGATGCAAAATCTAGTTTGTTTCAGCACTTATGAAGTTGCTATAGCTTTTCTGAAGTTGCTTTACACAATACACAAAAGTTAGGAGAATCTAGATTACTAGCAATGTTAGACATTGCCTCATCATCAAGTAAGGCATAAATTCATCTCATAGTTCATCTCATAGGCATAAATTCATGTCATAGGCATTACATCACATGGCATCGATCATTCCTTGTTGCTGTCATTTGTAGGATATAATTTTGCGGTTGAGGGAACATAGAGTGCAGTTACCTGACAGGCTTGGGAGCTATCAGCTGATTGACTGGAATTTCGAGCCTCAAAGAACTAAGTATGTGATTTTCATTTGGTGCTCCCTCTTTATCCCATCTCTGACTCACTGAGACATTCGATATTGTGCATTTGAATTTCTTTTAATTTGTACCAGTCCTCTACAACATGTACATACGGCCACACACACACATATATCATATGTTGTTATTGCTTTTGAATTTTATCAGTCCTGTAAAAGGGAAGTAAACACGGTTTGTGTAGGATACTAAAGTTGGCTGAAATTTAAGATGTTATATATGGCTGAAATTAAATATCTTAGTGACATGCATCTTTTTTTAGGTCTTCTTTTGAATTTAAAGTGTTTTTGCCTTGGTACTACTTTATCTTATGATAAGCTAATCATACCTGGTACAATGACAGTCATTTATCTCACTGGTTTGTACAAACTGAGTTCATACACTGGTTTATTATTATCTCATATCTTCAAAATTAGTTTACAAT
>JAOTBA010000008.1:7858970-7875242 GCA_025629845.1 Erythroxylum squamatum | reverse complement strand
CTTAGGCTATCTAAACCAAAACCCATTCAAAACTCAACAAAATATAAATCCTCTTACCTTAGATTTCACCCAACCAAGGGGTTTCTTGGCTCATCTTGAAGCTCTTATCATCCTTCACGTTTTTCCCTTCTTGAGCCACACGAAAATCCTTCTTGAATGCTTAGAAAATCAAAGCCCTAGCTTAGCCCCTTTTCTTCTCTTCTTCTCCTCTCACCTATGACTCTTTCTCTCTCTTTCTCCCTCTCATTTCGTTCTTGCCTCTTCTCAAGTGAAAGACAACTCTTTCTCTTGCCTTTTATACCACTTATGTTGCTAAAATGTCCAAATTGCCCTTAATGAAAAGCCTTGGATCTTAATTGCTTAAGTTGTCTTCCCACTTTGCCCCTCATGTCATCTACCACCTTAATACATTTAATTCATGCCATATAGTCTTAGTCAAATTAACATGTTAATTTAAATCCCATTAACATGCTAATTAATTTCATAAAATACTTTATTAAGACCTTAAATTCATTTAATTCCTTGCCTATCTCTTTCCAAAAATCAAAGCATTTTCTAATCATGAAGTTGGAGGAATTTGACAAAACTTCCTTCTAGACAATTGTTCCTCATTGTCTTAATTTCATAATGAAACCCAAAATTATTCAATTTAGTTACATATTCTAAGAGTTATTCACCAACCATTTCAGACTATTCTTATATCAAAACATTTTCCTGCACATGACTTCCATCTGAAAATTAACACCCTTAAAGATTGAATTAGAACTCAATGTCATCATACAACTTGTAGCCTTATGTCTCTAATTTAATACAGATCAAAAATCATCTCATTTGGATGACTAGAGATCAAATTATGGATAAAACACTAGAGCATGCTCAATGAACTTACATTTTTCAGCTTTTAACTTCTAATATTTCACATTTAATCCTTCTTATACCTAAACCATCTTTGTCATTTCATTTCAATTTCAAGAATTCTTAACCTCTTTACTCATGAATAATCATCAAAAATCCTCATTTAATAGCCTTAGCTTACAAGAAAATTCGGGGTCCAACAAGATTCAATCCCAAATTAACACCCCATAACTCAGCATCCAGTGGCCAGCAAACTCCAATATTATGGACAAAACCTCCCAACCAACCACCAGTGCAATCTCGAAGGAGACCCCCGACAGAGGCAGTCTGACTGGGCAGTCGCTTCGCTCCATCTGTATTGAACCTAATCCATCCCTCCCTTGGTTTGGCCCAACCAATATATCTGCTATGACTAGCATCATGACCAACAATAACTCGAGCAGTAACCTTACCTGCTTTAACCACCCAAGTCGCATAATCTAGAATAATAATCTTGCTAGCAACTGGCCAGGAAAAAGTATTTTCAAATATACTTTTATTTCGCCAAAGCCACAAGAACCAACAGGAGATCCTGAAAAGAATTGACCACCGTACCCTACTAACCTCTGCATGATTGTACAGATTTGAGATCAGCCACGCCAAACTGCTTGGACTAGAGAACTCCGTAAGCTCCACTTCAGAGGAAAACTACATCAAAAAATGCCGCTCTCTAGAATAATCTCTAAGAGCATGCAAGCAAGATTCAGGATGACCATAATAGGAATAGCTATCATCGTCAGTGAGATGTCTATAAACTCGCTGCTGATTAGTCAAGAGTTTTCCTTGAGCAACCAGCCATAAGAAAGATTTGATATGTTGCAGACCTTGCCATTTCCAAATTGAAGACCACAATCTACTAGTGCCTCCATCACCAATATTTTCAATTAGCTCATACGCAGATGTTGTTGAAAAGGATCCGTTTTGGTTTGGAGCCCACACCGCACGATCTTCATCAAACTCTGGTCTCGGAGCCATAATGTTGGCAATTGTCATGCACACCACTACTGAGAGGAGATGCTGAAACGTTTCCCAGTGCCAACCCCCCTCTATGTTCATGAATTCACTCACTTTGGCATGCAAGATATTGTCAAGGGTTGGATTAATGGGCAAGAGAGCTAGGGGTCCCCCATCTCCAACCTAGTTATCTAGCCAAAATCGTATACAATTCTCGTTACCTACTCGCCACCTTGCACCTGCAAGAACAAATTTCCACGTGGTAGATATACCTCTCCAAACTGAAGAGGCGCCTCTGCTCTCCAAGATCGCTGGAACATTCTGGCTGTCGAAATGATATTTTGCTCGAAGGATCTGTACCTAAAGAGCAGATGGTTTAGAGATTAACCCCCATCCAAGTTTAGTAAGTAAAGCATCATTGGTAGTGCGAATCCTCCTAATACCGAGGCCTCCAGAATTCTTTGGTTTGCATACTGTCTCCCAATTCACAAGGTTAATCTTCCTTCGACCCTCCTTCGTTCCTTATATGAAATCACGCATAATCTTCTTAAGATCATCACAAAGCTGTCGTGGTAACCGCACTGTTTGCATGGTATATATGGGTGGTGACGTAAGAACAGATTGCGTCAGTGTGACTCAACCTGCAAGGGATAGCAGGTGAGCACTCCAACCTACTAGTTTATGTTGAACTTTATCCAGGATATATTGGTATGCATGCCGGGTCGATCTTTCATGAATTAATGGCACTCCGATGTACTTGCCAAGATTTGTAGTGATCTGGAAACCCAACTTCTCACTCAAGGCTCGAGCTTGGGGCCGAGAAATGTTTTTTGAAAAATAGACTCTATACTTGGCACTGCTGATTTTCTATCCTGATGACATACAAAAGGTATCCAGCACCCGGGATATTAACTGCACCTGATCTATGGAAGCCTCCACAAACAAAATGAGATCGTCCGTAAAGAAAAGGTGGGAGATGATAGGACCTCCTCTACTCAACCTAAACAACTTCCAAGTCCCTTGTGTTACTGCAGAAGAAATAAGCTGACCTAACCTCTCCATATAAAGCACAAACAGATAGGGTGATAGCGGATCTTCTTGCCTAAGTCCTCTAGTAGGATGAAACGATTAAGATAGTGCATCATTCCAGCAAACTTTCATTGTTCATAGTCAAACTAATCAATTACATAGGTAAACCAATATCCATCAGAGTATCCAGGATAAAATCCTATCAGAGACGAACGTAAGCTTTCTCTAAATCTACTTTGAGTGCAAGAAAGCCAGATTTCCCTTTTTTCTTCCTCATTCCGTGGATGGCCTCCTGCACAATAATAATGTTATCTATAGTTAGACGTCCAGGCAGAAAACTGCACTGGTTGGGAGCTACCATAGTATCAAGGATAAGTTTTAGACGATTCACACAATAGTCTTGTATATGACATTGCAGAGGCTAATGAGTCAGAATTGAGTGATGGACACTCGGGACTGGACTTTCGGAATCAAAACAAGGACAATGTGATTTAGCTCCGACTCCCATTGTTCATGCCTGAACACCTGCTGAATAAAGTGATACACGAACTGGCCCACTAAATTCCATTGTTTTCGGAAGAATAACGTGTTGAAACCGCCCAAACCTGGCGCTTTATTGGCATCCATATCGAACATAGCTGTTCTAACTTCATCATACACTATAGGAGAGCAGAGGGAACCCAACTCGTCTTCTGTTAATCTAGAAAATGCTCTAGCAATAGGAAAATGGGTCGTCAGACTTGTGTCTTCCGAGAAAAGATTTTGAAAGTAGTCCTTAGCCAACTCACGAAGTAATATAGGGTCGGTAATCAGTTTTCCACTATCATCATTTAGCATTTCAACTTTTAATCTCTTTCGCTTTGCCATAGTCACTATATGGTAATATTTTGTATTTCGGTCTCCATGAGCTAGCCACTACGGGAGTGCTGGTGGCAAAAGAGTTCCTCTTCACATAAGACCTGGATGAGATCCTCACAAAGCTTCTCTTCCAAATCTAAGAGAGACTCAGAGTCAGTTCTTCCTATCGCTTGTTGAATACCTTGCAACTGAGACATAAGTCTCCTTTTACGAGAGAAAATGTTGCCAAAGTCAGTGGTGTTCCACTCCCTTAACTTTTCTGCAAAACTAGCAATAGAGGCACATAAATGATTCAGGTCGGGATGCCAATGTGCTTCCACGAAATTAGAGAAGTGCACATTTGCCAACCAAGCCAACTGAAAACGAAAACTTCTGGTACCCCTACACTCTGCTAGTGCCCTATTAAATTTAACAAGAAAAGGCCGATGATCGGAGTCAAGAAAAGGCAAGTGCAAGTCTGATGTTTCTGGGAAGGATTCCAACCAGGAAGACAAGCACAATACCCTATCTAATCTTGCCTGGACAGTTCCCCACCACCATGTAAATTTTGGTCCCACAAAACTAAGGTCATGCAGACAACAAGAATGAATACGATCCCGAAACGCCTTCCTAATAACAGGTGTTGTTTTAGAACCGCCCCGTTTATCAGAGACCTCCAATTTTGCATTAAAGCCGCCTACTAACCATTCCTTTGCAGTATGTCCCACTATCTGCTTTAGACCTTCCCATAGGTACCGTTGGAGATGATATTGAGGGCTGGCATACACGGCAGTAAAAAGGAAGTCTAAGTTAGCATATCTAATATGGGTACGAATGAATTGCCGATGCGTTACTAGTATGTTAACCTACATGATCGATTTCCAAATGATCCAAATCACCCCCGCAAAACCATTGGCCTCTACACGAAAGAGTAATCAAAGCCAAGTTTGCCAATTACTACATCTGCTCGCGATCCACTGATTTGAGTTTCAACAAGCACTACCATAGATGGATTATACATACGGAGATGATTCTTTAAGATAGGCTAAAAGTCATCGCCCCCAGCCCCTTGGAAGTTCCAAAGAAAGATAGACATAAGAAGAAACAGAGCAACGAGAGGGGTACTCGCTTAACACTGTGTGTTACCTGGGACCCTACAAGCTCGTCCATCACGTTGTATCTTGGAGGTTGAGGCATCACGTCCTCAGCTAATCCTTGATCCCTTTGATCTTCAACCATCCTTATCTCCCTTTCCTTAGGGTTGGGCGGTTCTGAAGGAGGTAAAGAAATGGTATCAGTGTGGCCCTTTGGAGAAGAAACTATTACCTCGTCCAAAGTCGCCATCTGATTACCACAGTCCATATCGTCTGCATGCCTGAAGAGAGAAGGTGTCTCGTTGAAGGTGTCTCGTTGTACACTATCTCCTTGTGTGAAAGTATTTTAACTACTGCATAGTTTGCATGTGTACGTTGCATAGGTTGTATGTGTACAGCAGGTTCGGACGTGAATATTTGAGCAGAATATGACACATTTGGTATCCTTTTGTCCAAACCTAACCGAACCCTCGATTTTCCTTTGGGAGCAGATTGGGATTTATTTTTAGAACTAGCAGAAGTAGACCCCTATTCTTGATAAGATCTCCTAGCATCCTCCAATTGATGCCCTGGAGCTACTCTGGTTTTTGTTCTCGTGTTTGGTCCCTTCGCTTCTCCAACTGGAGGTCGATCATTAATGTTGTCCAAGAAGTTATGATTGTTCAATATCGAATATCGAGATCCGCACACCCCATTTACGTTCCCATTAATGTGAGAATCTCTCCGAGCCAGATCCCTGCCTTTTGGGAATCGTGTGTGCCATTGTACTTGGATCCATGGCCCGTAAGCTTTTTTGGACTTATCTTTCGCCAGACTCGCATTAGCTACCGGAGCATCCCTTTCATCCATCACCATTCCTTGGTCATCAGTGTTAGCAGGTTGTTGCGTTTCTCTTGGAGCATTAATTGGTTTTGGACAAATCGCAGACTTATGTCCCACTATGCCACACGAATAGCAAATCTGAGGTAGGCCCTCATATGCTACTTGAATTTCTTCGCCATCTAATTGCACACGAGCACGAAGGGGAGCACTGAGATCAACATCCACTGCCGCTCTCGCAAACCGTCCTCTCTTGGTAGATTAGTTGGTATCATCAATCTTGATAGTATGGCCAATAAGGTTTCTAAGAGCCGTCAGGATCAATGGATGATACCTAGAAACAGGCAATTCAGGGAACCTAATCCACAGAACAGCTTTGGATACTTTATCTTGCGAAGGGCGGAATTGTGAATGCCAACATTGAACTGTGAGTACATGGCCTAGGATCACCCAGGGACCTTGTGTTAAGGCGTTAAGGAAATCGTTTTCATCCATAAAATTAGCCAGGAAATAATCGTTATCCAAATCTACCACTTTCATAGGACCAGTTGGCTTCCATAGTGATCGTAATCGGGAAGTGAGCATTTTGTATCCAATCTTCCTACCAAGGAGTTTAACGACGACCGCCCTCTCCCATTGTTTATCCAACCTAGCCTTAAAAGACGAAGATAACTCCAAGCCACTTCCATATTCTCCATTTATCGGTAGGATATTGCCTTCCTCAAAGTCAACTAGATCAACCTCAGGCCTTGCAATCTCGACGTCCTCTGCTGCCATTGTATTACCCATAACCGCTGCACTATAACTAGGTTTAGAGCACAAGGGTGGAGGCTCCTCCTCCTAAAAGCGTTTGCGGATCTTGTTGGCCAGATGGCCATCACGGTCTGGTTCTATTTCTGAGCTTTTGGAGGTGTCCATGGAGCGTTGCCAATGAGAAAGTTTAGATTTAGTAGTAAATCATTTTGTTTTAGACATAGGCAATGTTTCTTTGATTGATGTATAGAGAGATAGTTTGCCACTAGAATTTTGGACATTTGAAGAATTAAGCTTTTTAACAATCTCTTTAAGAAAGCCTCTTAATATGAATATTCAAACATCTAGAATGGAGCGAATTGAGTATGCAAAAATCCGTGTGGAGGTCAAAAGGAATGCTATATTACCTGATTATTTACCAATTCTCAAATTGAGTGAAACAGGGGAGATTGAAAAATCTAAAATTAAGGTGACATATCTATGAAAACCTCATAATTCAACCAAGAAATGGATTCTTACAGGCAAACTTTTCAAATTGGATGGCAGGGTGAATTATTGGGGGTTGATTCTTCTTTAGTGGATAACGATGAAGTTGTAGGAGCACAAATTGTTGCTAATGAGATTCTGGATTACTCAGCAATTGAAACCCTAGATAATAAAAGTTGGAAGCCTAATATAGCACCTAGACACACCTCTCCCAATGGTCTGGAAAATGAAATGCATCACTTCACCTCGCAATATTTAGAGCATTGTCAGATGGATTAGGCTAACATGTTGACTCCATTAACAACTGTTGGGCAAAATGAGAATTCTAAGGTTAGGCTAGAGACTGAAGAACAAACAACAATGATAAACTCCAGTGATGGTGCGGCAAGTCGGGGGACTAGTCCAGTGATGGTGTGGCAAGTCGAGAGACTAGGAATATCATCTCTCAAAATGTAGAGCAGAAAATAGTTTCCCTTCAAAAAAGTAGTTAAGATTTGACAACAGAGGATTGTGATTCTCCATCAGTTGTAGACCAAATCCCTGACATTTCAGGAGATTTTGGTGTGCAGTTAAAAACTGCAAAAAGAAAATCAGCCAAGAAGAGAAAGAAAAATCCCAAATACCAACAACAGGGGATTAAACGATCCTCATAAACAAAAAAATGTATCTTGGCACGCAACGTCCAGCCAAATCTTTCTATGGAAATGAAGTATAAATGGTGTTTGTAGTTGATTATTCTTGTAGACAAATACTGTCGTATTTAAGGAGTTGGTTTGTCATATTGTCAATAAGATAATGGAAGCGAGCCGAGATGCCCATGGATTACCTCTGTTCTCATAGCCCTAATTTGGAAACACTAGCATCTTCGATGTGTAGATGGGAGAGGTCTTTTACCTCCTTTACAATCGACTTACCATGAATAAGCAACGGTGCCATTCTTACTATGCCGTTGTTCCAATTGGTTTTGTTTGTATTGTGTAATGTGTTGTCAGTTTATTGTAGGAGATTAAGAAGAGTACTTCTATTCTCCTAACATTGTACTTCGTCTTTAATCTATCAATCCAATTTTTTAACTTTTCAAAAAAGTATAAACAATGATGATTTATATCCACCATGCCCATATTGCAAAAAAACAAATCACACAAAAAATAATGTTGGTGGAGGCCTGATATTAAATGCAGAAAATGTGGACAAATTAGGCATTTGCAGAAAATTTGGAAGTCACAAAATGAAGAGGCAAAAGCAGTTTATCAAGAGGATGAGTTATTTTGACATTAAAGCTCTGCAACTCCTAAGGCAAGGAGGAGTTTTGTTGTAAAATCCCTTAGGCTTGCAGATTCTGATGAAATAAATGGTCAAATTAACCAGATCTTAAGCAAATTTGATTATAATATTTAGTGCTTGATGTCGGAATCAGTTTAGAGATATTCTTGAGATATTTAGCAAATATTTAAGATTTTCTGTTACATTTAAGCTCTATATAATGAGCTAAGTTTCTGTTAATAATATCACGGTGTTCTACGACAAAACCTTTGCTTTTCTTCTCTTTTATTTACTTATTATGCTTCAGCACTATAAAAACAACAAGGATGCTCACTTTTGCCATCTTAGAGAGTTGTTATTCCATGCATGCTTATCTTCTTGAGACAATTTCAATGTTAAAGTGATCAACAAACCTATCTTTTTTTAGCAGGTAAGTTCAATATAATTTTGAATTTCTAAGTTATAAAGAGTAGCAGGGATAACACGAGAAGTTTAAGGATAGAAATAAGTAGTTATAATAGTTCTGGTTTAGGAGGTTACAGACATATAGGACCAATAACCTTCAATTGTATGAACCACAACCATATGTCTCTCATGTCTGCAGAAACCCTCTTTGCATCACCTATAGTAGTTAACTAGTTACCCCTTCTTTCCAAGTGTCATCTAAGCCTGATTCAGTTAGGTTTGGTAAGAGGCTCTAAATCTAAAACTCGTCGTTAGATTCAAAGCTTAGAGACTTCTTCGAGAATTTTGAGGTACGCTACATCCTAATAAGTTATGCAGGATTAAATAATTTAAATTCAAAGAGACGAGGGGCAATTTTCACATCCTTAAGTTTATCTCACTCAGGATTCCCGAGGATAATGAGTGAGCGTGTTACCCCAGGCTTAGAGAGGTGAGGTTCTATTATGACGCCTTCAAGTATGGTCTTTAGCTCCGTCTTTACCCTACTATCGAGAAGAAGATATTACATGCGATAAGCCCGATTCCCAGCCTATTACACTTGCATGCTTTGAATTTTGTTAATTAAGTTCATCATCACTTGCCATATCAAAAAGGTTCCCTAAAGCCTTAAATTGTTCAAGTATCTGCATCATTTTATATATCTGGGGACTCAAAGTGGGTAGTAAAACACTAGCGCACAAGGTATGTGTATCAGATGCTTACCTTTCTAAAGTGACTATAAATCTAGAGGGAGAAGGTCATCTTTTTCTCAAATACAAAAGGCTTGTGACCCTCTGGAGTTGGGCAATTACGAGAGGTTTTCCCATTGGGAATGGGACAATACATCCTTAAAGTTCTTATCCTATAAACTTGTAGATCTAACCATCCCTTTTCTACCTTAAGAGAAACTTTTGAGCAAATAAAGCCTGATTAATTTAAGAGTATCTTGTGAAGAAGATCATCTGTGTAAGTTTCTTTTTCTTTTTTTGTCATTTAATGATTTTAATTATCTTACTAACATCTATGTTGTATTGTGCCAATTGTGAATATTATGAAGATGCTAGACAAAGTTAAGGCAAGCAAGGAGACAGGCCTGCCAACATGATCTTCTGGGGAAAGAAAGAAGAAAAAGGTGAACCATATTAATAAGGTCAGTGTTATCGAGTCATCTACTACAACCACCATTATCTCTTTACTTTCTCGGCCTTCTCATTCATGCTCTTCTTAACAGGTTATAGAACATGGCCATCCTCCTTATTCAAAATAGTTTTATAAGGTAAGAAGAATATTTGTTCCTTGAAGTAGACTAATACAATCATTAGTGAGGTTGGATCTCAGTTGGTCCATATGATTGATAGTCCTTCTCAGTGTAAAGCCCACAGAAAAGGAAAAACAAACAGCCTAACATAATAACTAACTCAATCCATAAAATAATTAAACTGAGGAGTATAAATAGAAGCCAATAATTGAGAAATTAAACATCCAACCAAAAATAAGTTATCTTGTTCATATTCTTCTCAATTTTTCTAGCTGGTAGGTGTTTAATACACCATCATTTTCCTGCATGTGAAACTTTTCTCATGTATTCCTTCATTTTGCTTATTTTGAAGTAAATTGTGAGAAAATTGTCGTAGTTAACAACCTTAAAATCTATTAGAAAGGCATAGACTCGGCATAGGTAAATTTTGAGCAACAATTATATGTCTCTTTGAGTTTTAGTCATCGTACACTAGTTTATAATTATATTGTCTATTGTGATTGTTTGGGACAACAAATTAAAGTCATGAGAAAAATAACAATGGGAAAAGGTGGTGAAAAATGAGAAGAAAGAAGAGGTAGCAGAAAAGGAGAGGGTGGAGAAGAAGGCAAGTTTGAAAATTTAAGTTGTATTAAAGGGCAAAATAGGAAATGTAAAAATTTAATGGTAAAATTAGAATTTAATTCCAAGAAGGGAATTTTTGTATTAATAGAAATAAATGAGGGTAAAATAGGATTGTTAATAGTTAAAGGTATTTTAGTAATTATAGTGGTTAAGTTAAGTAAGATTTTTTTTATAGTTAAGAATGAAGTGGAAAAGGGAATAATATTGGATTATTAAGTGTAATTGAATTGAAAATTTTTCTTAAATTAATCTAATAGAATTTTGTAATGTCTAGGTCTGAAAGTGAGATTAAAGAATAAACCAGACTATTAATTAGTTGAGTATGAAATTCAGTTAAGGATAACCTTAGATTGTACTTTTAGAATAGTGTACAATTATTGAAACTTTGAATTTTTGTTATTGATAAAATTATTTTACGGAAAATCATTAGATTAGTCATTAATTAAATTAATGATTACTATTTAGATATATGAATTATGTTTATTTATTTCACAAATAATTAACAAAGTACAAGTTGTTTCACTTTTATATTTTGTTACGTATTATGAGGTGTATTGCTAGTTAATTCGGCCAAATTTTTTTTAATTAAATAGAGACTTGACTTATAATAAATTGTGAATAAATGGTGTAAATCGTGAATCTGTGACTTGCCTAACATAAGTTACATTTGATGGTCATAGATTGATAAGTTGGTTAAATATGAGCGATGACTAGGTATCTATCCATGGAGCAGGTATCAGAACATCTTGAGTCCCAAGGATGCCCTGTATCAATAGCTAGGTACCAGAATATTCTAAATCTTGGGGATATCCTATGTCAATAGCTAAGTACTGATGTGATACTGTGTACAAAATTAGATTGAGAAGTTGAGATACCTTGCCGATATTTATATATATCCAATTACATTTTCAGTTAGTAAGAGATTGTGATGAGTAGAGATGAGTTGGTAGACCATTGAATATAAACCTACTAAGTTAAGAAGGACTTAGGTAATTTAGTTAATTATGACATAAAACATAAATGATAATAATAAAATAAGAGTCAACATACCCAGTGCAAAGCTCCTCACTTTATGGGAGTTTGGAGAAGGTTATAATATACGCATCATTCGCTTTTTTTTAATATTAGTCTTCTAAGTTAAGAAGGACTTAGGTAATTTAGTTAATTATGATATAAAACATAAATGATAATAATAAAATAAGAGTCAACGTACCCGGTGCAAGGCTCCTCACTTTATGGGAGTTTGGAGAAGGTTATAATATACGCATCATTCGCTTTTTTTTTAATATTAGTCTTAATCATTGCTATGGTAAAATTTTAGATGTTTGTTAATTGTTCGGGTACGTTGAGTAATGTTGTGTATTTTAGTATTATATTTTTGTTTTAATCACTTGACTAATATATATATATTGAGTTATTTAATTTTAAGATATAGTCAGCTACTCTTATTGAGTAAGTAGCTCACCTTTTGTCGTTATTTTTTTAAAAGATAGAGAGATTGCTGATAGCTCTACTGTACGTGATCGATAGAGTAGAATTTTGGTGGGTCAACGAATTAAATTGAATAAAGTTGTTTTATTTATATACTTTTAAATGTGACATATCAGATTAGTCATGCTTGTAAAGATAAATTTTTGTAATTGATGAATATTTTTTTTTAGAACTAATAAGGATTCTGGTAATTAATATTATACTTTGGAAACAATTTGGATAACTTTATGTCCAAGCCTAGTTGCCATCTCTAATCTAAAGTTCGATCAGGCTTGAGGTTACTTAAAGTCCTATAAGAATAGGATCAAGCCCAGTTATTTTTTAATTAAAAATATATAAATGAAGTCGTTTTGTTGAAAATGACATTATTTTTAGTTGAAATTTTTAAATTTCAGGTCGGGCAGTCTGAGTCTGATTTCAAACTTAGCCCGAATTTTAAAAATTTAAAAAAATTAATCATGACTTAAAGACTGGTCAACTCGAATCGATTATTTGACTTTAAACCAGGTTGAGTTTAGATAAAAGTATCATCTCTACTTTTAACTTTTTTTTTGATAAACTAATAAACAAAAGGATATGGGAATGGTTTTTAATGAACTTAAATGATCATTTAGGCTTAACACGTTACTTGATTTTAATATATTGGTTATTAAATAATTTATTTTCAATACATAAATGTATAAATTATTGTGTAGGTTCAAAGTTCTATTTAATGTACATTTAAACAAACAAGACAATGTACTAGACAGATTTCCCAAGTTCAATGTTGCAATGCATAAGTACGGACTTTATTGGAAGTGTTTTGTGTAGTTGGAAGTTGGAAGTTTGATACTGTGAGATCAGTTTGTGTAGTTGGAAGTTTGATACTGTAAGATCAGTTAGTTTATCAAATAGATGCAAAGTTAGTTTTCTATGTTGATTACTGAAGATGTCTACATACAGCCGTTTGATTTTTACTTTTCTTTTTCTTCTTATAATTGGTAGGTCAGTCTCACTACGTAGGAGAGGGAAAAGTGCTGGGCCTACCAAAGCTGATTCTTTTTATGATGATATGTTGAAAATATCTATGTAGAACTGCTTAATGGTTTTGAAACCCCTCTTACGGCTTGAATTTAGTTATGAGAATTTCATTTGTTTTGATATTTAATAAAATAAAAAACATAATATTTTGTTATATACTACACAGAATTATGAGTAAAATATTGTAATTGCTATTAAAATCTAGTACACAATTATATTTAAACAAAATTAGTTAAAGTTATATTTTAATAATTGAAAGATTACTTCATTTTTCAATGAAAATCAATTTGTTAACTACAATGATAAATATAATTATTAAATCATACGAACTTATTTACTTCAATTCAAACTATAATAATTGTTTAGAAAATAAGAGTAAGACAAATTGGCAATATTAAGGCTATTTAACATTTTTAAACAGAAATATGTTTACCTTTTTACGGACAATAATTAGTGACCATAACCTTAAGTTTGGCACGATTTTTAATATGCGTGCTCGATCAATTTGCTTTTGTAGTTTATACATGGAAAATGTAACTTATCAACTTTAAAGTTACTGCACTATCTCAAAGCACCCCAATCACATTCATGACTTGAATTAACGTCGTCAACACAGTAATCAATATCTGACTGGGGGAACCTCCATCAACAGTGGAGTTCACATGGCATCATCCGGCTTCTCCGTTCACATCACATCAGACTACTCATTGCATGGGATTGGACTCTAAAAGGACGAACATTCAGAGACTGACAAGTCAACAAGACTTTTTTCAATAGGTAAAAGTTCTCGCCGAGCAAACAGCCAAAACTAAAGCTATGGTGAAAAGAGATTTGTCCGAGACTTGCAGACATGAACGTTCAAGAATCAAATATGCGAAACCCAATTCACATAAAAGAATTATTTCGTTCAAAACCTTCGCAGAATCCAACCTTAGCAAATAGCAAATACCCTTTTTTTAATGTTTAATATTCTTCTACTGCCAAGTGAAAGATTCAAATCTTTCGAAAGAAAAGCATAGTCTCCACCTAAATTATAATACTCCGTGCACGACAAACCAGCATTGACTAGTGGCTCCCCACCGTTTCCTCACTTTTTTAGTGCATTAAGAGTGCATTATAATCCATCATCCAGGCGCATATGATTGCCAATTGATCATTAATTACTAAGGTGTAAGGCTCAACCTTTAAAGAACACAAAAGGCGAAAACTTTCATGATCTTGCCTACCACCAAGTGCTTAATGAATGAAAATACATAACTCAGTTACAAGTGAAGCAAAATTTAGTAATATGCTACAGCAGTGCAGTGCAGTGCAGAATCTGGACTCTGTCTATTCCTATTTAGGATGCGATTACAAACAAGGGATCCAAAGTGTTGTGGAAGTGCTTTCATCATTCATATAATTTCTTGTCATTAAGGTTTTAACCGGACAACAAAAACCATGCCATATGAGTGCGTGTTAAAAGCCTATGAAGATGGGTAACAGCTGTCGGCATGTCCAAAAGGTTGACTTTTTTGTACATTAGATTACATTCGTCGTTGAAGTCTTCTAGACTTTGCCAGGACATCATGGCATACAATGGCCATATCAAGCTATTTGTGGCGTTATCACCTTGTCACTCAACTCAAAGCATGACAGACCTCAGTGTTTGTATATAGTGAATAGTCCCAATTGGTGAGATAAGATTCTTTCACTTATCCTTCATGTAACTTATCAGTTATATAGATTTCTATGCGTACGACTTCTCTTCCTTCACCAACTCTCTCGCATTTCTCTTATCTCGAGTCACTTTATCCCTTTGAGTGTTGAACATATATTGAATTTCCGAACCATGAAGAGGAGCCTCCATTACAGTGTTCCTTTGCTCCTCCTCGTTTTACTAATTTGTTCCTCAAGGCTGGTAGCTGCGCGTTTCATGGCAACAAAACATGGTATATCACATCACTCTTTGTTTCTTTCGGTGTAAACGTCCTCTCATTTTGAGTTGAGAGTTTTCTCATATACTAAAAGTTCCAAAAATTTTCAGGGCATGGAAGCTTAGACCTCGAGAAAATCAACAGAAGTGGGGACTCTTTTGTGGATATAGAGGTCAGTATCTTCTTTTCTCTGCCTTGCAATTTCATGAAGAGAAAGTACAGCATGTAGTTGATTCTGGTTTTGATAATGTGATTACAGGAACTAATGGGGTCGGAGATATGCGAAAGTGGGGACGAGGAATGCCTTAAACGAAGAATGACATCAGAAGCTCACTTGGATTATGTCTACACGGAGCACCAAAAGCCCTGATTACAAAACTAATCAAAATGGGCCTGCCGAGATTAATAGAAATTGTTCTCAAAATGACAATTATATGGGAAATCAGCTAGGATGGAGACAAATCTTCTTCTCTTTCACCCTTGATACTGTAATTGTTATACAAACCAAAGTGTTTGCATAATGTATGACTTTTGTTTTATGAATCTTTATCTGGGTTGATGAGTCTAGTGATCATTGCCAATCCTCTTATTACCATACCCAAATGAAAGCAGAGAAGAAGGTATAGGAAAGAAAGGGTCGGGAGATAGAACCATATCAAAGTTGCAAACATATATGCCAAGGGCCTTGGAGTCAGCTTGACGTGGTCAAGTGTTGGTAGTTGCGTTTCAGATTACACATAAAAGCAATTTAATAAGACAGTTGATAAGTTCTGCTCAGTAAATTCAGTGACAGGTTGCAACAGTACTCGGAGTTTTTTATGGCATTATCAGTATTTAATGAGCACCCCAGATCTTAAGCTTAGATACCTTCGTTGATTATTGCAGAACCTTTAACTCATTTGGTTCACTAGCTTCTTTGGGAACAGCTTTGTGGGCACATTCTCTACTTTGTATCTGTCCCATTTCCTTAGCTGAAATGGCTTCAAAGTTCGAAGATGGACCAAATTGAACACTGAACACGAACGTGCTCCCGAAGTTACGCTTATTTTAGGTAAGAATTACAGCTTTAGTATGCTGATCAATTCGTAAAGCTAACAAGGAATTGGAGAGAATTAGTGAGGGTCTCTGACCTTCTGATACTGAAAACCAAATCCGAATTATGGTACCTGAATGCAATTGCAGCTGTATGATAGTGGTAATTTCTGTTCTTACTGCAATACTATTTGGTTCAGCTAGATTCTGCTGAGGTTGAGCGCCGTTGTTTTGATCCATGGTCTGTGCGATTCTGACTGTGAGATACCTGCAAAACAAATAACGGCGGGCCGAGAGTTGTTTCCCGGGAGGCCCCTCCGACGCTCAAGTCAGTATTTGTGAGAGGTTTTGGTAGCTG
>JAOTBA010000008.1:7807618-7817875 GCA_025629845.1 Erythroxylum squamatum | reverse complement strand
GTCGTATGTATTCGATTTGTTTATTCCGCAATTTCTGTAAAGTGATGTTCTGTATAATGGGCCCAATTGGCAATGTACTGATTGATTGATTTAGTGAATGAAATGATTTTGGCCGATCGGTAATTGCTTTCTGCTTTTGCTTGTACTGTTTGTCGATCGACTTAGACTGATCGCCTTTGTTCTCTGTCACTGTATATGTCGATCCGATCGGCGATCGACTGAGTTCTGTTTATGCTTATGTCGATCGGGTTTCATCAACAAAAAGATATTTTTTGACCGACCGTTACTGACTGACCGCTCTAGCCCGCCACTTTCGCGGACACGAGCTTGGACATCACCCTCGATGTCGGGTTTGGGTCAGCGGGAGTGGGGCGCTACATCAGCTCCCCCCGAAGATTAAGGATTTTCTCTGGAGGCTGCTGCGTGATTTTATTCCTAGCAAACAGAGACTACATGACAGAGGAGTCTCTTTGGATGTCTCGTGCACCAGGTGTGGTCTAGTGGAAACGGTAGATCATCTGCTGCTTTCTTGCCCCTATGCTAGAAGTGTTTGGACTGCTACAGGGATTGTTATTCACGGTGTTGATATCAAGTCCAGCATCTCCTCCATGTTAGTTGCCAATATTTCGGATACTGGAAAACGTATGATGGCTATTTGCTGGAGCCTTTGGTTTCACCAAAATCTGTTGTGTTGGGAGCAAAAGGATGTCTCTCCTGGTGTAGTTGTGAATTTTGCGGATGAGTTTCTTAAGAATTGGCAAGAGGCTAAATTTGCGTTTAATCAGCTTCCTACGAACTATCATACTTTTACTCGTACTCAATCTTGGTGTAGGCCTGAGGTGGGCTGGTTGAAGTGTAATGTGGATGCTGCGGTTTCGAAGAGGGATAATTGTTCTGGTTTTGGGGTTGTGCTTAGAGATGCCCAGGGTCGGTTTTTGAAAGCCTTCTTGGGGCATATACCTTGTTGTGTGGATGCTTTTATGGCTGAAGCAATTTCCATTAAAGAAGCTCTGGCGTGGCTCAAGAGTGAAAATCTGGATAGAATTGTTCTGGAGTCGGATTGCCTAGAAGTGGTAAACAATATTCTTAAGTCTTCCAGTAATTTATTAGAGGTTGGTGTAGTGTTTGTTGAGTGCTCATCACTCATGGCTCACTTCCAACATCTTTCCGTTCAATGGACTTCGCGGAGTGCCAATAAAGCGGCTCATTCGCTAGCGAGGGTAGCTTTATTTCATGCAAACCGTTTTGTTTGGGATATTATTCCTAGTAGTATCGTTGCTGCTGTTCGTTCTGATTTGTCTGCGGATGTAATCATTTCTGAAGACGCTTAGGTCCGGGTGTATAGGGTAAAGCCTATTGGCTTGGGTTTAGTTGCTTCCTCGGTTTTGATTCTTTGTTTTTTAATGAATCTTTTTAACTTCAAAAAAAAAAGTTGGGTTAATTGACTGAATCATTGACAAGCTGACTCGATCCGGTCTATTTTCATGTCAATAAATCTGTCTCCTTATTATGGCGTGAAACTGATAGATCAACATGATTGCATCTGTCTACTTAATCTTGCACATAATTTAGGCCACTAAAGATTACAGGATAAGATTCAACTTGATGTAATTAAACTGTAAGCTTTTCGCGTTAACAATCGGTTCCAATGCACTTGTGTTTTCTAAAAATTATCATTTAAACTATCATTGTATTTGATTATACATTTTTTAATTGACACTACATCAAAAAATGTTTCAGGTAATATTAAATTTGTAACATTTTAAATTGTGTTGCTTAAAACTAATATAATCAGCCTATTTTTAAAGTACGATCTTTAATAATATTAATAGGTAATGTTAATAATAATTTGTTGTCATATATTTGAAAAGAAAACAAAATTAAAATGTCGTTGCCATAAATTTTTTATAAGCAATAATTAAATTCGTTGCAACTTTAAATAATAATTAAGGGTGAAAATAAGTAGCATTTGACTCATACCAACTTAAGCCTAAGCTCTACCTGAAATTTGTATTTGAGTTCAAGCTTGACTTGAGGCTTTTGGTCCGAGCCTGAGCACAATCGAGCTTAAGCAAACTCGATTAAATATATTGTTTAATTTTTTAAATAAAAAATAATGTTATTTTTTAAAGAATTTTAAATTTTGGATCATATTGGACTGGACAGTCCAAACTTGACTTAAAAACTTAAAATATTTTAAAGAACTAAACACAGCCTAAAATCTGATTAACTCGAGCTGGGTTGAGTCAAATCAGACCGGAGTAGATGAACTTTGTCATAACTAACAACAATTAAAGTATTATTATTTTAAATTATATATATAGGTATAAATAAAACAAAGTAATAGTTTTATGTATATATTAACCTTTATAATATTTTAGGGGACAAAAAAGTGATATATAATAAAACTTACGAGAGGATTATAAGACTAAATATGAGGAACAAAGGATAGAGCTAAATATAATTTTCTAAGTGTCATCTCAACATCACCACCATCAATTGTCAACCCTCTGGCCCTGCCGCCAACATGCTTATCTTTGTCTATTATAATCCCCAACTCATCGGCGAATAGCACACCCCCAAGTTTAGCCAGGCGTCTCTCGCTTCTCTTTATGATTTGATTTCATAATATGTGCTTATATGCGTGTCGTGCTTGGGATTTTAGGGTTTGTTTTGACTTGTTTTCTCATCCATCTGATTGTTGGAGGTTTTGATTATACTTTTAATGAAATCGGGAGCTTTATTAATTTGTCATTTGTCAATTTTAAAAATCATTATTAGGGATTTGGGGATTCCATTTGGATCTTATAGATTGTTATGTCAAACTTGTACAATATTCATAAAACATATAACTTTATGAACTATATTTTTCTTTGGTGCTTGTATTATATAAAAATGTCTAAGTTGTTTAAGTTTTACTTTAGTTATAATTTGAATGCTTTCATCTTTAAAACAACATATCTTCAACAAAAAAAAGGAAAAGGAATATATTTGTTCTACAGTAACTTATAGCATGAAGAGTGTCTAATACCTGTAGTGTCTTGTGGCTTTTTCTATTCTCTTAAATTTTATTTGTTGCAGTGTGTTACGTGCCAACGTAACTGACCGAGTAACTGGCTTTTTAACTTGAGGTTGATTGGTTTCTGGAGAGACTAGTGAATGTTTCTTCCTTCTACCTATTGTTGCTGCACAAATACTGTTATCTTATAACTAAATTTAAGACACGGTAGTTTCATTCGAGGGAAACTGGACCTCCTTACTTCATTAAACTGATTGGAAAATACTGCCTTACACCATCGGCATACAAGACTTTTAAATACAAATTTTAACTACCTATTCCTAAATATAATGAAGGTGCTAACGTGCTCCCTGAAGAAGTGGACTCATAACAACTACTACCCCATGACTAGGACTCCACAAACATAACAACTACTACCCCACGACTAGGACTCCATAAACTCAACAACTAATTAAAAAAGATAAATGCAAAATACATAACCATGTAACATTCGCCCCTCCTATGCACCACCATTGCCCTCAATGGTGAATTCTGGATATCTGGCTTTTATTATCTCCATGTCTTCCCAAGTTGCATCAGCTGGGGAGTGCCCTTGCCAATGTATGAGAACTTGTTTGCGACGTCTTCGCATTCGATGATCCAGCACAGCTTGTGGCAAAGCTAAAACATCTTCTTTTTCCAATAACGTTGGGAGTTCATGCTGCACTTGTACACTGGATCCCACCTTCTCTTTCAAGCAAGATACGTGGAAGACAGGGTGAATCCTTGACCCATCATATAACTTGAGTTTGTAAGCTACTGGTCCCACCCTTTCAATTATCTCAAATGGCCCGTAGTACCTTGGTGATAGCTTCAGATTTTTTTGAAGTGAGACTGAAATTTGCCTATAAGGCTGCAAACGTAGATAAACAAATTCACCCACTTCAAAACTCTTATTAGTGTGGCGTGCATCATAATTTTTTTTCATACGGATTTGAGCTAACAGTAGTTGGATTTTTAATTCCTTGAGAACTTGATCACGATCATAAAGCTCCTTATCAACTGATTCTACCTTAGTCGCTCCAGGTACATAGGACAACAATGTTGGCGGAAGCCTCCCATAGACAATCTCGTAAGGACTCTTTTTGGTGGAGCTGTGAACACTTGTATTATAACAATATTCTGCCCAAGGTATCCATCTAACCCACTCTCTCGGCTTGTCCCCAATGAAACAGCGCAAGTACATCTCTATTGTCCGATTCACCACTTCCGTTGCCCGTCCGATTGTGGGTGGTAGGAAGATGTAAAGTTAAAATTTGTTCCTTGCAGACGAAACAACTCTTTCCAGAATGTACTTGTGAAAATTGGATCTCTGTCACAAACTATTGTTTTTGGAAAACCATATAATTTGAATATGTTGTCAAAGAAAATTTGAGCTACTGATGATGATGTATATGGATGGGATATAGGAATGAAATGAGCAAATTTTGACAAACGATCCACAATCACAAATATTGTTGATTTTCCCTTTGAACTTGGAAGACCATCAATAAAGTCCGTGGATACATCAGTCCATACCTGAGTAGGAATAGGCAAAGGTTGAAGAAGACCTGATGGTGATGTATTTTCCCATTTCTGACGTTGGCAAGTATCGCACTGTTTAATATGTTCCCTTATATCACGTCTCATTCCTTTCCAAAAGAACACAGATCTTATTCTCTGGAAGCTTTTATGGTAGCCTTCATGTGTACTTGAGTGCATCTCCTTCAAAATAACGGGAACCAAGGAAGATCCTGCAAGTAAAAAAATTCTTTGCTTAAAGAATAATATCCCATCTTCGTAACTCCAAGGCCCAACAGCTTCTCCTTGCTCCACTCGCCTTACAATATCTTGCAGTGTTGCATTTTCTTTTACTTCTTCACGGATTGGGTTGAGCCAATGAGGAACTGGACTAGATATCGCTAGGATTTCAGATGCCTCTTCTCTTCTTGACAATGCGTCGGCTGCCAGATTCTCCTTGCCTGATTTATACTCAATGAGAAAGTCATATCCCATTAGTTTTACCAAGCATTTTTGCTGAGCCGGAGTTGTAATTTTTTGTTCCCATAGATACTTTAAACTCCTTTGATCAGTCCTTACTATGAATTGTCGCCCCAGCAAGTAATGCCTCCACTTTTGCACCGTAGCCACCAAAGCCAACATCTCCTTTTCGTAAGTAGATAAATACAAGTTTTTTCCTTGTAATGATTGACTGAAAAAAGCTATTGGCCGCTTCTCTTGCATTAGAACCCCTCCAATTCCTCCACCTGATGCGTCGCACTCAATAATGAACTGTTTGGAAAAATTTGGTAGTGCTAAAACTGGGGCTTTGGTCATGGCATCTTTGAGCTGCTCAAAAGAAGCTTCTGATCTTTGATCCCATTTGAACCCATTTTTCTTTAACATATTTGTCAACGGAGCCGCAATTTTACCGTAATTTTGTATAAATTTACGATAATATCCTGTTAGACCCAAGAAGCCTCGTAGTGCCTTCAATGTTTCCGGTTTTGGCCATTTGAGCATCACTTCAATCTTATCTGGTTCCAAGGCTACACCTCCTTGATTGATAATGTGTCCCAAGTACTTGACACTTTTTTGTCCAAAACTACAATTTTCCCTTTTGACATATAAGAGATGAGATCTCAAGATTGAAAATGCAATGTCAAGGTGTTTCAAATGTTCTTCCCAACTCTTACTATAAATCAAAATGTCATCAAAAAATACCAAAATAAACTTACGAAGGTAGTTTTCGAAGATAGAATTCATTAACGAATGGAAAGTTGATGGAGCATTTGTTAATCCGAATAGCATCACTAAAAATTCGTAATGCCCTTGATGCGTACGAAAAGCTGTTTTGTGGATATCTTCAGGTCACATGCGAATTTGATGATATCCCGATCTCAAATCGAGCTTTGTAAAAAAATTAGCTCCATATAACTCATCCAGTAACTCATCCACCATAGGTATTGGAAATTTATCTTTTATGGTCAACTGGTTCAATGCTCAATAATCGACACACATGCGCCAAGAGCCGTCATGCTTCTTTACTAACAAAACTGGTGAGGAGTAAGGACTACTACTTGGTCGGATGACACCAGATTTCAGTAAGTCAGCCACCATCTTCTCTATCTCTATTTTTTGATAATGTGGACATCGATAAGGCCGAACTGAGACAGGATTGCTGCCTTCCTTGAGAATTATTTGATGATCATGGGCCCGTTTGGGAGGTAGCCCTTGTGATTCTTGAAAGACATCAGCATAGGATTGTAGTAGATGATGTAAGTCCTTGCGAGTCTCATCTGGAAGGAGTTCTTGCACGTGATGCTTTTGTTGCTCTGTTAACGCTTGAATGTGCAGCAAAAATCCTCCTTTTGTTTTCCTCACCTCCTTGTTGAAATGAGCATTATCCACCAGTATGTCTTGTGGATCTTTTGTCCCTTGAAGTGAAACCTCTTTGCCGTCAATTTTAAATGACATGTGTAGCTTTGAAAAATCCCACATGATAGGACCTAGTGTGCTTAGCCACTGAGCTCCAAGGACAGCGTCACACCCTTCTAGTGGAAGCAAATAAAGGTCCACCTTAATAGGTATCCCTTGTATCTTCATGCAAACACCTTTACATTGACCTGCACTTGACAGCTTCTCACCATTTGCTACAACTACCTCAAATCTGCCTTCATGGGTTGGTTTAAAACCAATTTTTTTTGGCAATATTATGATTGAGAAAATTATGAGTACTGCCAGAATCAATTAAAAATGTTACCTTACGCCCCTGTTTACCTAAACTACCAGACACTCGCATGGTTTGAGGAGTTTTTGCGCTGTATATTGCATGGATAGAGATCTCTGGCACCTCCTCTGGAGCATCCTCATCATCCTTTGAGATTTCCTCTTCATCTTCCTCAGGCCATAATCCTTCAATCAAGAATAACTTTTTACATCTGTGACCTGGCCCAAATTTTTCGTTGCAATTGAAGCATAATCCTTTGGCTCTACGCTCTGCTAATTCGACTAGCGACAACCTTTTAATTGGTAAGGTTGATTTGCTAGAACTTGGTGGACTATTTGAGACCTTCTTGGCTTGAGCTGGACTGCTACTTATGCTTGCTTGGTTGCGACTTTCATAGAGGCGCTCAAGGCCTATAGCAGCCGATAAAGAAGCTGGTTTGCAAGCCTGCACGTCAACCCTTATTCTTTCCTTTAACCCACTAACAAAACCACCTACTTGTTGCTCAGTTGACAACCTTCCAGCTCGTAGTAGTAATTTTGAGAATTGGGTTTGATACTCACTAACAGTTCCAGTTTGTTGTAGCTTTGTTAATTCTCCAAAAAAATCTTGATAACGAGTTAGCCCATATCTCTCAAAGAGTTCGTCCACAAACTCTTGCCAAGGAATTAGTTTCTTTTCACGTTCTTCCTTCAAGAGTTGATACCACAACTGAGCGTCTCCTTCCAAGTTCCATGAAGCTAAAGGAACACGTTCCTCCTCGGGAGTTTGATGATAATCAAAAAATTGGTTTGCCCGGCACACCCAACTTGTTGGATCTTCATCTCCATTGTACCTTGGAAAATCCATCTTAACCACTTTCGGACGGCACCCAATAGTCCAAGAATTGAAACCGTTGGTTCGACTATCATTACGTTGAATTTGGCTATCTGACGTTCCCTCCTATTGATGGCTGCTACTTACATTGTCAAGCTTGGTATTAACAGTTAAAAACATTTGTTGCATGGACTCCATCATTTTCTTGAACCTCCTGTCCATTTCTACCTCCAATCGTTCATAGAATGGGTTAGCCATGCCTGGCTCTGATACCAAGCTGTTACGTGCCAACGTAATTGACCGGGTAACTGGCTTTTTAACTTAAGGTTGATTGTTTTCTGGAGAGAGTGGTGAATGTTTCTTCTTTCTACCTATTGTTGCTGCACAAATAATGTTATCTAATAACTAAATTTGAGAGACAGTAGTTTCATTCGAGGGAAACTGGACCTTCTTAATTCATTAAACTGAATGGAAAATAACTCCCCCACACCATCAGCATACAAGACTGTTAAATACAAATTTTAACTACCTATTCCTAAATATAATGAAGGTGCTAATGTGCTCCCTGAAGAAGTGGACTCATAACAACTTCTACCCCAAGACTAGGACTCCACAAACTTAACAACTGATTAAAAAAGATAAATGCAAAATACATAACCACGTAACACACTTCCTAATTACAAGGACTTGAAATGTAGAATAGTATCCAAAGTTATTATTTGATATAAAAAAAAGCGCACCTAATTGGACAAGCCAAGCTGCTTCGTGTTGCCGTCCTTCTCCGTATTCATTTCAGAGAAGAAAAAAAGGTCATGGTGCATGGCCTCGTGAGTTGAGTGTCTTTCCAAGCAGATTTCAATTAAATAGGTTTGACATCAGATAATATAGATATAGAAGACGAAGTCTTCACATTTTTAACCTTTCAAAAAATTTATAACCTTTCAAGCATGTCTTGTTCTTTGTGTTTCCTTTGACTTTTTAGACATGGAGTAATTAATAGTTAAATGCACTTGTATTAATAAAATATAGTTTTTTTACACAAGAATACGATAACCCTCATTTTAACTTTATTTAATTTAAATTTTATATTTTAAAGTCATCACTTATTCTAATCATTATATCATATAATTTATTTAATTTTTATTTAAAATAATATAGTATTAAAATTCTTAAATTTTAATAATCTTTATTTTAAAATCATAAATAAACAAAAATTAAGAAAAATGATAAGGGAGGTTATGTGGCCTATAAAATATATAATAAATGTTGTGAAAATTGACCAAATTAGAGCATATTTGTAGCTAAATAGAATAAAATGAATAGTAATGAAAAATTGACACAGATTTTACACGGAAAACCCTTAAACAAATTAGGGTAAAAAGCATAGACAAGAAGAATAAATTTCACTATGAAAAATTTAGGACTTACAACCTCATTCTATTTTACAAGTAAAAACACTAACTCTCTCAAGAAATAGGAGAAGCACTCTCTAAATTGTGGGTATTAAACTGAACAAGAGAAAATTTTAGATGATTTAAAACTGATCTGAGAATGCTTATTTATAGGCCTCCCATAAGTGTATAACCAGTTGTGGACAGTTATCCAAATGCAATTTTCTTCCTTTCCCTTTTGCCTTTGTCAAGTTGGCAACAATAATCTACCACTTGAAGATTTGATTGAAAGTCAATCAGATCATCACACCATTCTTTCTTCCTTGCCATTTTCATGCTACTTATGTCTCCGTGAGGTCGTAAGAGGATCAACACCAAATAAATTTGTTAATGTTGATCACATTTGTCAAAAAAAATTGCAAGGTTATCTTTAGCATGAATCTTTCGCATATCTACAGTTCCTTCTTCCATTTTCTCACGAACAAAGTGATATTGAACTCGTATATGTTTTGTTTTTGAATCAAAAGCTGGATTTCTTGCAAGATGCAAGGCACTCTGACTGTCATAAAATAGAGAAATCTTCTATTGCTTGTGCCCGAGCTCCTTTAATAGCAGTTTCAACCAAACTACTTCTTTACTAGCTTGTGTAGTAGCTACATATTTTGCTTCTGTTATTGACGTAGTTACAAATGATCGCAATTTTGAGACCCAATTTGCGACCCCACCAGCTAATGTAAACACATAACCTATGGTGGATTTGCTTCCATCAAGATCACTTGCATAATTAGAATCAACATGTCCATTGACAATAAAGTCTGATTCCTCATAACACAATTTAACATTTGAGGTCCTTTTAACATATCCAAGGACCCACTTTATAGCATTCCAATGTTTTCTGCCAGGATTCACCATGTATTGAGTAACTACTCCCACTGCATGTGCAATGTCTGGTCTTATACAAATCATAGCAAACATTAAGCTTCCTACTGCTGATGCATGTGGTACTCAAGACATCTCCATCCTTTCATCTTCCCTGCTAGGATTTATGTTAGAGGATAACTTGAAGTTAACAAAAAGTGGGGTAGAAATTGGCTTATAATTTTGCATATTAAAGCATCGCAAGATCTTCTCCAGATAACTCTTTTGAGAAAGCCAAATCTTCCTATTACTTCCGTCTCAATGAATTTGCATCCTTAAAATCTTGTTTATTGGCCCCAAGTCCTTCATTTCAAATTCCTTAGCCAACTGAGCCTTTAAATCCATAATACGATCTTTGTTGGGGCAAG
>JAOTBA010000008.1:7790953-7807518 GCA_025629845.1 Erythroxylum squamatum | reverse complement strand
CTACTATATGGAGATTATAGCCTATCTGAATACCTACCCATTGTAAGCCAAAGCTTACACCCCTTTATTCGCAGAACCCAGAGCTCAGTAATAAGGATCTATGCAAGAATTACCTGGATCCTCTACCTTTTGTAGTGATCTGCTACATTCTTCAATGCAAATAACCCAGCTCACATCCTCCCCTCCTGACACAGGATCTGAGTAGATCAGCTTATCAGATCTCTGAGAAGAGAGTTAACAGAAGAAGTAATGTAGGGTTAAAATCCAAAGACCTACCTTGATCGACTTTCCAACTGGGGTTCACTGATTACAAATGCCTCATGAGTTCCGTCTCTCCGCTGATACATGAAGAACATGAGTCATGCTATGGAATGATTCTTTACTTAATCGATGCTCTAAGACCATTACCTGTTATTGATTATTGCTGCACATCGACAATCGATCGTTCCTCGCCCTCGTCGCTTTCCTTCGCCAACCCTAATTGAGCAATGTCGGGTGAAATCGTGTAAAGATGCGAATTGTTTTACTATTTTGGTTTATTTGTTCTCGTGTAATAGGCACGTCGTCGTTTGGTTATGTTAGGTTTTGGGACCGAGTGGTTCTCAAGTTATCTACCTCTTGTAACATACCACTCATTAATGAGAATTTTTTAATTTCTCAAAAAAAAAAAGTATCCCAGGCCCATTTTAACGTGGCTGCACTTGCAATCTGCTGAAAACTTCATCACTCACTCCTTGATGAATGAAGTGCAGGGCCTTTTAATATTTTTTTATTCTTATGGCGAGCAACCTCTTGTATGTTGCTTGCACTATCACATTACATTTTTGTTGTATGACAAGGAAAAGACTGTGTCAATTTTCACCCTCTTTCTCATTATTACTGCTCCTATTTTTGTTGCAACCCCGATATACAATACTTCTTCCTTTTTGATGGTTAGATAAATGTCATTAATTGTACGTAATGTTCTCTTTATATTTTATAAAGAGGCTGCTTTTATAATTTGAACCGTGACCTTTTGATTTCAAACGAATAACCTTACCAATTATTCCAAGACTCACTCTCTTAGAGTAAATCTTAAAAAGTCATCAATTCAATCATATATGAATACAGATTCATGAAGTGCTATTCTTCTTTCCCTTAAATGTAAGAAGTCTTTGAGTTCGGAATTTTGTAGATCTATATATACATCTATAAGGCTTTCAACATTAACATCAAAGTTTAAGGAGAACTACTAGTTCTCCGAGTGAATGATAGATAAAGAAGGAAGTGGATTAAATTATGGGTTGTAGTGGTTAGAAACTATAATTGAATGGATAGTTAAATCGGATGTACTAGTCCTATGTTAGGTCATGCTCTTGCTACATAATTGTGTAATAACTTGGTGTTTAGTTTATATTTGTATGTTATGACTGTGTTGAAACAATTCTTACAATTGAGCTTCTTTTTTTTTTTATTTCTCACGAAATGTCTTAGAAGGGTCCTATTATAAGAAGACACTTTTTAATCATCCACACTTAGACTAATCCCCGCTCGAATCGAATAGGTCCTTTGCGGGAAGTAAAACTTTAATTATAAGTTTTAAACGGTTGCATACATAAAAACGGTTTAAATCCGTGATCTCGCCTAAGTCAAAAGAACTTCTTATCAACTTTTTTGCACATTAGTGTGTAACATGAGTCTTTGTAATTTCTGTTTCTTAAACGCTAGAAATCATCAAATCAAGCCTAGTATAGTAAAAGCAAATAGAAGCCCGCTTTTGAACTTTGTTTAGGTCCAAAATCCAAAACCCTTAACAAGTCACAACTCAAACTCGCAAGCCACAAACATAGTTTCTCATAATAATAAAAATAAAAAAAACATCATATTTAAACGGTAGAAAGGAGAAAAACCCTAAAGAATAAAAGGCTGAGCGGCAAATCCCTTATATAACCATTCCTAAACCCCTCTTCTATTCCGCCTCTCACTCTCTAATCTCTGTCTTCATTCCACTAAGAAAAGCTCGACATTTACTCCTATAGCCATGGAGTTCTGGGGTAAGACACTTCTGTTGCCGTCTTCTTTTGTCGTTTTTTTTTTCATTAGTGTTGCCCTTGTTCTTTCTTTGTTTTGTTGGTATCGGCTGTTTCTCTGTCTGGTTTCTGAATCTCTTTATGATCTTTATGTTGTACGATGTTCGTGTTGACATTTGAGGCCATATTTCTTCAATTTATTTATTTATTTTTGGTTTGCTATGTGTTCATTTTGTATTATGTTTAAGGTTTAAAGGTTATATGGACAGTGTCTAAAGTTTTCTTTCACATGAATGATTCTGGGAATATAAGCTGTCTACGGTCTGTGTGAGTGCTATTTGATTCATATTTGTGCTTAGTTGTTTTACGTAAAATTTAGGGAAAAGTTACCGATTAAAAAGTTGAAATTTTTGTTCTTTTTGTGATTGTCCTCTGCAGTATGCTACCTTCTACCTACATTTGTATAGTTTTCCCGATAACTATGTGTGATGTTCACTTGTTTCCTTTTGTAAATCGGCAATCAGTATGTAATTTTCATTGGTTCATGTGGACCATTTGTCTACCTAATATGGAGTTTCATGATCGTTTCTATTACCTTCTTAAACTAGCTATGGAACTGCTATTTTCTAAATGAGTGAAATTATAAGTGCATGCCTTTCTATTCGATTTCTTTTTTTTTTGTGTGTGAAAATAGTACTCTGTATTAATGTACGAGTTCTCGTATTCATTAAACCGGTCTTCTACATACAACATGCTGTGTTTTATCTATGGAATTTTTGTGAATTCTAATTTGATGTTATTCTTTTTCCTAGGTGTTGAAGTCAAGGCAGGGCAGCCTCTTAAGGTGAAACCTGACGAAGATGCTATTATTCATCTTTCTCAGGTAAAAATTGTTATAGATGTACTTATTTTTAAGTGCCATGAAAGTAATCTCTCTGATAGAGTAAGTTGAGTACTTCTTTGTGAAGTTTGATGAGAAGTTTTATTTCAGGCTGCACTTGGTGAGTCCAAGAAAGATAAAGGAAATGAGTCAGTGCCCCTTTTTGTGAAGTTTGATGAAAGGAAGCTTGTACTGGGGACTCTTTCTTTTGAAAACATCCCTCAATTGTCATTTGACTTGGTTTTTGAGAAAGAGTTTGAGTTATCTCATAACTGGAAAAACGGGAGTGTATTCTTCTGCGGTTACAAAGCTCCTGTACCTGATGAATATCCTTTCCCATTTACTTTAATCTTTCCAACTTTTATGTCATTTTCGGTCTATAGTCTTTTGTTCATCACTGTATGCTATATACTTCTATTGCCATTTGCTTTTTCCTTGACTTTGGTGTCTTATCGTTGGCACAAATTTCTCTGGTGAGTCCATTGACTTTTATGTAATTCTTTGAACTTTCATACTATGGGAACTTTATATTTACTATGTTGAGGCATTAATGTATGCAGATTATGGAGAATCTGAAGACGAAGATCTCCCGTTGATTAATGCAGATAATGGTGATTGTCATTTTTCTTTCAATCTTTGTGTTTGTTGACTTTCTTACTTATTTTCTTTAGATTGTTAAATAAGCAAACTAATGATATTTAATTGGTTTTCTCTTTCTAGGAAAAATTGAGCCAAAGGCTGAGAATGCAAAGGCTGCGACAGGGAAACCCACCGCTGGAAAGTCTGAATCTTCAGCAAAACCAAAAGTTAATCTTGTAGAGCCAAGCAAAGCTAAAGTTGAGGATGGTTCAAATGAGGATGATGATTCAGACGAAGATGATTCTGATGAAGGATCAGAGAGTGATGATTCTGACGAAGAGGTAAATTGCCTATTCAATATATTTTTGTGGAAGAATAGTGATTTAAAGATATGATGTTAAGGGAGTCATACTAAGACTTGATATAGCAGAGGCTGTCCCTACAAGTAAGTGACAGAAATTTCTAGTTGTGAAATTGTGAGTGGACAATGTTGAACTTATCTGACTATAGAAGTTTATTGGGTTCAATCAAATATATGAGGTTTCGTATGCAGGGTATGTCCCTTGATGATGATGATGATGAAGATGATGAAAGTGAAGATGAAGAGACTCCTAAGAAGGTAAACTCCAGATTATTGTGGTTGTAGGATCAGCCACTAGTTTCAATTTAAGTGATCTAGTTTAAATTTCATTTTAAAGGCTGAACAAGGCAAGAAAAGGTCCAAAGAGTCTGCAATAAAGACACCTGTGCCCTCTAAGAAGGCAAAAGCAGCTACCCCACAGAAGACAGGTAGTGCTCACTCTTTTTTCATTTTGTTGTGCAGGAAATTGCAGGTTGTCAGTTTAAATATTCTAACTGATTCTATAAAATCCATTTGTTTGATAAATGACTTCCTTGCTGTGGATCAGATGGTAAGAAAGGTGGTCATACTGCAACTCCTCACCCAGCAAAGAATGCTGGAAAGGCTTCTAAGCCGCAAACCCCAAAGTCGGGTGGTCAGTTCTCCTGCAAATCTTGTGATAGGTAATTTAATTTAATGAAACGAATAGAAGTTTTTATTGCAGGCTGTCTCAGTTTGATTCTAATACCGATGTGCCATCTCATGGTCAGGACATTTGGTTCAGATGGT
This sequence comes from Erythroxylum squamatum, assembly GCA_025629845.1. Lineage (NCBI taxonomy): Eukaryota > Viridiplantae > Streptophyta > Magnoliopsida > Malpighiales > Erythroxylaceae > Erythroxylum > Erythroxylum squamatum. The sequence goes on along the minus strand of JAOTBA010000008.1, from coordinate 7,802,921 downwards.
GCTCTGCAGTCTCACACAAAGGCCAAGCACGAGGGCAAGTAAAGGGTTTACATGAGATCTGAATGAGTAATTAAAAAAGATTTTGGTAGGGCATTGCATCGAAAATGAAAGTGCCATGTGTTTAGTAGTGTCGCATGTAATTTTGACTTGATATTCACAACTCGAACAGATCTTTTGCATGCCCAGCTTAGTTCCATTCTTACATTGAAGGGCTATGTATTATTTTACTTTTACATTGTGGTGTACCTTGTGTGTCCTTTACTGGGTTGCAGTATTCAATTCAAATGACCTTTTTTCTGGTACAAGTGGCTTGCACATTGGTATCAGCATGCCTTCTAAAAAGATGTCTGGTAGACCAATGTTGGCAAATCCTGGATTGCTAAAAAGGTTGCAGGCTAAACGTTTTTAAATGGGTTTATTGGTTCGAAAAACGAAACATGCCAAGAGGGTGATTTTTGCTTATGAACTTGTCCTATGACGCTGTGATTTGGCGCCCAGAGAAAAGTGGAAGTATGATGTTTAAAGCGCTTAAATCTGAAACGAAAAGTTAAGCAGCTTAAAAACTTGGTGATTTCTTCCCTAATTCTTTAGCGTCTGGATGTAAGAACGTTGCCATTACGTTCGAGTTGAACGACATTTTGGATCGAGATTCATTATTGAATGAGGTTTATGATTTTATTAACAAGGACTGCTTTTCTTGACAAAATTTGTTATTTTCTATATAGCTTACGGCCTACCCCGAAAACTTTTTTAGTTATGTTTAAATTTATGAAGCATTTTCAGCCTTTCTTAGCAACTGATGGCGACATTAAAAGCTGTTGGTTTTGTTCTTAATATTGAAGAAAATATGCTTTTTACTATTATTGATAAAATATACAAGAAAAAAGTCTTCCAATTGTTGCGAGTAACAAATCATAGAAGGAGAAGGCTCAGCGTGTTTCAGTTTGTAAGTTTGATCTTTAGCAATTGGAAAAGACCGATAATATATAATTAGAAATATAAAACTAGCTTCTTAAAACTTGCATAATAGCTAGATGAATAAGACAACTAGGTGTTCACTTGAGTCATAATTATCGATCTCCATAAATGCATGAGCAAGGAGGATTTGGTATCTAAATGTTCTGCAGCTAAAGCTTCTAGTGTCGGAGTTGGAAGCACAGACGCAAACTACAGACATTTTGTCTGAGGCTTGTAACTAGATGAACTTCTACCTTCTGGTGCCTAATTTAATGCAATTAGTAACTACTCTTTTGCCAAGTTATCATATGACTGGAGCCTCGTAAGATAATTTGTTGCGGAACACGAAAAGCACATCTCCAGGAAGAATATGCGGAAGAGCTCAGACGACAAAAACGAACAAGAATTAAATGAGAGAATCTTTTATGCACACACAGGATTCATGATGTGAGCATACTACAGCAATTTTTAATAGAATAACAATGTATGGTCTAACAAGGGTTGCAAAGGGGGAACTAAGTAACACAACATTGCTGCAGCCACTATCAACCTGAAACAAACACCAAACACTAAAATTACCAAATGTGCGGATGTATGAACAAAATCTGGATCCGATGCCCTTTCTCTCTGAAACCTGACAGTCCTGTAAAATCAATCATCCAACACCGCACCACAACCTGTACACAAATTTCATTGTAAGCTGAGATTAAAACAACAGCCCGGTCTTTGAGAAGCAGGGATACCTGAACCTGCAAAACTCATTAACACACGTAAGCTCTATCTAAATTTTGGAAAAATAGATACAAAAGAAAGTAAAGGGAAAGAGAGTTCACAGAACCCGTCAAAACTGATCGTTCCCTAGGCTGAATAAGCGTTGGTCACAGAATCCTTTACTGTAATGCACTCACTAAAAGCAAATTTACGAAATGCATCACATGCATGCATACATATGAATGTCCAAGTAAATATTATTAGGGAGATTTTTTGCCACAAGACCATCAATTAACTTTGGAACTTGAATAAAAGATGAGGGAGAAATAACAATCCTTGTGACAATTAAAAAGCTAATGGTCATCATAAGCCTTTGAACTAATTATCAGAGACCTTTCAAAAGTTCGAATATAAGTTTCAGCAAATTGAAGAAAAGGGAAAGACAATGAAAAGAGATGGAAGTGCAGACCCTCTTCACTGCAAATCAAATTAAATCACGTCTATACTAAAAAAGCATGGCAAAAGTTTTAAGGTATAAGTATTTAAAAAGCTAGGGTTAACTAACATTTATACCCCTTAGCTATATTCAAATTTCAAAGACACCCACGGCTACATATCCAAACTTTTTAGTAAGTTCAAAGTTTTCCTCAAAGGCTACAGCTGGTTGCATCTTTTTCACTAACAAAATTTCATTCAAAGACAAATCATTGCGGTAGCTTGCCACGTAAATCGGGTGAAAGAATTTGGTTTTTAAATAAGCATTATATGTAATCTTTTCTTTTCCTTTAAGGAAAAAAGGAAAATCCAAAACAAAACCATATGGATCTTCGCTTCTTCACCCGTTTGATAAGAAATAATTATGAATAACTAAGTGCCATTAAATGAAGGGTGTAATATTAAAATGCATTGAATTGCTAAAGACTAAATCATGAAACTGAAAGGTCAAGGGTGTCTTTGAAATCTGACTATAACTAAAAGGTGTGCATGCATTTTATCCCAAAACTATCATGCAATGAAGCATGCAGGCAAGCAGTTTGATTGTTATTAACAGATGAAAAAAAGGGAGGAAAAATTGACAACCCATATGACAGAATTGGGAACCTGCACACCTGCACAGGGGAAAATGGGCTGTAAGCTATATTTATAAAACTTTTGGTCTTTGTTTCAAAAAGGTCCTAAGTGAGCAGGGAGAGTCTGAATTCATCATCAAAGAATCAAGACTAGTAAGATACGAACCAGATTCTTAAAATGAATCAGTATCCATATTCTTCTTTCTGAGGGGGCCGCTTCTGTTGATATTGATGATACTGGTCATCGTTTTGCGCATACCCATTATCCCCGCTGCCATTGTCATGGTTGCCACCATCAGCTTGGATAGTATCAGCATTATCGTGACACTCCTCTTTTTCCTTGTTCCATTGTGCAATTTTTGCACGTCTCTCTTCACTGCTTTCCCTGACCGGGCTCCTATTGCGCCTTCCAGGAGGAGTTCTACTTCGTCCTCTCCTGTGGCCAGGGCTTATACTCCTATGTCTCCTACCCCGACTTTCATGATGGTGCTCCCGATCATCATGTCTTCGACTGGAACCACGCCCATGATAGTGCTCTTCATGGCTGCGATGCCTTTGTGGGCTTCTGCTTCTGCTGTGGCTGCGCCTTCTTCGATGACTCCCAAATAATTGGCGCCTCAATTCCCTAGGAATAAGGATAACAAGCAATTCATACGCATAAAAAAGGCATTCCAGTAAAAATTATGGTTGTGGAAGTGAGAGACTTTACCTGCTAATCCTTTTAAGATGCATGAAGTTGCAGTACCCACCACGGTTGCAAGTGTTTTCTTCGTATTGCCTGCAGGTGGCTTCACGGAAATCAGTCACTGGAGAAAAATCAACGATAATAGGTCGGCCTGCAGTACATTTCATATCCAACTTACAATTAAGAAAGAATAACAAGCATAAAGTTGATAATGCATCACCAAGATACAGAATAAAAGGCTAGAACATATTCAAAGTTTATTGAACATAAAAGGACAAAGGAAAGGAAAGAAGAAGACAAACCAGCATAAAATCTTCCGGTGAGAGCACGGAGAGCATTGGCTGCATGCTCTTCTTCTCTAAACTGAACATACACATTACCCACCTATGCACGTACATCAAAGAGAGAGTAAACAAATCTACCCATCAAAAGTATATATAAAAAGAGATATATCATCCTGCAACTTGTAATTAGACAGTTTAATGGGGAGGTAATTATCATAATAAACGAACCATGTGATCAGCGAGATTGTCACAGACATTCAAGCTCTCAATTTCACCATATTTGCTCAGCTCCTCGAAAAGATCTTCATAGAACTCCTGCAATTGAAATCAGAATCACGGTAACAGTGAGTGATATGATAGTCATCACGATTGTCCAACATAAATCTACCCTAATCAATCATTAATAAGCGAAAAATAGCATTTTTAACAAACAATCCAAAAACCCAAACCTAAAGTAAATAATTAAAAAAGAAAGAATAAGCAAATAATTTGAAAAGGAAATTGAAACCTCGAAGTGTTCCTGGATCTTGCGCGGGTCTAGGGGATTTCCCTGAGCGTCGACACCGGGAGTGATCATGTCGGGGCGTTGGTACATGTTTGAGAGAAGAAGTGTAGGGCTTATACTGGGTTTGGTGTGGAGTCTGGAGCAGCGGTCTCCGTGCCTGCAAGCGCCGATCTTGAAGTAGAACGGACAGTTCACTCTGTCCTTCTCCGTTCCAAATATCGACGCAAGATGCTCCGCCATCAGATTCTGTTGTTAGCTGTTACGATATCACGACGGCGTGTAGTAAAAGAAAACGAGGGCTTCGTTGCTGTTGTTTATTTTACCAGAGAGAGCGAGAAAGAGGGTTAGACAAAGGTGCGGTGCGTGATCAGATCTAAGCCGTTGGATACTTCTCCATCCTCTTTCTGGATACTTTACTTTGCCCATGTAAAATGAATAATATAAAACCTTTTGCGTTTGCCGGGAGTCGAACCCGGGTCTATTGCTTGGAAGGCAATTATCCTAACCGTTGGACTACAAACGCTGCTATTTGACAAGCTTTGCATATTTTGAAAAAACAAAAACTTATGCTTCTTACCATTGATGTTAGCATTAATTATTAAAAAAATTCAAACTTTTGTCAATTTTTAATTATAATTCCAACTTTAAAAAGTAGCAATTAAATGCTTAAATATTCAATATCTTTCAATTCTAACTTGAACTTCAAAACTTTAAAAAGTAACAATAAAATGCTCAAATATTTAATTTTTTAAATTCTAGCTTGAACTTCAAAAAGTAGCAATAAAATATTCAAACTTTCAAATTTTTTCAATTTTAGCTCGATGTTAATGTTTTCATTAAATTTTCTAACGTGGTTTGTCACGTATTTCAGAAACCTTAGCTATTAATACACGTCAACTAAAATTAACATAACAAATGAAGATTAATAAAATGATATCGTTTAATCACATAATTAAAACGACATTGTTTAAAAATAACCTAAATCAAATTACGCAGCATTAACAACCTTACACTTTGATTTCAGTTTTTCCTTGATTTTCAGCTTGCTCTTTCGACACCTTCATCCTTCGATTTCTAGATTATGTAGCCTCGATGCCCTTACATTAAGGGCATAAGAAGAATGCACTGAAAACGAAGAGCTTATTGATGCAGTACGCTATAATGTGAGAGTAGTTTGGGGCATCAGAAGAATAAACAGAAAACAAATGAGTGAGGGCATCGGTAGAATAACAGATAACGTCAAGCTAAAATTAAAGAAAATTGAAAGTTTGAATATTTTATTGCCACTTTTTGAAGTTTGGGTTAGAATTTAAAAAAAATGAAAGTTTAGGCATCTTATTGCTACGTTTTAAAGTTCGGGCTATAATTAAAAAATTGACCAAAGTTTGGGTTTTTTTTAATAATTAACCCTTGATATTATTTGTCTAACGATGCTTTTTGAGTATGTACAAAAGTCACCTACTCAAGTGAATTATGGAGGAAACGGGCGTCAATTAGGTTATGTTTGGTTGGACATAAGATTTTTAATGTAATGGAATAAAATGAAATAATTTATTATGAAATAGAATGTTAACGGATGTAATATTATAAATTTGTTGTTTAGGAGAAATGGAAGTGTTTATAATGTAATATAGTGAAATGATGTTTGGAAGAAGGGTTTATAATGTAATATAGTGAAAAATTGTTTATCATTTTACGTTACATTTTAAACCCTCCAAATCGGAGGTTTCTTATTTTTACTGTTTAGGATAAAATGAGATGTAATATGAAACTCTCCTCTTCCATTTCATTTAATTTCATTCCATTATAATCTCTCCTCATAAAATAATATAACAATTTATTTTATTTTTTTTAATTATTTTTTTTGAAACGTATTTTATTTTATTAATAAACTCTCAATCAAATATAACCTTAAAATTGCATCATATTTTGTCCGACACTCCTCTTTACTTCCTATGGCTAAGATCACTTATAATAAGGCACCATTGGATTGGTCGAATCACTCTGATCTTCTTTCATTATTATTGCCTTCACATTGTTGGCGTCTCCACAAGAGCACGAAAAAAGAGGGAAAATTAATAACCCTTGATTGTCTATTATGACAATCTCATAACTAGACGTTTTTCCTAAGCCCATCGACATTTACCTTTACCCAACCCAAGAGAGCTCTGGCCAACGAGAATTAGAGAAAGCAAGATTGGTTAATGATTTTGGGAAGATAGTGAAGAGTGAAAAACATTTTGTTGGTTATGTATTATTATTATATAAACAGTTTTTTTTTTTTTATATCCCACTTTTAAAGATTACTCGATATCCCATATATGAGATTAATGATTTTCACTCCTTAATAACAGGCAATTATCACGGGCATGACACTTCTTGTCAGGCATGTGACATTTACTATTTTTTAATTAAATATGATTAAAATATAATGTCAGGCATGTGACATTTACTATTTTTTAATTAAATATGATTAAAATATAATTAATTAATTATATTTTTTAGCAAATAAATATAATTAATTAAAATATACTAAATTTTGATGTAAAATAAAATTTTAATAAACTTTTATTTCTCAATATTTTTAACAAGCCAACTACTATCAATGATAATAGTAATCGTTCCTTCTTCTTAACCAACCATTATAATTATAATTATTATATTCATTCCTATTACTCACTCTATTCATTCTCATTCTTATTATCATTCTCCCATGTGAACCAACCGCTCCCTTAGGCTATGTTTGGTTGGACGTAAAGTTTTTAATGGAATGGAATAATTTATAATAGAATGGTACGTAAATGGATGTAATAATAGAAAATCATTGTTTAAGAGAGATGAAAGGGTTCATAATGTAATATAATTAAATGTTGTTTGGATGAAAGGTTTATAATGTAATTTAGTGTAAAGTTGTTTATCATTTTACATTCCATCATAAATCTCCCAAATCGGAGGTTTTTTTTTACTGTTTAGGATAGAATGAGATGTAATATAAAATCCTCCTCTTTCATCTCATTACATTCCATTCTATTATAAACCACCCTCCTCCTAAATAAAGGAATAATATTACATTCCATTAATAAGCCCCTAACCAAACATAGCCATAGAGAAAACATTGTCATGGCTAATCTCAATGCAAACATCATCTTGATTCCACTTAAGAAAACTTCTGTTACGAAAGTCAATTATATCCCGAAAGTAAATATTATAATTATCCATAGCAGAGCCCCCTCTATCCACTATTCCTAAGGCAATCAGTACTAATGCTTTTTTAGGTTTGTCACCACTTGAACTAATAATCGATAACAATGCAACATATCACATTACTTCCTCTTTGCTTTGCTTGTCAACTTTTTACTACAAGTTGTTATGTTAAATGGAGATCAAACTCCATTTATCTCTACTGGAAGTTTACCTTTGAGTCTAATTATCTATTTAAAAATACGCTTGAGGTACCATCTTGTAAAGTAGATTTGATGTCTTTGAGCTGAATCATAAGAGATTTAAATTGTTCAATGACATCTTTCCTTACTGGTGCATTATGTAGGAGCAGGACTTGAACTTGATGACAAAGATTACGATTGGGTTCAGTAAACAAGAAGATGGACTCTATTACCTAGTTGCAATGGTAGCAAATAAGTCAAACCATCATATTCAATCAGCAAGAGCCCATACCATCACACCTTCCTCTTCTTAAAACACTTCTACATTCCTGTGGCATCATCGACTATGACATTTATCCTCTTCTAGATTATGTTTTAAGCCAAAAACTTTGTTAAATTTTCCTTTAAAGCTAAAGAATCCTTGTGATATATGTGCTTTTGCAAAAGAGAGAAGATTTCTTTTCTCCATTAGTTTAATTTCTTTTATTAAACCTTTTGAATTAATGCATTGTGATACTTTTTGGTTTTAGCTGCACTTATCAATAACAAATTCAGTATAATACTTCTCGAGGGGTTTCTTTGAGTTTTAAATTGTTGTTTGTTCATTTTCATTGTAAACATCAAATTTTCTATTTAGATTTTAGAGAAATTAAGCTGGCCTTTTGTTAGCCAAGATCTTGAATCGTTTCATATTTAAAGTTAAAAGTAAAAATCATTAAGCCATAACTCATTTATTCATTGACAGTCAAATAATGAGAATGGTAGTTGATAACCTTACATGAACTATCTCTAGGTTCAATTTTTTGCATCATTATTAGCTATACATGAGTCTAAGAACTTTAAGATGTAAAAAAATACTTTAGATATGAAATAGAAAACTTATTGACTAAAAATGCAAGAGCATGAGTAGAATCATTAACACAGAAGTTAGTGGTTCCAGTGTCCAGGTTTGACAATGGAAGCAACAATGTATATTTTTCTGTTTGTAAATCACATCCTATAAGAAAATAGGATCATGTTCCCAGCTCATACTATCCAACAATTTATAAGCCAGAGGAATTACAATCTTTAATTATAGTAAAATGCATATTCACTAATGATTTGATAAGTTAGCTCAATTATTAGTTGACAAGCTATGATACAAATAAAATCACAAAATCACGTTGAGGATTAAAATGAGGGTGAGTGGGTTTTCACTATTTCTTGCATCATTTTAAGGGAGTGATATATATTATCCTTATATACTTATCTTATGAATTAGTGAAACAATGTGTTTGAAGAATGAAACTTATATTCTAAAAGGATATTTGACTATACGGTAATCAGATTATAAACGATTTGTGTAATATTTTCAACTTCAAATTATAATGAAAAATATCAAATCATCATAAAAAGATTTAATTAACTTAACATCCCTCATACATTAGATAGAAATATTAAATGTAATTGTATGTTTTGTGGTAGAATATTTAAATGGAGAGGGATTTATAGAATGACAAAAATCTCATTAGTGTTAAGGATAATATCACTTCTTTCAAAAAAGTTACCATTTGATGTATATGAGAGGATTGATAATAAGTCAAGAAAAAGAAAACAAAGAGACACATAATGTGTCTTTTAGAGATAAGGAAGCACAACGAGTATTAGATAAAGGGAAACAAATATTATTATTGACATAGATTTTTTTTCCCAAGATTGTTTACTGGTTCTTAAACTAGTTTAAGAAGTGTTGTGATTAATAAGATGTTGTTTCGAAATGTAAAAGAGCTTAAGCTAGATCAATCTATCATCCATATGTTCCTTTAGATGCTTTAAGTTCACTCTATTTTCAGTAAGCATTAGATACTATAATGACAATAAGTCCAAAATTTAACGATAAGTCCAAAATTTAAGGTACCTCATTGTGAGATTCAAGTGTCTTTACTTCAATATTTAAAAAAGAAATGCTAGTAGAATGTGGATCATATAAGTCTAATTATAGAACAACATAAGGCACTATTATGATAAATGGTTGGTAAATACAAAGAACCTTGATTAATTTCTTGGTTTATTATAATGTTGGAAAAACTTTTATCAAGTCTATTATGCTTCTAATATGAAAGTGCTCGTACTTCATTTGAATTATTTTTTGAAATTTTTAAGTGGGTTAGAACAAAAAAAATGTTGTCCACTTCATTATAGAGAATACAACTAATTATGTATAAATTGAGTATTTATTCTAATCAAATTATATAATAAAACCATAATTTTTGTGTATAATTTTCTTACACTTTTGTCTTAGTTAAGAAAGCAAGAAGTTTGGGTTGAAATTATGCGTCATGCTTTTATTAGGTTTACAATTATATTTATAACTTTGAAAATTATTTATAATCATAAACAAGTACTTTAAAATTTAGTGACAAACAGACACTTTTCCAATCATAAATTATCAAAAGGTGTGAAAGCAAAATAATTTAATACAATTATTATATATAATAAATTTTAGGATACGTACTTGATTATTAAGAAAATCGGGCCTCCATTTGTAAGATTATTGAAGATTGTTGACTTAAATGCGCAGTTATCTTCAAGATATAAGAGAATGAGAAATTATACAAGTCTTATATAAATATTCTTAACCGTCAATAAGATAAGCATTTTACTCAAAGCACTACAAGAAAATAACAAATTACCGACGAATGTTTTTTGTAGTAAATTAGCGACGAAAATGGATTATCCGTCGGTAAATTTGAGGAATTTTTTTTTTGCAACAGCCAAAACATCCTTCGGTAAGCGTGGAGGGAAAATATCTCTGCGAGTTTCTCGATGGAATATAATGACGGAACAGTAAGGTTTGTCATAAAAATAGGTGACAACGGCTCGCGAGAAAAATAAGTATCTTAAATACTGACGAAATCACAATTTTGTCGGTAAAATACCGACAGAACTACAGTTCCATAGGTAATTGTTCGAATTGTTCATAAAATTAAATGATATCATTTGGTTTTAGTCCAAACGACGTCATTTTATTCACAGACTTAACAAACCCGAAGCTCCCCCCCCCCCCCTTTTTCCTCCTTTTGTTATTTTGTCTCTTCTTCCCACCATTAACGTCATTGGTCCTCTTCATCCCAAGCTTCCACAGTCGATATTTGCTTTGTTTTTGGTCCATCGTGCATCATTTTCAGGTAACAAATCTATTGGGTTTATTTTTTCTCCAAAAAACGAAGGTGTTAAATGCTTATATACATGACCGTGGTTGGGTGGGTGTGTTTTGTTTGGATTGTTGGTTTATGCATTTTACGTTGAATTGTTGGTTTATTTGTGGTTTGAATGTGTTGTTGTTGGTAAATAATGAAAAAATGCAGTTGCTTTGTTATTAGTTAGAGATAATTCGGGTTGCCTATGAATTGTTCGATGAAATGTCTCTTAGGGCTATATCAATTGAATTAGAATTTGGGGCAGCTGTAGTGTTTTTAACTAATGCAATTTATCTTATTTTCTTAAAAAATATTATAACAATATTTGACCTTACTATTACCAAACCTGCATCATTCCCTTTTCCACATAACCTTAAGCTTTCTTTGGATAAGGGTCAATAACTTTATTAGTATCCTGAAGGTTATAGAAGGCTCATTGATAGACTAATGTATTTGACAATGACCAGGCCATACATCTCTTATATTGTCTAACACCTTAATTAGTTTATTTTTACTTTTAAGGAGCGTCATATGCAAAATGCCTTTCATGTGCTAAGATATCTCAAAGGCACTATCTCAAGAGGTTTATTCTACCCAATAAAATAATATCTTAAATTAATTGGCTTCTCTGATATTGATTGGCTTCATCTTTGATGATATAAAGATCTTTTTCTAACTATTATATCTCCATGGGTCATTCTTTTATTTCTAGGAAAACAAAGAAATAAAATAAAATTTCATGGTCCTCCATAGAGGCTTAGTATATAAGTATACCATAACTTGGGAACTTCTATTGCTCAACTACTTTCTTCAAGATCTACACACTCTTATGTAGCTTATAGGAACCCTCCTTTGTGATAACAAAGCTGCACAATAAATGCCACAAATCCTTGTTACCATGAATGAATAAAATAACTTGATATTGATTGTAATTTCACTAGAGATAAGGTACAAGAAGGTTTTTTGTATACTTCCTACATCTCTTCATATTTACAACTTGCAGATATAATGACCAAAGCCCTAAATTAAGTGCAACATTAGTTTCAAGTTGGGTCTTACAGAGGCTCTAACTTAAAGGAGATGTGAAATATATAATAACATTTTGTAATTAATTTATAATTTTTCACATGTACAATTAATTATAGCTTTTTAGAAATTTGTTTAAGAGATAATAAGGAGGTTTTACTTGTATAT
>JAOTBA010000008.1:7751530-7761749 GCA_025629845.1 Erythroxylum squamatum | reverse complement strand
TAGCTAATTTTTTATTTTACTGTTGATAATTATAATATAATAAATTTATTTATTTATTAAATACTAATTTTTTAAAAATTAATATAATTAATAGATTAATTAATATTTAGTATTATTGACTAATTAGCTCATATATTTTGTCATTTTTAATTAATTTTAATTCATATATGATTAATTTACTAATTATGTTATAATTACTAAATTTACTAAAACTTCATTATATATATTTATATATTTATATAATTATTTTTTTAATACTCGTATAATATGTTAAATTTATACTTGTATTTTTCTTTTAATTTTGATATTAAAATTTATTATTCGATTTGTAACAACCCGTGCAAAGCACGGGGTTTAAAACTAGTTAGCATTAAAACCACGAGACTAAAACTGGGAGTCAAAAAATAAAATAGTTTTTGAGACGTGACCATTAGTATCAGCATTACCTACCTGACATAGATGTTCTACTGAATTATATATTATAAGAAGTAGACGTCAACGATTCTAGATATCTACTTAATCTTGCAACTAATTGGCGCATAGATTTGTGTTGCCGACGACAAGGGATACCAAACCCTTTTCATAGATTAGACAAGACACATTAAACAAATATGTTTAAGCTTGCGTTCACCTGTGAAACATTTGGGGACACACAATTTGTTTAATTGCTTCAATTTTATTAAGTGATTGGATCGAATGCTGAGCGTGGGAACATGAATGTTTAGCTTCAAAGGTACGGAGAATGAAAGATTAAGAAATGTGACCTACCTTCCATTTCCTTTCAATCTTTCAACTTCCTAGTTTAGAATAATTTCCAAAATAGTAGAATAAACAGCCACCTAAAACGCAATCACAACAGGATGCGGAAGAAGGTGGCTTAACGCAAGATGATCAAGATTCTCAGAAGTACAGGATCACAAGATTTACCTTGTATTCCACTTCACCGTCATTTAACAACTCTCAGCAAAAATAGGCTTAATGAATTAACAGCGCTTTGGGTAACTGGCTAAGGGGCACATTTATCGTCCAACATATGCAATTTTAGTTTGGTATTATTTGTGATAATGATAATAATCGTCTAAAAAGTCTTTGCATTGAAAGAAGTGGCTGATGAATGATAAACTCCATAAGCATGCCAAGTATCCACCAGATAGTCCTTGTTTGAACCCTCAATTACTTGCAGTTGACCTCCTCTTTCCATAAAACTCCACTCCAATTTTGGCCATGTAACAATTGTATAATTGGCCTCCCCATCTTGGAGATGTTATCCCCTTGAGTGTTCCAATGTAAAAACCGAATACAATGTTGTAATAATAAATGATTATAATAATAACCCCATAATCAAAAAGAGGAAAATTAGAATGGATATACTTAAAAAATAATAATTTCTGGTTTTCCTCTCGTTAATAAAAACTTCGGCGAGGACTCAAACTTCTTTTTAAATGCACTTTTGACCACATCCATGAACTATATAACTTAGATAAAAGATTCGGGGCTATCCTTTTGGGTGCAATGGATGCTTCCATATGAATGAAGTTATTCTACATGAAAAAGTCAAGAGAAAATTCAGTACAAGTCATATCTTATTTCTTTTCCATTCACTTTTTCATTCCGCCTAAGAGCAGTCATACATGCCTAACATAATAATCATGTATTTTGGTGATTAATGTTGTCCACACTTGTTTGCATGAAGCCAATGCAAAGTTAGTTGATTGACTACCCTTTAATCAACCTGTTTTGTCTCTGTTGAGGACATAGTTGCAAGATCTTGGATTTTGTTTTAATGCCATTTGTTCTTTTGTATCTGAAAAACTCTAATCTCTGTCGTTTATTTCTCTTATTGGTAAACACATGCTTACTTTTTCTACATCTTCGGTTCTTTTTTTCTCGTAGAAATTCACAATCGTGCCGCTTGTAGCGCCTTTCAAGTATTCTTATTTTTTACGCAAAGTCCATATTCCTCCTCTATAAATGACTTAATTAATAGTTTCTTTCCACTTGCAGTAAAGCAAAAATGAATATCCCATGCCTGCCGTGATTTAAGCCTCAAAAATTTATAAAGTGTTAACGAGTCAAAGATTTTGTAGATATACAAGACTTAAGACACAGTTAGCTTATACAACATCTCCTTAATCAATTCCCTGAATTTCTGCAAAATTCATTAGACGCTTTTGTTGTAATATGGTTTTATAATTATGCTTTTTGGTAGAATAGAGAAAAGATGTTTAACTTAAGAGATATAAGATATTTATTTTACTAAGGTGCATGATTCTTTATTTCAGTGAGTGATACCAAACTTAAAAGGAGTTTAATTCTGTAGCCTTAATTGCAGTGTGACCCTTTCAACATATAGAATTAGCATTTACTAAAAGAAAATACCTTGTATAGTACCACACAAATCGAATATGCCCAATTCAGATGCCCAACAAGTTCTCCAAGACAAAAGCTCCCTTTAAAGTAGGGAGCAACGAATAGCAGGCTTATTCAACATTGTGCAAGGGAAAGAATCACCGACAGATTTGATTAGTTTCCATTTCTTAAACATAACCCATTAAGTATATGCCCCCACCATTGGATTAAACTGAACATACTGCAAAAAAGAAAAAGATATTTCTGTACAGTTAATTGGTGGTGTTAATCTAAAAGTGAAAAAGAACAATTAGCAAATCAGCTTATCAAGAATGACGACTCACAAGAGAAACTGTTTGTTCGCTCCTACATTTCAAGTGTTTAAATGTTGGAGAATATATGGCATGTACTGTCTAATGTCCTGAAGCACTGGCTATTGTTGGTAATAAGAAGCCAATCAAGTTCTTAAAATGAACAATTGTGCTATTCTATTATTTATTACATGGGCTAAAAGCTCAATTGTAATATCATACTATAAACAATATGCTCATGAGGTGCCCCATGCCAATCACAAGGATAAGAAAATCAAGAAGCTCGAGGAATCATGACTATTTTCTTTTATTTTGGTTATCCTATCCTATTCCTGATTCAAGTACATCTCTTGCAATCTTGGGCATGATATTAGGACTTGTATCAGTGTTACTTTTCAAAGAAATTAAACAGCAACTGCCCTAATCACCTCTACGAGTTGAGAGCATATAAGCAAGTGCCCATGTTTTGCAAGCTTTAGATGTGGATCCTATTTTATCATCACTGATTCCAAAGCATCTGTTTCTTCTAATGAGGCCTTTAAAGCCACTCAACTGCTCTACTAGCACACGTATGGAGCACTTTTGTTTCACTCTCAAATATTTCTAGAGTGGCTTTCCAGGACCGAGTTACAGATTTGTCTTTGGTTTGACCTTTTCCAGTATGTCGGGGGTTCAATATATAATCTGCAGCTTGAATAAATGGGAAACAGTACACTCCTGTTTTTAATCAGTTATTTCAACTGATTCAACACACTGTGATCAGTTGCTTAATTCTCAATGCTTCAAAAGCTTACTCAGCAGCAATGACAGATTTTTTGATAACAGCAATCAGCCTTATAACTTCAACAATAAATCAGCTTTGTTCCAAGAAATCGTCACATAGAATGGCAGATTCAACAGTTAGAACATTGTCTCTTATATTATTCTTTATTTTCCACTCTTCACTGTTAGCCAACTTCTTAAGTCCATGACTCATTTGAAAGCTCTCGGAAGAAACAAATAAGAAGGTGAAAACTTAGCAATGATGGTATCGGAAATTTCTTTTAGGTTTTGAATATAAAGACATGAAGTATTATGACTTACCTCAATTGCCTTAGCACACAGGATGATAGGCCATTCGAGTTCAGCAATTTCTTTCATCGTTATAATGATCCAGTGTGACATGCATGGAGACCAAAATATGTTGGAGAATTTTGCTGATGCATTGGATCCTAGAGGATTTACAGCCATCACCTAAACTTGAGATGATCCGAAGAACATTTGTTGGACGAACTTCAACAATGCGTCGCACTGTACACACTCAAGCCTTGATTTTCATCATTGCTACTACTATCTATTAGTGATATAGTTTACCTCGTTCAAACTTCTTATCTTCATCCGGTACATGATATATTTTTGTTTATGTTAAACTCTTCTTTATCTTGTAAATAGCTAATTAGATAGATTCAAACTAGTAGTTTAGTGTTATTCAGATGTTCTTGTACCTGTATATATACATTTCGCTATTGCAATACAATGTGTAGGATTTTGTCTTTCTGCAATCACATGGTATCAGAGCCATGGAACACCTCTGAAACACAGAACCAGCTTGTCATGGCAAATCAGTCTTCTCCCATCCCCACCAATATCCATCATGTCTTCTCTGTAAAATAGACCATCAATATCTTGGTAAACTCAATTCTCTCCACTGTTAAACTACCAAAAACTTAATAGGTTCATTGATAGAACCTGTCCAGCACCACCTAAAACTATTCCGTCCTCACCAATCCCTCTCAATCAGTTCCGAATCCTGCATATGAAGAGTGGTTTAGCAAAGATCAGATGCTTCTTTCATGGTTTCTATCTTCTCTCACTAAGGAAGTTTTTCCCTATATCATTGGTCTTGATTCCTCTTTGCTGTTTGGCAAGCCTTAGCTCACATCTTTGGAGCAGTCTCTCAAAACAGGCAACTGCAACTCAATATTGAGTTACAAGAACTTAAGAAAAATGATTTATCTATTTCCCAATATCTTCACAAAGCCAAAAGTCTCTGTGACCAATTGAGTCTTGCGAAAAGAGCACTCACAACAGTAGAGTTCAATGTTATTGTCTACCGTAACATTGGTAGTGAATATCATGGCATCATCACCACCCTCGACAAAATAGAAATTTAAGACAAAAATAAAATCTGGGCTTCATATTACTGCAGCACCGCTAGCAAAGAACTCTGCTATTTTGATGCCATCATGCACCTCCACTTGTAAAGAAGTTGACCTCGAGTTCTTGTCGACATAACCTAACTCACAATCATGTAAATAAAGTGAAAGATCCACAACATTAAATGTAGAAGAAATGTTACCCATCCATGATGGCAGCTCAACAACATAGGCATTGCCATTAATTTTCTTTTTAATCTTGAATGGACCATATTTCTTCTGTTGACGCTTATGACTGCCCCTAACAATTCTATTCTTACTCAAGAACACCATAACTCCATCTCCAACATCAAACAATTGTACTCTCCTTTGTGGATTAACATAAGCTTTGTACCTTGCATTTGCTTTCTCAAATTTTTTTCTTCACCTCCACTTGCATTTCTTGAGCCTCTTTAGCTAACTTCTCAGCACCAAAAGAAAAATTAGAAGATTTTGACAATTTCACAAGATCAAGAGCATGACCAAGGCCATTATGAACATCATTTTTGTAGGCAAATTTAGCTTGTGTAATCAGAAAATCCCAACTCTTTGGCTTGTCACGACATATACGTCTTACCAAATTTCCCAAAGTTCGATTTACGACCTCTGTCTGGCTATCAATTTGTGGTTGAGCTGTGCTACTAAATTTAAGAGTAGAATCAAGTAATCCCCACAAAGTTTTTCCAAAAGTGACTCAAAAATTTAGTGTCATGATCAGAAGTAATTGATTTAGGAATACCATGAAGTCTCACCACTTCTCTGAAAAAGAGCTTTGCAATTACAATAGCATATGCTATCTTTTTACAAGGTAGAAAATGTGTCATTTTTTAAAATCAATCAACCATTACAAAGATATAATCAATACATCTTTATGTTCTTGGCAATCCTAAGATAAAGTCCATATACAAATCTTCCAAAATAGCATTAGGAATTGGCAATGGCATCTACAAACCAGTATTGGAAGCATGTCCCTTGTAAGTCTGGCAAGTTGTACACCTTTCTATAATCGAAATAATTTCCTTTCTCATCTTTGGCCAATAGTACCTCTTCTTTACTTCTTCAAGAGTTTTGTCTCTGCCAAGATGACCAGTTAAGCCTCCACCATGTAATTCTCTAATCCCCTTCTCTCTAAGTGACATCCTTATAAGACAAAGTTGGTTTCCTTTCATCAAAAATCCATCCCGCACATAAAATAATCATGGTTTTTTTTTTCTAAACACAATTTCCATATTTCCTTGAAGTTTTCATCCCGCATGTATAATTCTTTTAAATATTCAAGACCCTCCACTTTTATACTAAAGGTTTTAATCATGGCAACTCCTTTACTTGACGCATTAGCCACAATGTTTTTATTTCCAGATTTATAAACCAGTTTGTATGGAAATTTATCAACAAAAGCTGACCACCTAACATGAATCTTTATTCTCAATTGCTTCTGACTTCCCAAATTCTTTAAGGCTCGATGGTCTTTGTATAAAATAAATTCTTTCCTAATCAAATAATGTTCCCAAATCTTCAAAGCTCTCACAATAGCATAAAATTCTTTATCATATGTAGCTCATTTTTGTCTTGCATCACACAACTTCTTACTGAAGAAAGCAATTGGCCTCTTTTCTTAAGACAATATAGCTCATATCCTAACTCCACTAGCATCACATTCCACTTCAAATAATTTATCAAAATTGGGCAGAGCTAAAACAGGTGTTGTGCACAACTTCTCTTTGATGAGTGCAAAACTTTTCTCTTGTTCTTCTCCCCATTTGAGTCTTCCCTTCTTTAAGCACTCAGTAATAGGAGCCATAATGCTGCTGAAATTTTTGATAAAACACCTGTAAAATTTTGCAAGTCTATGGAAACTTCTTACATCCCCAACATTTTTAGGTATAAGCCATTCCCCAATAGCCCTTACCTTCTCATCATCAACTTTTATGCCATCTTTCCCTACAACAAAATCGAGGAACAACAAACTTTTATCTTGAAAATACACTTCTTTAATTTGGCATATAATTTATTTTTCCTCAATACTTCAAACACACTTCTCAAGTGATCAAAGTGCTTTTCTTTTGACATGCTGTAATAAGGATGTCATCAAAATATACCACCACAAACTTGCCTGTAAAAGGTCGGAGAATTTGATTCATTAACCTCATGAAAGTGCTAGGGGCATTGGTTAGCTCAAAAGGCAACACCAACCATTAAAATAATCCATCTCTAGTTTTGAAAGCGGTCTTCCACTCATCTCCTGGCCTAATTCGAATTTGGTGATAACCACTTCTGAGATTAATTTTAGAAAAAATTACCGCCCCATCAAACTGATCCAACATATCATCCAACCTCGGTATAGGAAATTATACCCAATAGTAATTTTATTGATCGCTCAACTATCCACACACATCCTCTAACTACCAGCTTTCTTGGACGTTAGTAAAGGAAGAACAACACATGGACTCAGGCTCTCTTTAATATACCCCTTTCTAATCAACTCCTCCACTTTCTCCCTCAAAATCTTATTCTCCTTTGGACTCATTCGGTAATGAGGTAGGTTAGGCAAACTAGCCCCAGGAACTAAGTCAAATTGGTATTGGATATCTCTCTTACGAGGTAATTCATTGGGTAATTCATCAGGCACTACCTCTGTAAATTCCTCTATAATGGGTTGTACCTCCAAGGGAATTTTGCTTTCTTCCTTCTCACTCCCTTCTTCCCCTTTTACTATCAATAATTGTACCCCCTTGTTTCTTTCATTTCATTCACAAAGCTTCCCCTATTATTCTCTACTTCTAACAATGGCTTCTTTCCCTCATTTGGCTTTGATGTCTTTTTCCCACCTATAGGTACCAATTTATACCTTACTCCATCTTTCAAAAATTGATACATATTCTCCCTACTAGAGTGAGAAGCACCAACATCATATTGTCATGGTCTTCCTAACAAAATTTGGCATGCATCATATCTACAACATCACAATAATGTTCATCTGAGTATTTACTGATAGAGAATGGTACCTTACATCTTTCTGTGACACGAATATCACCCACATTTGTGATCCATGCAATACTGTCGGTTGGTATAGATTCAATTTCTGTACTATTGATTTGCTGATGATGTTCTCTTGACTTCCTCCGTCAATGATTAGTTCATAAAGATGACCTTCTACCATGCATCTAGTGCGAAACAATTTATGTCTTTGCAAATTTTCATGTTCTTTCCTAGAAATCATCAACCTCCTAATGACACCCACAAAAGCATCTTCTTCATAAAAGTTATCATCTTCATCTCCATCAGGTCCGCATTCTTATTCCTCATATGCTTCTTCAGTTTGCTCTACTATGTTAACAAATTTTCTTCTTGAGCACTCATTAGAATGATGATTAGGTTCTCTGCATCTAAAACACTTGGAAGGAGCAGGTTTCGTGTAAGGGTTTGTACTTTTAGGAATTGAGGTGGTTTGCTAGCTTGAATTTCCACTACTATAATTATTTCCCTTCATGCCGGTACCTCGCATATGAGTGGAGTTTATAACTTCCTTTCCCTTTTCAGTTGTGGTCCTTTCGTTATTCCATGCTTTCTATTCTCTCTTGATTTTTGATTAATCAACATCTCAACTCTCATAGCTAAATTCCTTGCATCATGAACATTCAAAGCCATATGAATACCAATCTTTTCTCTAATTGTTGGTTCCAAGCCTCTCAAGTATCTAGCAGCCTATTGTGGCTTGCTTTCTGCCAAATTATTGCGAGCTGCCGATCTCAAAAATTCTGTTGTATATTCATGGATGCTCTTTCTTCCCTGTACGCAGTTTTGATAACCATCGAACAAATACTTCTCATAATCCGGAGGTAAGAATCTTCTTTCCCAAGAAGACATAGGAGCTGGCCCTTCTCTTCTCCTATTGTCTTTCAATTGAGTCCACCATACTGAAGCTCCTCCCTTTAACTTATAAGCAACGAATTTTTCCTTCCTCTCTTCTGGAATTTCTGTGTAGTCAAAGAACCCATCTACTTCTTCTAACCAATCTAGGAATCCCTTTATATCTAGGTCACCATTAAAGGATGGAATATCTACCTTTAATTTGTATTCATGGTCACCTCCTCTTTGCCAACAACGGCCTCTCTTTGTATAATTTCTTCGTCATTTTGGAGTCGTTAGTTCTTATGGTAAGTGCTAGAATTTGAGGTCGTTGTGCAAGGGCAACTTCCCTGGAAGCTTCATCCCCAGTTCTTTGGTTATTGTCACCTTGCAACAAAGTTTGCAACTCCCCACTGTAGTCATTTATTGTTTAATGTTGCGAATAGACGTCCGTGTTATTCAAGCTTTCTCCAAACAACAGGTAATCCCTGATCATTGTCATTAGGATTATTAGCCATTGTCAAATTGGACAAACTTTGTGAGATTCAAGGCTCTGATACCACCTGACGTAGCACGGAAACGAAATAAGTAACACAACTCCAAAACCTAGAATTGCAGAAACTGATCTCGAGAGAATCAAGTTTTATTGAATGAAAATATCGAATAAAAGTTCCCTATAAACATCACCAAAATCAAGTATTTATAGTCCTAAACATGTCCTAAAAATTAGGAAATAAAATGGCTATTCTACCAACTCAAGACTCCTAAACAAAATAGAAATCTAAGACAAAAACAAAATCTGAGCATCACATTACTGCAGCACTTCTGGCAAAGAACTATGCTATTTTGATGCCCCAACAGAATTGACGTTGAGAAATTGATATAAGAAAGAGAACAATGTCAGGAAAGTGAGTGCCCTCCATCGCTTCAAATCAAAGAAAAACCTTTTGTATACGGTCTATCATATGGCAAGTTTAACAAGAAAAAGGCTTTAGCTCTCTAATCTTAAAACATATTTTGTCAATATTGTCTCCAATTACTAGCGAAACCAATAAAAGCATGCATACAACTGTTGGGAAACTGGATCGAGATCCGATCCTGACTGTAGCAGAATAATTACGATTTTTTTTGCAACTTTTGATTTCCTGATAAACAAAATCTCTTTAATTTTATAAAATGGTTAACACAAATCATAATAAAGCAAAAACTTAATTCGTACCTTATTCTGAAGCTTGATTTTTTTTGTCGTATCCCTCAAACCGTTCTCGAAACCGATCCATTTCAACCACCGTAGCCGCACAAATGTCCAACCTCTAACAGTATCTACAGAATGAGTTGAGAGGACTCTGTAACTCTTACAGAAATGGTTAAGCAAGAAGTGCTAACTCATAGAGCTTAAGCCTATTTATAATAAGCTTTGGACGTTTTAGTAATTTAATTGAAATTCAATTATAATTTCAATTAAACTTTAATTAGAATTACAAATAATTCTTATTAAATACCAATTATGCCCAAATAAGATTCAATATCTCATAT
>JAOTBA010000008.1:7716715-7737956 GCA_025629845.1 Erythroxylum squamatum | reverse complement strand
TGCACAGATTTCACTGGTCACTAGTACCAGTATGCATGGACAACACTAATCAATCCCTATCAGTCTCATCCTATGCCAATTTACTATTTATTCCTTCCTGTCGGGGGTGGGATGTTACAAAAAGTGATGTTATAATGGGTGTAGAATCCATTGGAGGGGTTTTGGAGAAGGGGAATAGAGTAAACCCGAAGGTTACACGGTTAGGCCGTGTAAATTGACACGATCGTGTGTTTTTGATGCAAAAACACCACCAGACCCGAAAGAAACACAGGCTACCCGTGTGAATTCACATGGCCGTGTGTTTTGACGAAAGCTCATTTTGGAGTCTTCACGAAAGTTGTAGATCTAGAAGTCCTCTTTGAAACTGTCTAAAGATGACATTAATCTGAGTTCTACAGCAAAAGTTTTGACATTTTTCCCAAGAGATGTTTGTTTATGAATGGTTGGCTTATCCATGTTGTTCAATGAGATGTTTAGGCTTGTTAGTGATATTAAATGAGCCCAATTGAAGTAGGATTGAGTTATTAACATAAGGAGAGTGTTCTAGGTGTTAGGGAATGATTCAAAGATCTTGATAATTGGTTATGAAATATGTATTAAGGATGTACACCGGGAATGTCATTGAACATGCATTGTTCATATTTAATATACATATGTATGCATCAATAGACACTTACATAATTATGCAAAAATGTGATATGTGTATGTTTTGCATGATATAGAGGAACATATTGAGCAACATCTTCCAGACGTTGCCGGGACTTCAAGGCAATAACTTCTGGAGCAAATTGTGAGTAGACCTAGTTGGTCTCATTTCAATGTTTGTTTTGTTTGAATTTTTGTATTAATTGACTACTGAATGACTATATGAATGTGATTGATTGTGTTGGTTTCCAGAGAGAAGGTCCGATGAATGTGATGTATGAATGAAATAATGAAGTGCTCATTGATTGCGAATTGGATGGATTAAGTGTTTTCTCGACTTAAGTGTTGAATGCCGGATTAAGGTCCGATGACAATGTGAATGGGAATATGATAGTGGATATGATTATGTGATACTGAGCACTTTCAATTGATTGAATATATGTGAGGCATTCCATTTCATGAATGCGTGAAATAAACATAATGGCAGTTGTGACTTGAGTAGCCACCGATTAGAACTTAAAGCTCAAAGTGTGAAAAGAGCCTTGAGCTTAGAAAGTGATTAAGAGCCTAAGGCTCACTAGATAAAATAAGCCTTGTATCCGCATCGGATAAGGGACAGTTAGTAATGAGCTCGGTATCCAATGGATACGGGACAGTTTAGGCACTCAGTCACAACAAAGTAACAAATGAAAAGTGGGTCTCATGTGCACTGCATATGCATAATATGAATGATTATATCTATTGAATGTGAAGTGTAAGACGTTGTGAATGGGTTTATGTGTTATGTGATTTGGGTGAGCTATCGAGGATAGTCACTCACTGAGTTTGCAAAACTCATCCAAAATTTGCCAATATTTTTTAGGATTAGAAGAATACCCCATTAGGCAAGCAGGAGTATACCTACTGCATACAAGTCAGAAGTAGAGGTCGAGATCAGTTCACGTCTGCATTGTATTTCTTTATTTTTGTACTGAATTGTAATTTCCGCAAATTTTGTATTAAGAAATGTATTTTGAAATTATTATATAATGTGTATGCGAATATAATCATGTTGTATTGACATAATGATTATGGGTGTTTTGTTTCTGGAATGGGCCCTAGTGATAAACAAACTACTGTTGATTTGAAAAATGTTTATGGAATAAAGTGGGCCCTATTTGATGATTGATTTCCCCATATTATGCTTGTGATTGTGGTTTTAAAAAAAATGTATTGAGTTTTGACTAATTGAGTGCTCTAGCATGCCACCCTCGCGGAGCACGGACTCGAATATCACTCATAGATGTCGGGCACGTGTCTTGCGGGAGTGGGGTGCTACAAATATGCTCATGACAATTGTTTATATGTCTAGGTCAAACTCTCTCGACTCTAATTGTCTTTGTAGATGATATTGTTCTTACAAGTGCTTCAGAAGATGATATTTCTACTATCAAATAATTTCTTCATCAATAATTCACCATTAAGGATTTAGGCTCATCAAAATACTTCCTTAGTCTGGAGATTTCTCGACCATCTAAAGGAATGATATTAATTAGAGCAAATATATTCATGATATTTTGGAAGATATTGGTCTAGCAGGTGCAAAGGCTAAACAAACTCCTCTTCCAAAGTCATACAAATTTTATGTTGAAGATGCTCTGTTACTTGTATATTCAACGTCATATCAAAGGTTGGTTGGTCGTTTATTATATTTGGGATTTACTCAGCCTGATATTACACATGCAATACAACAATTGAGCCAATATGTTCAGTCTCCTACTATTCTTCACTCGAAAGTTTCTTTACATGTTTTAAAGTATCTGAAAGGATGTCCTTTGAAAGGATGATTTTATCCTTCATCGTCTTCTTTTAATATTACCCCATATTATGATGTTGATTGGGCAACTTGTCTAGTTATGTGATGTTCTCTTGCAAGTTATTGTGTTTTCCTTAGTTCCTCTTTGATTTCTTGGAAAATAAAGAAACAACCTACAATATCAAAATCTTTGACAAAAGCTAAATATTGCAGCATGGAAGCAACAATTTGTGAATTACAGTGGATTACTTATCTTTTACAGGATTTTCATATTTCTACTAAATTACCTATCTCTTTATATTGTGAAAATCAATTAGCTTTACATATTATTTCTAATCCATTTTTTTCATGAACGGATGAAGCGTTTAGAAATCGATTATCATATTGTTTGGGACAAATACAAAGTTAGTCTCATAAATTGTCAATATATTTCTTATAAACAACAATTAGCTTATATGTTTACAAAATCTTTGGATGGTTCTATGTTTCACAATTTTCTTTCCAAGTTGGGTTTGTGTGATTGGCACCAACCTCAAACTTAAGGGGGGATGTTACAGATATTGAAGATTGACGAAATGTTGTCGCGTATGAAGCACAAGTGGAAATAGTTGAAACAAAGTAGTAGTGTTAGTTTTTGCAGTTTATAGTTATTTTCTTCAATTACAGAGTAGGCTTCCTTGTCATTTAATTTAATATGGAGAGTAAGTATGTAATACAAATAATTATTTCTAATTGTTGTATATAAACAAAATGATCATGAATAACAATAAAGAAGTGAGATTGGTTTTCTTCATTGCATAACAAAATAATTACGAAACCTTTTTGTATAATTTCTCAAAAGCCAAGATTACTTTAAATTCTATAAAATAATTAACAATACATCATAATAAAGCATGGATCATAATTTGTACCTTCTTTCGAAGCTTTTTTTTTGTCATATCCCTAGAATAGTTTATAAAACTGGCTCATCTTAACGATATTCATAAAACGAGTTAAAAGAACTCTATAACTGTTGCAGAGAGGGTTAGGCCAGGAGTACTAACTACCTTACAGCTTAAGTCTATTTACAATAAATTTAAGATGTTTTAGTAATTTAATTTTATTTTATTTTAATTTCAATTAAACTTTAATTAGATTTACAAATAATTCTACTAGTTATGCCCAAGATCTAATATCTTATATTGATCTTTATTTATTAAACATTTCATATTTAATCATAAAGTTTCTCAAACTTTACAATCAAGTTTAACTTAAATAAAATATATTTTCTCTCTTCAATTCATTCTTTGTGTGTGACCTATTAGATTCTCACATATATTAGCAATGGATATAAATTATAACCCTAAATAATATTTAGTATTAGATAAATTAAACTCCTTTAATTTATCTTTAATTATCTAATTCAAATTATCTATAGATCAAGATTGATATCTAGCAACATATCATGACTACCCAAATATTTAAGAATGTTAAAATGGTTTTGACTAACCTTTCTATTTTTTGTATAATTCAATCCTTTCATCATACAATATTCTGATTAGACATAGAGCATAAAATTAATGTCTAATCTATTTTGAGTCCAGTCATGTTAGTTATCCGCCATTAGTTATTGATTCAATTAATGAAATTTGTAAACTATCTTACAAAGCATCATTTCATATTGGCCAAGGTTTTTTGAATCAATACTAATTGAGAACGATGAAACATTAGGGTGATGAATCATATATTGATCACTCAACTACCTTCATATAGTTCATGTTATATTCAATGATTACTAACTAAGCTATCTTTGACTAGGACAGGTCATAAGTAGTATCAAAACATAACAATCTCTATACAAGATAACTTTGAAGACCTCAAGTCCGAGAATCATTTATACAATCATCAAAATAAGAATTTTCAGAAATATACAAGTAATGTTCCCAATAGATTTCTCATATGGGGTTAATTTAGAGAACTTGTTCTCTAATAAACACCCACGCGTTTCTTTAAGTATCTTCATACTTTAGTTTATGAGATTAACTAAAACATAACTTATGCTAGTCTTTTTATGTTCTATTAATGTCCAATTTAATAGAACAATAACTATGAATAATTTAAGGATAATACATATATAAATACAATATGAATCTTATAGTTATAATTGCATCATAATTTTATTTGCAATTTAATATTATCTTATGAACTTTATCATATACATCTAAATATGTACATGATAAAGAATGTCTTTAAATTATTTTGTCACTAAACTACAACCAACCAATTGGTTGTAGAAGAAAGAGTCAAAGAATAGGTGGTTGTGTTTCAAGTTATAGAGGCATAGACAACAACTCCTATTTTCCAAAGAATCAAAAGATATCTAGTCCTTTGTTCATAATTTTTCTTTTATAACAAGTTAAATGTAATTGCTTACTTTTGGTAGGACTTCACACTAAGAACTTTATGATTATGAGTTTTCAAAAACTGATAATAAGATCTGATATTAAAGCGCTTCAAAGTATGATGTGTCTGTATAAATCATCTTTGAAGTGCTAGGTTAATAATTCAGAAAATTATCTTTGTTACTTTAAAGGATTCAAAAATGTTGAATCCACCATTTCCACAAGTTATTAGATACGAAAATTTCCAGTTTGATTAGGGCAGTAACTTCTATTATTGACCTAATTAACATATGATTTTATAGTGGTTATAAAGGATGCTGGTTATTACATTAGAAGTTCCTTGTTAATAAAAATTTTCATTGTTTCTTTTACTCTATTTTTAATTTAAATTTTATCTAAATGGCTAAAATTTTATAGATTGGGTTTAAACATCTGAAAACTCTTACATTTTAAGAAATGAAAATATACATATTTAATCTATAAAGACTCATCATTAATGAAAAGTTTTCAAATTCATATACAATTCTATTGTTTTAATAAATTTAAAGCCCAATCACCTTTTCCCTTCAATGTGCAAACATTCCCTCCTTCCTTTTTTAACTTTTGATAATTATATTTTATCAATGATATGCAAAAAAATCTTCATTTTTCTTTCAAAGTATTTAACAATCAACATTGAAATACTTATATGTGAATTCTAATAGATATGAAGGCCATTAATTAACTGATAGAATCAATTGCAACATGTTTGCAAATAAAAGCTATTTATTGTTCAAATTATCAAATCTCTGATCTACCTTTTCTACCAGAGGATAATAATTGTTATTAGTAAGTTTGATGTATAAAGTTAAGATTCGCAAATACTTCGTGGTCAACTACCCTTCTTGAAAACCCATAAAGTGGATTAGTCTTTGAGCTTGAAAAACCCGAAGGGATAGCAGTTTCGTAAACTTTTCGATTCATTTCTAACAAATGAAAAAATTAGAAAAATTAAGAGAACAAAAATAAATCAGCACCGAAATTTGGTAACGCAATTCGGCATACTTTGCCTACATCTGCGGGGCCCTCACCCAACTTAATAACTTTCACTGAAGTATATTACCCAAAGCTTTATCACTCAACCCTTGACACTATCTCTCAACCTCACTTCCGTGAAAGAATTTCACACCCAATAGTACGGCCGCTTCGTACTAACCTCAACTGAGGATTTACTTAATCAATCTTTTAACGAAAGAACAATAATCAAATAACTCAAATAATTAGAATAATAAAGAAAGAAAACTAAATACACTAGAGATAGACAAGAACAACTTTCCAATGAGTTCGGCTTCTCTGAAATGGATCTGAAAATTGTTAGACAAAAATTGACAGAATCATACAATACTCTTAACTACCTTGTGGCTTAAAAGTGAAGATGAGTACTGTTGATACTTTGTCTGGAAAAAGGCAACTCCAAAACTCCAATTTAAGAACACAAAGCAGAATCTGAAAGGTTTATATATAAAAACACTCCAGAGAGAAACAATAGCTTTAATAGGCAGAATGATCGTGGAAAGGAGTTTGGCTTCCCATCCCATAACACCTAATCTCATGTCATGTGCCGATTTCTTCTCGTATTCCGATGTCATCATGAAATTAAAGGAGATATAGTTTGCAATCCTTTCGTAGATATTTGCATTAACCCAACAATCAACCAATCAGCTGTGTTTTTCCAGTATATAATTAACGCCTACTGCACAGCTGTGTTTTTCTTCTCTATCCGAAATCCACAAAATCTTGTAAGCTGTGTTTTTCTCATTATCTGGACAACCCCTCTTAGGTAAATGGTTGATGTCACTGTCAAAGCTCACCGAACACCCACGCTCTTGACTCAACTCCTTTAGTGAACTCCAGTCCATACAAAGCTAGGTTTGCAACGTTCAAGTACTGATTAAACTTTGTTCAAAGAATGGACTAGATCAATCTTCTCGTGTACTATACCATGGTCCTGTAGAAGTTTCAAAATAGGTAGACCTATTCACCAAAAATCATTGAATGCGTAGTCGCACAAAAAACTTCCAGCCATCCACACAAACTTCACACACAAGTGATGCATCACACTCTCTCTTTAGATAGACTTCAATTCAAGATAGGATTATTTCTTAACTAGAAAATTATCCATATAGCTTTTGAATCTAAATCATTATCTAATTAATATTTTATATGCCCAATTAATAAATAATGTCAAAACTATTTTCTTAGATATATAACATATATCCTAACAGAGCTAAACATTAATTATCACCTAAATGTAGGTAAAACTCTTATTAGAATTGGCTATCAACCTTAAGTAATATTTTAAGTCTTTCAAAGCTTCAACAATATTAACTCGAGAGGAAGAAGAAATTTTAAATACCACAGCAGTGGGACATTGTTATATTTAAATCATATCTCAAATCTTTTGCTAAAGTTACTTCTCTTATCCAATGAATAAGCTAGGTAATGCTTGTAGCACCATATTAGACCTTTTGCTAAAGGTTTTAGCAATTCTTTCTTCTCATATTACAGATACCGCAAAACTTAAAGTTAGCTTGAGAATCAAACTTTTGCTACTTTTATAGAAGAAATCTAGTGAATGGTTGAGTATTAACCGTTGATCATGTAGTTGGAGTTGAATTTCACACAAATCTGTTGATATATAAACATTAAGAAGAAAATGTTAAAGAATAAAATGTCAAAGAACAGGTAGTTATGTTTTCAAGTCATAGGGGCATAGAAATAACTCCTATTTGTTAAAGACCTGAAGAATATCTAGTTCTTATTTTATAATTTTCTTTTTATAGCAAGCTAAAGTATAAAGTTTACTTTTTGTAAGTGGTGATTAGACCAAAGTACTTCACACTAAGAGACTCCTAGATTGTAAGCTTTAAAAAGGGACTTCACAATAAGAGACCCTAGGATTTTAAGCTTTAAAAAGCTGACAACATAATTCATTTGTAAGGCACTTTAAGGTATGGAGTGTCTATATAATCTAATTGTTCTTTGAAGTGTTAGGTTATTAATTCATAAAATTATCTTTATTACTTGTAAGGAAACGAGAGTGTTGCGTCGATAACTTTCACTAGTAGTTAGCGGAGATTTTAAATAAATATAAGATTCATATAGCGTACATCTAGGAGACAAAGTGGATGAGGGTAAAGTAAAAGAGAAAATAGGTTCAAACTTTGGTATTTATGGCATTCGAGGCAACAATTAAGGGGAACGTTATAAACTATTATAACAATTGTTGCATATAAGATAATGCAAGATCTCTTAAGCTCATAAATAAAAGTTTGTAAGGATGCTTCTAGTGATTTTGGGATGCCCATTATTATTCACCAAAGAGACAAACTTAATTTAGGTATATATTTTTCACATTTTTTACTTGTTGGAAATTAATCATCATTTTTTTGTTTATAAGGTTATTTTCGTTGTATTACAGTTGCTTAATGGGACCAATTCGGAAGTGGTGTTTCAGAATTACAAAGATTTGCAATTCGAATTCTGAGTCAGTGTGTGAGTCAACAGAGCATGAAAGGAATTGTGAAAAGAATATATTGGAACATAAAAGATCGAATGACTTGATCTTTGTTTGATAAAATTTAAAGTTTCGAGAAATATATGTTATTATTATTATTATTAAGTTGAATATAATTTCTTATAATTTTTTAATAATTTAATTTTATTTGTTTACTAAGATTCTTAATAAAAACAAGTAATTATGTTTTAGATACGTTTTTTAGAAACGTTTTTGAAAACATAGCCAAATATTTTAAACTATGCTTTGTAAAATATAGTCAATTTTTTAATATATGTTTTAACAAAATATTATACCATGTTAATGATAATTATTTGTGGCATTTTTAATTTATATTATTATATATAACATTTAGATTTTTTATTGTTAATTTATTAAACAAAAATAATTGATAATTTGAAGCATTGTATATGAAAAGTAAAATACTATTAAAGTATATCAACAAAAAGAATATTCTTCATATACGAGATTTTAATTACAACCTTAACAATTCTATAGACAAAATAATAAATACAAAGACTAGTTTACATAAGAAAATTACTCTTTAGTCTCATGAACCTATCAAGAAATAAGAAATGCTACTCTTTGGATCTTGAATAATACGATCAAGGCATATTACTCTCTGCTTCTTCAAGAATGAGGGCTTTAGTTGGCTTTCCAAACAGATCAGTGTGCTCTTGGAAAGGAGACTTTGTGAAGCATGTTTCCCTTTAGAAATCGAGTGTCAAAAATTCATATGTTTTCATAATACACTCAAAAGTGGCCTGCAACCACAAGTTCCATCAGAAAACAAATAGCAGAGAAGGACTTATGGTTACTCAAAATTCAGAGCCCCAAGATATGATGAAATAAAACATAGAATAACCTTTCTTAATTCTGTAAGTCACGTTATTAAAATTATTCCAAAATCAACAACTTAACATGAGAGCATACTAATCAAATGTGATACCACTACAAATCTGACTTTCACAATGAACATGAGGTAATATTCTTTTGGATTATGAAGAGGAAATTCAAAATGTCAAGGAAGGTAATACCAGCTAATTTGCACCGACACATATCACCCAATAAAAATCCATACAAGCATGGATTCATCAACCCTCACCACATTTAATCCACCATGTGATTACAAAGAACTTTATAAGTCATGCAATTATTACACATTGCATCATATTATCATTCACACTTTAGAGTATTTGATCTAACTGCAGGTGCACCATGAGATAATAATGTCACCATATGATGCATCTGGCTCAAGTAATTAAATAACTAATAGCATCTAAATGTTTGAAAAAATAAAACAAAAGCTAGCAATTCCTTCTTTTCTTTGTTTTAAAATTTTTGCTAGTTTTTAGAAAATAAGAATATCTTTTGTACAGTACACTAGTATAGTCATAAATTAAAAGAAAATATGCTAATTGCAAGATTGCTACTTTAATAACCAATATTTCCCACTTATAACAAACAAAAAGCAAAAAGGTCTCACATTAGAAGAAAAAAAAGTAAAGAAAAACACACTAATGTCATGAAATCCAGGATTTTCGTTGACTGTACCAAATCCCATTAGGTAATTTAAAATAAAAGGTTATAGTGGTAGAAGTAAATATTTACTACCAATAGCAATGCAGCATTTCTTCCAAACTCATCCCCATTTTCAATGATATCTCGAAGTGCATCCGGAAGAACCTTCCATAATTTCCCAACAAATTATGAACCTTTTCGGTGACTATTCTGCAGAATATCATTTGCCAGATACAGAAAACAAGCCTTTACTCACGTGGAGAGCCATGGAATTGTCTATCTCATGTTTCCACAACATGTTTTGCTTTGTTCATATGGAATATACGTAACTTCAGTTAAATCAAAATCCACCAATAACGAAACAATTCCCGAATCTAGTGTAAACGCAGTAAACTGAGTAATAACTTAATCAAACACACCCTAAATTTCACAACAATTTTCACTGATCTCTCAACTTCACTAAAACTCTAAGTTTCATAAAGAATTTTCATTAATCGCCCAATAAAAAAAACCCTAATTTTCATAGAAGATATCAATTCGTACAAAAATTAACAACCGCAACTTCAAGAAATAAGAAATCATTTAAGAAAACAAAAGAATCGAACCTTGTTAGCGAATTATATTTCTCAAAAAAAGGAAGCAAAGAGGTTAACAATGGTAAAGTAGGAATACTTGAGAGGTCCAGTTTCTCATCAAATTTCACATCTTCCTTAAGAAATCAAGCTTCAAAATGAACCCACGACGAAAAATGAGATAAGCTCATAGGAGAAAAACAAATAAAGAAACACTCATTCAAACAAAACTCAAGACAACACCTTTACAACTCCATAGACAACAAAGAGATCCACAAAACAAAACCCATATGCATTTCATCAACCCAAGTTCAGATATCAAAAAAAGTAACAAAAAAAAGCACGTACAAACATAAGCTCTCTACATTATGGATTGAGAGCTACCTTTCGTTTTCATGGAGGAAGAGGAAAGAAGAAAGTAGAGGATGAGACATGGGTGTGGCGCTTTCATGGAGGAAGAGGAAAAAAAAGAGCAAATGAGAGATGGGTGCTTTAGGCTTTTAGAGCTTTTCATTTTAAGCACCAATCTTACTTTAGTTCCCTCCTTATTTGGCACATTTAGCCTAAAAAAATGTGATATTTTGGATCATTTAGCGACGACTTTGAAAAATCTTCGCTAAAGGATCCACTTTTAGCGACAAAAAAGTTGCTAAAGAGTCCATTTTTAGGAACGATTTCAAAATTCGTCGCAAAGTGTTGATCTTTTAAAGACGATTTTTAAAAATCATCGCCAAATAGTCCTCATTTGATTTAGCGATGATTTTAAAAACGTAGCCAATTGTTTACCTTGTTGTAGTATTTAGCGATGATTTTTAAAATCATAGCCAAAAGATTAACTTTTAGTGACTATTTTTTTAAATTCATAGCTAAATGTCGATATTTAGTGACGATTTTCAAAATCATCACAAAAAGTAAACCTTCTAGTGACTATTTTCCAAAGCGTCGCTAAAAGTTATCCTTTTGGCAACGATTTTAAAAATCATCTCCAAATATCAATCTTTAGCTACAATTTTAAAAACATAGCATTTTCCCTACTTTGTTGTAACGACGAACTCTTGTTATGATACTTATGGAGTCATAAAACTGTATTATTCTTTCTATTTAATATTTTGATGTAGTTATACTTTATTATAGGATGAAATCGCAACATTTTAAGTATTTTATATTATCCTTTGTTTCATATTTGTATGATGATTAAACGTTCTTTTTTATATTAATTATGATGATTATTTATATACGAAATATATGAAAAGTGATATTAATAAATAGATTATTGTTATTCCAAAATTTTATTATTATGATTTTAGAAAAATAATTATGTAATATATTGAGGTATTAATTTGTAATTTAAAAATTATTTTATAATTTTAAAAATTATTCGAAACATTATCTATATTGATCGGTATTAGAACAGTATCGTACTAGAATTAAATCTAGTACCAATACCGATACAATATTCATGATATTGGATTAGACATTGTTGTTAAATGATAGCTAAACTCCATAAAATTGATCTGACCTTGATAATTAATGACATACATATATACCAAAATCATAAGATCATCATAAAAAGAAAGACAAGTACGTCGACGTAGTCGATCATAAGATGAAAGTAAATGCACAAGTTTGCCATTTTTTCAAAAAGCAACAGTCATATACTGCTCCTTCTTCTTTCAAATGATTTTCTAACAAAATCTATCCCTTTATTCGTCTTTATTCTCGTCGGCAACACTTCTCAAATGCGATTTCTGACCCATGGTAGGGGCTAGTACCGATTGGAGGTCTTTAGAGTCTTTATTAATGTTTTTAAAATCGGATTGAAAATTTAAAAAAGTAAAAAAAGAAATTTAAAATTTAAAAAGTTCAATTAATACTAGACCATTATAAAATTGATTAATGATTTAATAAAATTAAAGAATTTGAAAATTAATTGAAAAGGATTATTTTTACTAGTTGAAAATTTTAAAGTTTAATTAAAAAAGAAGATTGTTAAAAAAAATTATCGATTTATTTTATTTTTAAAAAACTAATTAGTTTATGAAATTTTTTTGATTAATTAATAAATTAATCGATTTTTTATAACAAAAATTATTAAACTAAATTAAATTGAAGAGTTAAAAACTGAATGAAAAAGTTAACTGATTTAATGTTTTCATTGTTAAACCGACCGAATCGGTTCAATTTTAAAAACATTGGTCTATGCTAATTAGGACAACAAGTTTTGGTGTTTCCTAATTTGTAATTACTTCTAACTAAATTGCAATCAGTTTATCGTTCATAGATGATTACGTTGTTATCTTTAATGCTTAAGTTTTCTTTGCCATATATGGACTATCCTGTCCATCCATGTCTTATATTTTTGGTAATATATATGTGATACATTCAAAACTAAAGCTATGTTTGAACTATATTGCTTTTCTCTTGCACCAAAGTTTGACTTGTGGTGTTGAAATACAAAAATCTTCTAACTTGTATGAATTGGATAAATTACCGTTTGAAATTATTATTAAAAAAGATTTTAAAAAGTAATTGTGGGCACAATAGAGTTGTGAATTGTCACAAGTGTTGTTATTTACTTGGAGTCGTATATATTCGTCAAAAAATTTCTTATTATACAATACAAAATAACCTTTACTTTTTCATAAACCTATATGTGTATACACATATATATTGTGTATATATCTATATGTGTGTGTGTGTATACACATATATATATAATATATATGTGCTGTTCCCATCCTTTCTTTACCTAAGGTTTTTGGTTATAAAGGTGTTAGTTATGTACTCCATATGAACAAGCATATCACGGAATATGTGTGCTGCAGAGTTAGGTAGTGGAGGCCACTAGTATCCTTCGATTTTTATATGTGGCTTCGCTTCATTTACCATCTTCTTATATATGTATTCGGTTGCACTACAGGGTATTAAAAGATACAGATATGGATATGCAAGAGAAGAATGGGAATGCTACCGAAAATGTTCTAAAGGAACATGAGCGAAAGCTTGACGCTGGAGCTATTTTTGTGCTCCAATCCAAAGGTACTTACCCTACGTAAACCGACCAATGTCTTTATAGCCTCAAAGTGAAACAGCATGCATACATTGTTCGTGCAGGTACAGTTATCGACTGATTGTTTTCTTCTTCAATTGTGCCTCCCTAAAATCTCTATCTCATTTTTCTTCTTGGGTTCCTCTTTATTATACGATCCCGCTTGCTGAAAACTCGAACAACCTGCTTTCTGATATGCAAACTCATTTGGTGCATGCGATAATCTTTTTGTATTGTTTTAGTGGTTATAGTTCTATGAAATTGGATACGACATTGGTAAAAAAAAATGTAGACCATATTACTCAACAAGTAGACTCTGTTCCCCGAGGATGAAACGTGCCAGATTGGTCGGTAAGGAGTAGCTCATTAACACCTAAAATAAGAAGAGCGGGGATTACATATATATGATTTTGGTGAAAGCTTAGGTAATGCATATATATATAACACCAAAACTACGTTAGTTTAATGATCCAAATCGAACCTCTACGACGGCTGCCATGTCGTGGGGCAGCTCTACTCCAAGCAATATGCTTGATTCTTGCTAGAGGGATACCACTGAGCCATATGGTCTCTTCCAATGAAGACAGGTCATACTTTAAATATTATTATGGGACAACCAATTAAAAGGTGAAATGCTAGCCTTAGTTTGGATATAATTTATTGATAAAAGTTTTTTCCTTATATTTCCTTGTCAAATGGTGTCAATAGTCAATACTGAAAAATTACGGGAACATGCAAAGCAAAAAGATGAAAGATGACAATTATATTTACTTGCATGTTATGTTATATGTGTATGTACATGTGCATGAGATGAAGAACAGTATACGTTAAATGTATATAGGATCATGGGTGCACTGTGGATACCACCTCACAACATCGATAGTTGGCCCAGCTCTTATGAGTCTACCATACGCTTTCAAATTCCTTGGATGGGCCGCCGGTATTTGTTTTCTGGTCATCGGAGCTCTGGTCACTTTCTATTCTTACAACTTGTTGTCTATGCTTCTTGAACATCATGCTCAATTGGGTCGTCGCCAGCTTCGCTTTAGAGACCTGGCTAATCAAATATTGGGTACTTACCACTTCATGATTCTCGATCAGTTCTCATTTAGATTCAGCACCTAAATACTAAATTATTATAATAATCATGGAGAAAGAAACAGCAAAGGACACTATAATGTGAGGCATATTAATGGAGATCATTTCTTGCATTATGATCTATAAAGTTTATAGGAGATGGGTACAAAACTAATTAAGAGAACAACTTTATGCATGGTTATATCCACTTTTAAAGACAAAATCGAACATAACTATACGAGGTTAGAATAAAATCTTTTATTCAATTTATCCAAAAGGTTTTATTCAAATAGCATCATTCGATACTCTCTTATATATATATATATGTAATATTGCATCCGTAAGCTCAGACATATTCAGCGTTTTACATGAAAATCTGATTGTGTGGTAGGGCCAAGAATGGGAAGGTTTCTTGTTGGTCCAATACAGTTCATGGTCTGTTATGGTGCTGTTATTTCTTGCACTCTACTTGGAGGGCAATGCATGAAGGTCAGACTTCACTCTACCAAACATTTTCGTTCATGGCATGTACATTTTGATTCAAGAACATAAACAAATGTAAGATCTTAACCTTCTGCGTTGTTGGTCATCAGACAGTCTACATTCTTTCAAGGCCAAGTGGAAGCATAAAGCTTTATGAGTTTGTGATCATATTTGGATGTCTAATGTTGATACTGGCTCAAATTCCATCGTTTCACTGCCTCAGGCACATCAACTTCATATCTTTGCTTCTTTGCTTGGCTTATAGTGCCTGTGCTA
Source organism: Erythroxylum squamatum (assembly GCA_025629845.1). Lineage (NCBI taxonomy): Eukaryota > Viridiplantae > Streptophyta > Magnoliopsida > Malpighiales > Erythroxylaceae > Erythroxylum > Erythroxylum squamatum. The sequence goes on along the minus strand of JAOTBA010000008.1, from coordinate 7,722,601 downwards.
CCGCCGGTTCCATAGTTATTGGTAATCTAGTAAATCATGCTTAACATGAACCACGACTAAATTTATTGATTAGGTAAGTTTATTTGAGGAACGGCTTGGATTCTGTTGCAGGACATTCATCCAAGGAGCCAAAGGACTACTCTGTAACCGGACACACTCAAGATCGTGTTTTTGGTTTATTTAATGCGACTGCCATAATTGCAACAGCATATGGCAATGGGATTATCCCAGAAATTCAGGTCTGATTTGATCCACTAACCTTTGACTATTGGCCTCGACCTTAATTTTGTGGCTACATATTATAAGAAAAAGAAAAATTTTTACAGATTGGCATATTTTGCTTACAGGCAACTGTAGCACCACCTGTGAAAGGGAAGATGTTCAGAGGACTTTGTATGTGCTATATCGTACTTGCGATAACGTTTTTAAGCGTTGCCATATCTGGCTACTGGGCATTCGGCAACATAAGTGAAGGCCTTATCCTCAGCAACTTTGTAAAAGATGGGGTAATCTTGGTACCTAAATGGATTATCTTGTTGCCCAACATCTTCACTATTTTACAACTCTTAACAATTGCTGCGGTAAGAACATCTCCTTTTTTCTGGCTGATGCATTAACAATAACATTGATGTGAACAGAGCAAAGTAAATGGTTTCCCGCCCACAGATTTACTTGCAGCCTACAAATGTTGTGTTGGAGCAACGTTTTGGGGACCCAACAAGTCCACAGTTCTCTGCTCGTAATGTTATTCCAAGGGTTCTCACTAGGTCGTTGTCTGTTGTTATATCAACTACAATAGCAGCAATGTTTCCATTCTTCGGCGACATCAATTCGCTGATCGGCGCATTTGGCTTCGTGCCTCTAGACATTATACTGCCAGTTGTTTTTTACAACTTGACGTTCAAGAAATCAAAGAGCAGCCTGATTTTCTGGTTGAATGTCATTATAGCCATCACTTTCACAGCAGTAGGGGTACTAGCGGCAATTGCAGCAGTTAGGCAAATCAGTCTTGATGCCCAAACCTATCAATTGTTCGCTAATGTTTGATTGTCTTGTAAGGAATTGGACTGTTATTACTGGAAGCTATCTATAGATTCAGATATGGTAGTGTCTTTGGATCTATATTTATACGACATATAAACAAGCCCGCTAAATAAACTCGTATCGATGCTGAATATGATAAACCTTTTGTGGGAAAGTAACAAACATGATAGGTTTTTAAGATCAAAAAGCACATCTTTTTGCTGCATTGCATTTCATCATCAGAATAACAAGGATGGTTCACAGTGAGCTGTTTTCTCCCTTCTATTTGCTGACATCTCCACAACATCTCCAACCCAAGCTTATGAAATTCTTCTATTTTTTAATTTAGCAAGCTCTACCAAGAACATGACACTCCATATAACATCTCCAATTACGTCGGCATTGTCAAGCATGAGTAATAGGAACACTGGAAAACAGAAATTGTGAACTAGTAGCATTTTCATGACAAGGCATTTGAGCACCAATATTATCCGGAGACATTCTTTGACATAAAATGGGCTGCGAGGACTGCAACGCATTTTGGCTAACCTCTTTTTGATAATCAGGATTCAGGACTGAGATTTTGGTTTATAGCGGCTGCATTAGCTGCTTCTCCATTCAATGGTTCTGAAAGTACAGAAGTTGGTGTGGTGCAACTCTCTTCAAGTTTTGTTGTTTTAACAGTTCGTGTGGGAAATTTTGCTGTGGTAGGTAAACTAGTAGCTGTAGAAGACTCATTTGACTGCCTCATTTTCAGCTCCCTACTAATGTTCTGCTTAAAACTGGCGACAATGAGCTGATGAATCAGAGAGAACACAATTCATGTAATGGAAAGAGTTAAATCCTGTGAAAGTTAAGGAAGCCTGAATGTTTTCGGCTGTTATTTGTATATATATAAATGGAGAATATACCTGAATTGGGCCACCAGCCACTAAACAGGCCGCAACAGAGCCACCAAAAACCCGACCATCAGAGCTAGCCAGTGAGACACTTAACATGCCAATTTTGGACTTTGAACCACTCAATTCACTAAATGTAAAAGTTCCGGACAAAGACAGAATCTCAAAACGTCCCTGAAACGAGGGAAAGAGTGACAGGGTTCAATCATCATCACCAATTAGGCTAGGCTCACATAGAAAACAACGTACAGGGGAACCACAAAACTATAGTTTAAACCACTTTTTGTTGCCTACAAAATATTTGCAAGCAATGCCTTCAAGATATCCTGTCAGATTGCCGTCAAAAGAACAAAAGGAAAAGTTTAAATCAGCATGAGTCACACCTCGCATCTTAAAATTCCACCTGAAGATTCAGGTTGCCGTAAGATAACGGATGAGATGGCACCAGTAGCAGAGAGAACACAGATTGCTCGACGACCCAATTGAGAAAAAGTCCTTAAATTTTGGAAAACGTCCTGCAACAAAATCAAGATGACAAGCTAAATTGCAAGAAGCAAGTATTAAGGAATGAATGATATGCCAAACCGGAGCAAAAGCAATGAATGATCAAATGTCTGCATACTTCAGTATTATTCTATCTCGATTATATCATTCATACCTCTCCTGTATCTACAGTGAATACATGAGGAATGAAGTTTCCTCCAGCTGTTTCCACTGCAGCACCACCTTCAGAAAAGAAATGTTTCTCATCGTAAGAATCTGACAGTTAAGATTTTTCATCATAATGAATATGTCTTAAACAGTAACATTTAGCTAATTGAAGTGGATTAACACTTTTCCGGTGACAACTAAAACAGTAGTTTAATTTTGTGTCCTTTTTTAATTACTTAATTCAAAGAATTAGCGTACATCCTCCCAACACTACTATCAATTGCAAATACAAAACCGGTTACCCACATCAATTCCACTTACAAATAATCAATCAGCAACGACATAAGACGTATATGTTTAACTTTTTACAGATAGTAATAAATATGTTATATGTAGACATAAATATGTGCGTTAACTCAAAACTCACCAAGAGCAGCCAAGAGCTGCAGTTTACCGGAACCACGAGGCCTTCCTCTGCCACGTTTCACCCCTGGCACGGTTGTAGGTGAGGAAAACGCCGGAGAAGGAAGCGACCTCATGCACACTCTTTTGCTGCCATCGCCGCCTGTGCTTTCTCGGTCCTTTCTTGGCCTCCCTCTCTTTTTTTTCACCACCGTTTCATTATTAACATCAACGAAAGATGATGATCCTATCCTTGACTCTCCTCCGCCACCACCACCACCTACTTCAGCCACCACAATGCTCGTCTCTCCACCGACGCTAACTGTCTCCTCCTGCACCTGCATCACGTGAGACGGAGTGGCTGAGGCTGAGACAGGGTTTCCCTCTTCCATGCTATTCCTTCAAAACTGTCCCCTACAAAACCAAAGTTAACACACTTCAGGGGCAACCGCAAGTATATAATACCTACGTGCCTGTCAGTGTGTCCAGTCCACAGAGGTACAAGGAGATAAGAGGTTGGTAGGACTTGGAGTGTGACCAAGCGTAGCGGTGCCCAAATCTTAGGTGGTCTTAGTTTCCCTCCCGTCTTAGTCTTACAAGCATCATCAATTATGCGGAGCCGAAGCGTTTACTTCATACATTTGTCCTTGCGTTTTCCAGAAAAGCCCCTTCCGGACACGTGGTTGTAACGGTTTTATAGTCAATTAACCGAAGGACTTTCTTTAGTGCTTAATTTACAGTTACGTCTTATTTATTTATTTATATTTATAGGATTATGTTTCCATATGTGTTTTGTTTAAAAATTGTATTATTTGGTAAATATCTTATTAATAAATTGACAGGTTTTTACCTAAACAGTAACAAAAGCTTTATAGGGCCATGAATGTTATATACGTACAATCTTATTAAGAGGACATAAATTTGTCGTTGCTGTGTAAATTAATTTAATTAGAACCAAAATACTAAAGGAATTGTTAGAAATCTTTGTGTTATTTCTGCGTAAAACTTTCTGAACTGATGATAATTTGCTTGGCTTGTTTTTGTAGAAATGGAAGATTGCAAGAAAATAAAGATGAAACAGATGTTTAAGGGTCAAACTCACACACCAAATTTTACTAGGATCAAGAATGGAGAAAATACAAGAGATTGGGTGTTTAAGGAACCCTGCAAGAGTTCTATCAAACTCTCTAGTACCCATTGTAATGTGCTCTAGCACTCTCAATTATTTCCTCACTTGAAAACAGAAAAATGTAAAACTCTGTAGACTTGTAAGTGTATTGATTTTTTCTGTGTCTGAATGCTTGAGGCTTGGCTATATATATAGGTTTTCAGATATCTGCTGCATTCGGATAAGTTTTGACTAAGTCAAGGCATACGCATGCTTTGTCCACGTGATCCAATTAAACCTCTGCCTTTGTTCTTTTATTTGCTTCCATCTGACTTTAATGAATCCAATGAAATGCTACGTTTTAATTAAGTAGTTTCCTTGTGCTGTGCGTTTTGTGGCTATGGTTGGTGTGCCTTACGTGTGTCTGGAACATAAGTGGCATAGGTAACTTAATGACTTCAGACAACTCCTTTATAACTTTCAAGAGTCATTATCTTCTTCTCTTCGTAGGCTTCAGACTCCTTCTCTTTCACCTCTTCTCTGTGTTCTTTGATCTGTAGCGTTTGAGTGTTGATCTTTGAAGAATCTTATTCCCTCCTTCTTCAAAAGCCCTTACTCAATCTTTCAATTCGTGATCAATTTCTGAAATTCGAAACCCTAGAAAATTTGAAACCCTATTTTTTTCTCCAGTGTTGTGAGATCGACGGGTAAATCCTCCTTTTTCCTTTCAAGGTGCTTCATTTATCTGTAGAAACTCTCTACAGAAAATGAATTTCTTTATTGGAACTACTTTTGTTCCAAAATTTGATGGGTTTTGTTCTCTTATTTTTTTCAGGTCGACTTCTCTACTGTTGACCTTGTCTCTGATGAAGTAGAGTCGAACGTCTATGTGCTTCGACCTCTCATGTAGGACTGGGTCCTTACTGAGGTAAATCGCACTCTGACTGTCTGTGTATATAGCTGCCTCTGTTGTCTGTACTTTGATTTTTGATAGTAGTCCTTTAAGACATATTAGCTCCTTTACGCCATCTGTGATTGCGTAAAATTATGCTTTTATTGTAGATAGTGACACCACTGCTTGTTGTTGCATTTTCCAGCTTATTGTATTGCCTGATAGTGTAAAGTAGCATGCTGATAACAATTTGCATGTGTCCTTGTATACTGCATAGTCTGCATCTAGATAGCCATTTATGCTTGTATGTTTATGCATTTCTAGGTTAGATTTAGAAAAACATAGACCATGGTTTAGGGTTCCCTTCAGATATCTAAGTACTATCTTAAAACCCAGCCAATGTTTTAGACCTGGATTAGACATGAATCTGCTAAGTAGGCTGATTGCAGGTGCTAAGTCAGGTCTAGTACAAATCATAATGTACATTATACAACCTATACCTACATCATAAGGATATTTCCGCATGTGTTCCCTTTCTGCTTCTGTTGCTGGACTCTTATCAGCTGTCAGCTGTAAGTGTGTGGCAATTGGAGCAGGACTTGGTTTAGAGTCTACCATGTTGAATTTGGATAGGACTTTCCTTATATAATCCCTTTGTATCAGCCATAGTTTCCCTTCAGCCTCATTCTTTATGATCTGCATTTCCAGAAGCTTCTTAGCTCTCCCTAGGTCTTTCATATCAAAATTCTTCTTCAAAGCATCTTTCACTTCTTGAATTTTCTTCATCAGCTTTCCTGTGATGATTAAATCATCGACATACACCAGCGTATAGACCACTTCATCTTTCTCTAGGTCCTTGTAGTATAGGCAGTAGTCATAGGCACTCCTTTTGAACCTCAATTCTGTCACCA
>JAOTBA010000008.1:7703096-7714455 GCA_025629845.1 Erythroxylum squamatum | reverse complement strand
CATTTAAACCTAATTGTAAAATTGATAATCAAATATGAAATTAATAATTAAATGTAATATTGATAATCAAAATTAGTGAAATTGAAAAAGCTTTCTTAATATTTGTTAAATGGTTATTTATTTTTAATATTTCGGTATTAAATTTTGGTAAATAATTAGTTAAGTATAAAATTATGGAATTAGAAATTAATAATAATTTGATTGTTGTTAATGATAGTATTTACTTATTTGAGTATTAGTTTTAACCTTTTAGGTAAGTAAAATATTTAAAAATTATTAATATTTCAAATTAATTGTCATTATTATTTATATGTAAAATAAATAATAATTATTGTTATTTCAAATTAATTATCATTATTATTTATTATTAAAATTTTTGAAAGCATGGTTGATGTAAACAGTAAATTAGTAAAGTATACAGTACAGTTGTATAATATATCAATATAGACTATTTTGCAATTTTTAAAAAATTTAAGGACTATTTTATAAATTTAAAAAATATCCCGAAACGGTATCCGGTAGCGACCGATACCGGTACAGTTCCGTTCCAGAGCTCAATCCGGTACCGAACCCGGTACGGTATTGATAACATTGATTCCAGTAAGCCCAATCCAACTGGTGATTTCAGTCTCCTGATCAGGTCTTCCAACATGGAGATAGATCACTCAGAACTCACACTGGATTGATAGTAACGAAAATGATACCAGCACCCAATTTGTTATAGCAAAATTGTTACAGAACCTATTTCAAACGCAACTCAGATATCAATTGAGGCTATACTCAAATGGCTTTGCCTGGTAAATCTTAACAGATAACAGTTGCTGCGTCAAAAGTTTAAAGTCATTAGTACCATCTTCAATAGACATACAAATCGACTCTTCCATCTTTATAGCTGAAAGATCATTTGAGACAACGAACTTTATGTTCTCCTAGTCAACAAAAGACACTTTTCATATATTCATTCTGGTATTTCCCAATAGTTACATGACACTTCTCCATGTCTTAAGTTTCAACACATAAGCGTACCCCTCCATCGGTTACGAACTCACAATTACAAGATCAGAGTTAAATAATGCCACCTTTTTTAAAAAACAGGGTTAAAACTGCTCGAAAAGCTATATATTTGGCGAACCTGCTTTTTGCATGGACTTGTATATGTGCACCAGCAGCTTCTGCTCAGGAATCCGGCTTGTTAGATCTCCCTGATTTTGCTGAGATATATAGTGCGTTAGAGTACAATTCATTTTCCCGGTCATTAGCCCAATTGTAGTTCCACCAGCACAAACACCACAAGCAACCATGCACCAAGACCATATCCAAAATTGTGGCCTGCAGTTTACTGCCAAAAGGGACCATAGCATACTATCCGTAAACTAAGTTACCCTTTTCCTTTCCCTCTTCGAAGTATTGTGCCAAGCCAACTGGTAAATTCCCCTCAGAAACAACTTCAAGTTCTCACTAACGTCTTGATGTCCAGTGACCAAACCTTCCAACCCAAGTGGTCTACGTAAAGAGCATTTTCAGCTCTTCAATTCGAGCACTTCGAACTTCTTGATCAGTCAAGGCACCAGAGATCATCCGCTGCTTCCGTGCTTGAACTGCTTCCATTCTTTCCTCAACTGTCCCCTGCCATTTAGTTAAATCCTTAAGTGTACAAAGTTAAATTACATAAACATGTAGAACATATAAGAATCTGCATGCAAGTTAAAGCAGCAGAAATGTCTATAACTTGAGAAGAAACCCTCTTATTCCTATTAATATTGTAAAATAGTGAGATTTTGCTCTCTTGGTAGAAATAGAAGTGCTGAATTAAGTTAGCTGATCAATGGTCATGAAAAGAATCAATAAGTTGAAGTTGCATCAATTCCAAGTTCAGTGGAGAAAACAGACCTTAACAATGAATCGCTTGATTGTCACTGGTTTGGTTTGTCCAATGCGATGTATTCGCATGACAGCTTGTTCCTCCACAGCTGGATTCCACCATGGGTCCTAAGAAAAATGCTTTGACATCAGTGTAATAGTCAAAGTAACCAAGTTACAAACCCCCCAAACAATGAACTCTAGAAAAAGGAAAGGAGACACTCAATGTGCTATTAACTTTGAGAACAACGTAGAAAGTCAATCCTGAATTACATCCACACACAAAAAAACTTATATCCTCGCAGAAATCTTCCTTCAACCTCTAACCAACAAACAATTTTGCCTCCTTAACTTAAGGCCATAATGTGATCCAAGGTATAGAAGCTTAAAATAAAGTTATGAATAGACATACAAAAGACAAGTCACATGAGAAAAGATTGTCCAAAAGAATGACCAGATTAAAAGTTAAAGATGATAACTTTATATTGAACACACCATGATAAAGGCATTGGATGCTGCTGTTAGATTTATCCCAACCCCTCCAGCCTTCAACGACATCAGCAAAACCTAAAGTGGATTTAAACCAATAATATTCTCAGACCAAAGGTGTTATATGAAAAGGTGGCTTCATATTGATCATCAAGGTTAAAAAAAAAAAAAAAGAGCAGACAACAGAAGAAGGTTAACAGACCATAACACTATTATCTTCTGAAAATTGTTTTATTACTCGTTCACGCTGCTGTTGGTTTAAGGTCCCATCAAGGCGAAGAAATGAAATGTTTGTCCTGGCCAAAACGGAAATTTTGTTATTTCAGGAAGAGAACAACCTAAAGCTCTGCTTCAAAAGAAATCTTGAACATCAGAAGATGATATCAACACAATGAGGAAACATGCGAAAGATCAGATATCAACCACAACCTGCATAAAGCTAATACCCATATCAACTTGTACAGAACAGGCATATAGAACTCATGATTATTAAGTTCTGCAATACTATGAAACAAGGTCAATATGCTTCACATCTCTACGTCCACAGAAGAAAATTATTCAAAGTAGCAGAAAGAACTACTACAAGAAGCTCATCCAACAAAACACATACCTCTACAAAATTTTCAGCAGTTGCAAAATTGTTACCTAGAAAGAGGGATTTGTAAGAGGTCCAGAAAGGCCGTCCACTGACTGAAAACAATACTCTTAGAGCCTGAAGAACAAAGAGTTTCAAGTTCTTTCAATAGAACTACTATTTTGGCTGATTCAACCCAGTTTTTCTTAACATCAATCCTGAATCTACTGCCAGTTGGTGCCGTAATAAGCTCTTGTTTGCTAACCATTTTCCTGCAACAGAAGAATAGCTGAATATGGATAAGTGAATTCTGTTCCCAGTTCTTGTATCAGAAACAAACCATCAGATAGGAAGAGCTTATTGTATAGTCCAGAATGATATTGAGCAAAAATCATGGAATCAACTGAAAGTGTTCAGTTGCAAGAGCTTCAAACAATGCATTCTTCAGCCTATAATAGTAATTTGCAGTCAATGGATTGATTCCAAGATCTCATACAAAAGCTTTTTCGAGCTTGAATTCTTACACTTCCTTAAATAGAAATTTTTAAGCAAAGAGGTGAGGGCTTCAAAAAATGCATTCAATTGATTTAGAACAAAGCTCTCAAAACTTGAACAACTTTTTCAAGAGATCCATAACTTCAAATATATAACCTTTTTTTTTTAATCAAGATCATTCTGGAATCTTATGTCAGTTCTAGCTGCTATAAGCTATTACCTAATGCACTTCTTATAAAAAGTAAAATATAGAAACCATAAATTGCAAAACACTTTAAGGAGAACAATCTGTATTCCAATGGAAAAATAAAGGATAATTCTTAAATATACCTACAAACAGGACATAAACCAGATGCAGGACTTTTCCAACTTGCCAACAGACACTCTCGACATATGCGGTGAGCGCAGGGTGTCAATATTGCATCCTCAAAAGCTTCAAGACATATAGGACACTCTCCCTGTTCCCCCTTGCGCAGCTCTTCCACAACTTCTTGAACATATGCCATTGAAGGCACACAGTTGGCTTCCCTATCCAGTGCATTTTCGCCCATTTTGAGGAAACGTTTGGCTAGCTTATCCAAATCAGAATATTCCTGGGTATCTCCTCGACTGGATACACCAAATAAAACCAATCACATAGTATATCCCATTAAATGAAAATGTGAAGAAATCATACACTTGCACAAGTCTAAAAAGTATCTATTAAGCAGCCCCACAATACCCATAAAGTCTTACTAGCAAAAGAGCAGATAAAGACTAGAAAAAAGGAATAAAGTATCAGTAAAAGAAACACATAGGATTTAACAAAATCTATAGCTCTTATGTTTCGACAAGGGCACAATAGCAGAATAAAGCCTGCAAAAAATTTCTCAATACCATCAAACCCAAAACAATATGACAGAGGTAGAAGGAAAAGGTAAATAGCCAGCATACATCTAAACAGAATACTTTCATAAACAGCAACATTTTTATTCCCATTGAAAATCATTCCAACCAGCACATTGAAAAAACAAAGAAGTTGACAAGTCTAAACCTCATCACAAGAAATGGATGATCACAACATTGACGAAGACGTAAAAGCAACTCCAAAATTGATGCATAATTATGAAGAACACGTCCTTGCTCAACAAACTGATCAAACTTCACCTGAAAATGTATATGTTGTGTAGAAGGAATGAGATGAGGAAAAATATTAATATGACTGCTGAAACACATGACAAAAGCCATACAGACCTTTGATCGTTTAAACAAAGCTTCGTAGAAATCTCTTTCAGTGTCTGTTAGTTCGCAATAAATCATTTGAATATCAGCTGGAGGAAGAACTAGAATTGGCCTGCAGATAGAAAGGATTTAAGAAACAATTTACAAGAGACTAAGACACTGTACTCTGCTCTTAACCAATATATTCACCTTCCTTCCTTGTCTGTGCTAGACTTTGTTCTCCTCAACATAATAGGTTTTAAAATGGACTGAACCAACTTTAAGCCTCTTTCATCACCCTCCTCAAATGGTTTCTGGACAAGTTTGTTCCACCTATTTAATGTAAAAAGATCCAGTACATATCAGAAAAATATATTGGGTCTCAGAAATACTAATTGTGAGACAAACAAAGGATTTGAATAACATAGTTAACCAACCCCAAAATGTTTGCAGTTCAAAGCTTTGATATCCACTTCAAGAACTAATTTAATATTTGCAGGCCTCCTTCCAGTCCTACTACTGAATATAATATGATCTAAAGTTATGAAAACCATTTAACTCTAAATCTTATGGTTCCACTTTGCTTAAAAATAAAATATTCTAACAAATACATTCAGCTAAATATATTAATTTCCTCACACCCTAACTTTAAATAGTAGTCTCAGAAGGCTATCCCAGAATGTACAATTACCCAATATAACTTTAAATAAGAATTTAAGCAATGGGCATTTAAATCATGGGCCACTATTGAGAATTATCTATGATCCTTCCTACAATTTCTGCAACCAATGAAGAAAAAATAAGATGGCAACATTTACTCTAGCAGAAAGAAGGACAAGATTTACCATGCCCAACTTTGCCAAGGTTCAACTTTTAAAAATCGAAGAAGGCTGTAGATGTCCTCCAGGTTGTTCTGACACAAAGAAATGCAACATCAAAATGTCACGTGTTATAGATATAATCAAGCTGTCCATATGTATGTATAATGGAAACTTCCACCGCACATTGTAAATAGACATCAAGAACTCAAGAGGATGGACATCGAATCCAAAGCTAATAAATAACTCACTATTTCTTTTTCTGGAGAAAGGGAGTAGGAAAGTCTGGTACACTACCTGGATTGGGGTGCCAGTAAGACACCAGCGAAGACGAGCAACTAGAGAAGCAGCAGCAATAGAAATTTGACTTTTTGAGGATTTTATGGTATGTGCCTCATCAAGAATCACCCTAAACCATTGGACAGAATATAGTCCCCTATTCTCTTCAGCATCCTGTGAAGGAATTAACAAAATTCAAACAAAAGCTATATTCCTTTAAAGTATACAAATATGTTGACAAAAATACAGGAGAATAAGTAGAACATCTGTAATACCTCCGTTGAAAACTCTGAGGTTAACACTCCATATGTAGTTATCACCACATCATACTGAGCCAAAAGTTTAGCATCCTTAACTCTACTTTGACCATAATGAAGACAAAGAGACAACGAACCAGGTTCTGCATGAGTTTCTATCTCTGCCTGTGCCAAAAAATAACTACAGACTTTAATGGAGAGATTGCAATACATTAACTCCTCAGTCATAAAGCAATATCAATTTAATACATTTAATTGCAATAAGTATCATGCAGGGTATGCATTAAATACCATCAATTATTACCTTCCACTGGCTAAGTAAAGTCATAGGACAGACAACCAGGTTCCCACCATTTAGCAGGATCTTCTTTTGCTCTTCCAATTTATTAGAAGCCACCAAATTTTCTTCTTTGTTCATGGGATTTAGACACTGTTCCGGAAGATTGGTAACTTGAGTGCTCTTACTTGAAAGCTGACATGTAGTTGGATTAGCTGATGACCCACCCCTTTCGGTATGAGTAAGTAAAAGAGCTATGGTCATAATGGTCTTTCCAAGTCCCATAGCATCTGCCAAAATCTTCAAAAATATGACACGATAAGCATATATAAGCAGTAAACATAATCTGATGTTCGACATTCAAAGAAGGCAGGAGAAACATACTCCTCCTCTGGCCATTTTAAGTGTGCTTGGGAATTCTGTGGTGGCATCACCGGAAAAGGCATTCAGATACACAACAAACTTCCTCCTGTGAAACCAAATAACTCATTAATAGTAATTACAGCAATTGAAGTTCTATACAAAAAGGAGATATCAAACATACTCCTCCCCTAATTGATAAGCCTCCCAACATGGATGAAGGGTCGATGCATCGTCAATGCATTTTCCCTTCTCCAATTGAATCATCCAATGTAAAGCTTGCTTTTGGTAAGGTCGAAGTTCACACTGAAGTGTGCTAGGAGGGTCCATTTCCTAATCACAAAAAATTCCATGTTAGATGCTCGTTCAAGTTCCACTCTTACAATAGCATCTTTCATCCTTAGCATTACCTCTAACTCAGAGGTGCATCCAACCCCAACAATATTTTCAAGATCAGCATCTGTGATGGGTTCCCCATTTTCAACTTCATCTCCATCTCCATGTCCAGACTGATCTCTCAACTTGCTGGCAAGTGATGTAGAAAGACCAGAACATTCCTATGTAGTTGAATAATTCTTACTAAGTTAAGTGAAGATTGGGCAACAAATGAAATACAAATTACTATTTTACTACCTTTGAGTTTAAAGGCCGCTTCCTTGTGTTCAAATCAGCGGGTGTAAATTCTGCCTGGTTATGATAAAGAATTCATTATCCACCTTCGGACAATAATATCCATGTACACACAATCTCAAATTAAAGGCTTCAGACTTCAAAGGAATGATAAAAATTGAGTCAAACAGAAGATTTCACCTTCTGAGATGGAGACAAGCCAATCAAACGGAACAAGTTTGGAAGAGGATGAAGGACCGTTTCTGCAGAGGTACTGCTGGCTGCCTTAAGTGAGAAATGCTGGGGCTTGTTGAACATGGCACTATTTAGATAAACACTAAAACAGAAAGGGGGGAAAAAAAGTGAAAATCCATCTGTAAATTTAATATCAAGTCTTGAAATAGCAGTCTTACTGCTCCATCAAAAGATTCATCACCAATTTTGCAAAAGCACAGACAAGGTGTAATGATACCTTACTGACAATACAATAGTATCCATTATGCCCAACACATCAGGAGCTGCCTTACAACACCCAAAAACATTAACTTTCTTGTCTCTCACTAGAGGCAGAAGACACCGAGACCATTCATTAGGTATTCGACCAATCTGTCACAACCCATCAAAAGCACAGCACAGAATACACCAGTCAAACATATGAATAACTTCAATAAAAAGATGCAAACAAAGGCCTTAACTCTCCAGACAATGCTAAACCAAATGATTGATCCTTATAAAGTTTTCACTCCATAAACATCATCATTGTCATTACAACAACAATTACTGGCAAAAACGACATATTTATGCCGCTTGTTCAGGTACCTCTCCACTCTCTTTGGTGGAAAATCTCACAATCTCCGAACATGCCGCTGTTGCCGCAAACTTTCCTCTGTGAAAAGCCTTTCTGGACGCTGGTGATCTCAAACTTTCACTCTTCTGGGCAAATGTAAATATCACTTCATTTCCGGGCTTCACTTTCCGCCCTTTACACGTCGACAATCCTGACACTTCACTGCTACCCACATACCACCACTCACTCCCTAGAGTACTAAATGCCCTCGCATTGACAACATCTACGCTATAATTCACATGGCAATTTTCTTCCTCTTTATTAACTCGCTTCGGTTTTGGATAAGGTAGTAATTCTAGACATACTTTGGGGGTCCCCGGTGTCTGGAGTTCCTTTTTGAATGTGGAATTCCCCCGATTCTTCTCCGCTCCATCTACTCGTTCTGACTTTTGGGTAACAGCATTAGGGTTTGGGGCTGAGATTCTGTGGGTTTGGGATTGGGGTATGTGTTTTGTACTAAAATGAGGAGTGTCGAAGATGATGTTGATGGCAGCAGTAGGATTGCTGTTTGAGAGATGGAGAGCTCTGATTATGTCCATGTCGGAGAAGCCCGGCCCCACCACGGACCGCACTGTGGATAGAAGATCGTCGGTGACCTTGTTCCCCATGTATAGCGGCTTATATACACGGTAACCCTAATTGCTTAATCACAGAGATTGGGACTGAGAAACTAAAGAAAACAAAACGGCGGGGCAGTAGAGTACATGGGAAGAAGAAGATCAAGAAGAAGAAGAAAGAAGGCGCGTTGGATAAATAAGGGAAATAAAAATTTCTCATATTTCCCGCCACTAATTCCATCGGAGGGAAAAAGCAAACAGTGATATTATTACCTTTTTGGTTACCTTCTTTTTCTTCTCCTTTTGTTTTTAGCGCGGCGAATGTGACCGGCCCATCAGCCCGGCCTAACTTAACCCGATTTTGGATTGAGTTAGTCAGGCCACCCGTTAGAAAAACCGAAGTTTTTTTTTGAGTTAAAAATTACCATATTTTTAAAAATAAATAATAATAAAGTTGAATCGAGCTAGCTCTATCCGCCTGTAATCGGGTAGAGCAAAGAGCACCTGGGACTTTATTTTTGCTACTTTAGAAGAATTGTAATTTGATAACTTTTTAAAGTATATTAAATTTAATAATTAAGTTTAAAAGTTAAATTAAATTGATTGAATTTTTGAATATTTTTTAAAATTAAAGAATCTTTTTTAAAATTTCGAAATCACAAAAAATTTAAAAATTAAGTAAAAAGTCCCATCAATCAAAATTTTAAAATATACAAATATTTTAAAATTATTTAATTAAAAATATTTAAAATTAAAACAAATTTTCAAATATTCTTTTAAATTTCAATTTTATGAAATTAATTCTAATTTTTTTACCAATTTAATTATTTTTATTTTCATTTTATCTATTGAACCAATTATCATTTTCAAATTAACTAACTTCTCGAACCAATTTAATATTATTTCTTTATTTATAAAATTTTGAAAGTAAATTTTAGGAATGACTTAAATTTTAATATTGAAATAATTAAATACATATATTGGAAAATACTAAATATTTAAATTTATACTGTACTCAAACGATCGAAAAAAGTTTTTAATGAAACTTATAAATTTTTCTTTAAAAATTATATAAAATAAATATATTTACAGACTGCCACCGCCCACCGGTGCTCCTATTCGTCCACCGCTCCGTCGAACTGGTAAACCCCTAACTTTGCTTTGGACTTGGATCAGTCTTAATTAAAATAATTTTGTTATAAAAGATAGAAATAATATGGTGTGCCACTTAATTGTTAGTACACCTAATGCACCACTTAATTAGTGCACCTAATGCACCACTTAATTGTTAGTGCATCACTTAATTTGTCATGATAGTATTTTATTAGAAATTTTGTACTATAAATAGAAGGGTTAACTTGATGTAAGTAATACCATTTTTTTATAAGAAGACTTCTCCTCTCCTAAATATTCTTAAGTTTTAGTTTCGGTTTTTATAACACTATTCTTAAGTTTTAGTTTCGGTTTTTATAACAAAGTTAAGTTTTTTGTTAATGCAAATAATGTGATGGGTTATGTCAGAATAATATTTGGTTCAGCCTGAATCTGTTGGGGCTGGACGTCGTTATTTAGGTCCATGAGTCTAAATGACTTTAGCTAGAAAATACCTGCAAAATAATAAAAGGCACGCCGGGGGCTAAGTACCGGCAGGCCCCTCCGACACTCAAGCTAGTCTTTTTGTAAGGATTTTTAGTGGCTATGAATAGAGAATATCAGGGTTCTAATGTCGTACCTGTATCATGGTGGGGTAGTACCTTATATAGTAAATATCGGTTAGGTTTAGGTCATCGTTTGGGAGTGGGCCGATCGGCCCACGTGCTGATCCGGGGTTGAGTCTAGGCCTAGCCGACCGACCCAACCAATATTTATATCAGATATTGTATTTATACTATATATGAATTTTATTATTTAATAAATTAAAAATATCAAATTTATAATCATTTTAAGGAGTTGGTATTTTTTATTTATTAAATAATAAATTTATATATAATACAAATAAAAATTAAAGAATTTTATTTGTTAAAAAATAAAAACTAAAGAATTTTAATATGACATTTTAAAGTTCCAATTAATATTATAAATTTTGCAATTTTTATAATTGACCAATTTATTAACTTTTTAAAAAATTTAAAGCTAAAATAATAAAAAAGCTAAATCATTTAAAGCTAAAATAATAAGTGATTATTTGGATGGGCTTTTAAGAGGTCAATAAGTATTTTTTTTCTACAAAAGTTTTTTTAAGAAAAATAGGTATTTGACTGTAAAATAAGAAAAACACTTCTTTAATAGATATGACTTTTTTAACTGTTAAAATACAACTTTTTAACTTTTTAAGAAGCTCAAATTTGAAGCTTATAAAAAAAGTCTCTTAAATAACTTTTTCTGTATATTTTTTAGATCAATTAATGAGTTTATTTTTTAGTCTCTTTTGCCCTTATGTTTTACACATAATTTTCACAACACACACATGTTGGACCCCGATCCTTTAATGGCAATTTAGAAATACGAAATGAAATTTAACGAGTGTTTTCGTATATGTATTTTGTTATAGATGAAATTGTGCCTTAAGAAAATTAATGAGAAAAGATTTTTATTAGTTTAGATAACTTTGATGTTTGAGTAGATCTGTGTGGATTATGAAAGTTTAAAGTGAATGAGTAATTGAAATGGAAGTTGAAATTAAGAAATAAAGAGTGAAAGTGTGAAAAGTTGTTAAATTAGAAAAGTTTGACTTTTT
>JAOTBA010000008.1:7668756-7702996 GCA_025629845.1 Erythroxylum squamatum | reverse complement strand
TAAAAATGCAAAACAAGCTTTGGTTGGTTATGCAGATGCAGGTTACTTATCAGATCCGCATAAAGCCAGATCCCAAACTGGTTATGTATTTACGTATGGAGGCACTGCAATTTCTTGGCGTTCACAGAAACAAACACTTGTTGCTACTTCTTCAAATCATGCTGAAATCATTGCACTTCATGAAGCAAGCCGAGAATGTGTATGGTTAAGGTCAATAACGCACCACATTTTAACAACTTGTGGCTTATCGACCAACAAAGAACCAACAATCATATATGAAGACAATGCAGCATGTATCGCTCAAATAAAGGAGGGTTATATCAAAAGTGATAGAACCAAACATATCCCTCCGAAATTTTTTCAATTCACCCAAGATCTCGAAAAGAGCAAAGAAATCAACATCCAGTATATTCAATCAAGCGAAAATTCTGCGGATCTTTTCACAAAGGCACTTCCTACTACACCTTTCAGGAAGCATGTCCACGAGATTGGAATGCGACATCTAAGAAATTTATGAGGAAGAGCTCATTGTGTTAAATGAGGGGGAGCTTACGCAGTTGCACTCTTTTTTCCTTATCATGGTTTTTATCCTACTAGGTTTTTCCTGATAAGGTTTTTAACGAGGCAACACCAAATGCGTATAAAGGCCAGATAAGAAATAATTATATGGCACACCAAGGGGGAGTGTTATAAAAGATAGAAATAATATGGTGTGCCACTTAATTGTTAGTACACCTAATGCACCACTTAATTAGTGCACCTAATGCACCACTTAATTGTTAGTGCATCACTTAATTTGTCATGATAGTATTTTATTAGAAATTTTGTACTATAAATAGAAGGGTTAACTTGATGTAAGTAATACCAATTTTTTATAAGAAGACTTCTCCTCTCCCAAAGATTCTTAAGTTTTAGTTTCGGTTTTTATAACAAATTTTATATTTCTAAGTATTTTTAGACCTGCTAATTAAAATTGGCGTTACCTATTCCTTTGAAGTTCTTCAAAAACTCGAAGATACTAAATAATAATAATAAACAAGAGAATTTACTTATAGTAATTACTGTAGCATACAAGTGCGTCAACGATGTCCATTGATGCTGTAATCTGGCTATTTCCTCTGAACTCTGAAGGGTTCCGTACATATTGCTGCTACTCCTGCTGAAAGTTCATTCAAAGTGAGTTGAGTTCAATTTTCATTTTCCAACCAAGAAAATTCGTAATTCCTTTCCTTTTTTTTTCATGTGACTTCTCTCTGGAATTTGATAGAACTTATTTTAGATATAAGTTATTCTCATCATTTATAACTTCGTTTTAGTTATTTTTACCCTTTTGTTTTCTGATAATGGTTGTAGTCTCCTTTCCGACAATCTTGTTTTTACATGTGTGATAAATTTCAATCTAATCCAGATTTGAGATCTAGAAGATCTTTGTGTAATATTCTAAATTCTGTTTCAGATTTGAAATCTTACCGTTGAGGCTGAAGTGAAAGAAAAATGGTGTTCTTTAAAGCCTTTTCTCTGCTTTCTTCTAGACTTCGTTCGCGCGCTACTGTAAGTTGTTCTCCCCAATAAAGAATGCATGCAACACGCGCGCACAATTCGTAATCAATATACAAATAATCATATACAAGTAGCTTCCGCGAAACATCTAACGATCTTTGTTACATATAAATAAATGAAATTTTCAGGTGCAACGATCTAATCTCAGCAATTCTGTGAGATGGCTTCAAATGCAGAGCTCTTCTGATCTTGTAATCACCTTTTATATTTTTTGATGCTCTAAATTAATTTTCTGGTATAATCCATTGGCTTTTTCTCCTTATATTTTATTTTATTACCTTCATTGTCTATATATATATTCTTAACTTTTATTTGTTAGCATGAAGTTGTATTGATGCTTGCTCTTTTATGTTTCATGAGAATCAAACCTTTGTTGTTCTTACTTGAGATGATTTCTAGCTCGCTGACGCTTTGTTGATTAGGAGTATTAAAAGTCATATTCCTCTGTATTGTTTGATTGTTTCCTGAAGCTTCATCTATTGTTTGTTATTATTACTTTTTCTTCTCCATGTCATAGGACCTTCATTCTCAGCTGAGGGAATTGATCCCAGAGCAACAGGTACGAATTACTTGCCTTCTTGTATTTACTTGAATCATGCATTAGGCCCTTCGATAAACAATGTTTGCCTTTTAGTTAGAACCATAATCGGCCCTGGTAAAGTTTTCTCCTGTGACTTCAACTTAATTTCAATGTAAGCGAAGTACTTAAGTTGTCTTTTTAATTGCTAGAAAAGTAACTGATTTCTTGCTTTTTTACCTTGTTGCAGGAGCGCCTGAAAAAACTGAAGACAGATTATGGAAAAGTTCAATTGGGAAATATTACTGTTGACATGGTATGCATATTTTCTCTTTTCCATATGACCATATTATATCTTAACAGAAATATTACTTTTAGTTCAATGCTGCAGATAACAAAGAATTTAAAAGGATTATCAACCAGTTACGATATCGTCTTACTTTTAGTTGGGTTTTATTCATGATAAAATTGGTAAGGTACTGGGTGGAATGAGAGGAATGACAGGATTGCTATGGGAGACCTCACTACTTGATCCAGATGAGGTATGATAACCTTTAATTTTGATTTGAATAATTATGAACTTACAAATTTGTATTTCTCTACAAAACCAAACTGTTGTTTTCCATCTGTCAGGGAATTCGCTTCAGGGGACTTTCTATTCCTGAATGCCAACAAGTGTTACCAGCTGCAAAACCTGGTGGCGAACCTTTACCAGAAGGTCTTCTTTGGCTTCTTTTGACAGGAAAGGTGAGCATAATTAGGTAACTAAGTTCCACAGGTCATTGTCTTTTTCTCTTTTGCACTTTGGGTTCCTTGGCTGCATTTAACTAATTATGTTTCCTTCTTTGAGAAGTAGGTACCTAGCAAAGAACAAGTTGATACTTTGTCGAAGGAATTACGAAATCGTGCCACTGTTAAAGGTTTATGCCTCTGGGTTCTTCTTTACACTCTGATTTTACTGGATGCTTTCAACTTCTTTACTTGTCTCTAGATCTTGTTATGAACGAAAAGCCTTCCTTGGGTATTCAACTTTGAGTTCCTATGTCCATTCATATTGTGAGATAATTTCATTTGCTCTGCTGAATTTGAATGATCAGCAATGTAACCACACTTCAGTCTCTTACTTTTGGTTGCAGATTATGTGTACAAGACCATTGATGCTCTACCTGTCTCCACTCACCCAATGACTCAGTTTGCAACTGGTGTTATGGCCCTTCAGGTTGATATACGCTCTCCTTGATTATAAGCATCATGACATCATAGTTTTGATATGATAAAGTGAGTGTGGTTGAGAAAACTGGTTGAGACTTTACAAGTTCTTTCTCGTGATTTTCTTAGGATTTGACAAAGTTAGGTTTTTCCACTTGTTTTTTTTTTGTGAAAAATGTTATAACTAAGCTGATTACATGATAGACATATGAAAAGGTATTAGTGGCTTTAGTTCAAATTGTTTGTATGTGGATGTTAACTTGACAACTTTGTTTCTGCACTTTTACCTTCCAGGTTGAAAGTGAATTTCAAAAGGCATATGATAATGGGATTCACAAATCAAAGTAAGTTCTCATTTTTGCGATGCTTTGGCTGTAGTTTGACCTTTCAATCGTTGTGGCAGCATAATAATATGATAACACTTTTAGGTACTGGGAGCCTACATATGAAGATTCTCTTAATCTAATTGCTCGTGTCCCACTGATTGCTTCATATGTTTATCGAAGGTCAGTCAGCATGTTATGTTTTCTTCAATGTTGCACATTAATTAATGTAGCTAGATAAGTTTGAGCTGTTGAGTTTTTGCAAAATACTGATGGCGGCACTATCTCCAAAAAAAACCCTGGATTCACCTGGTACAGTTTTAAATCTTAGGATAAAAAGGCCTTGTACTAATTAGATAAGAGGAGAGGATATTAAGAGCAAAGAAAATGAAACCTAAGAAGCTAAAACAAATGTGTAGCAGTGAATCGCTCAATGTCATAAATTTTATTGCTTCAATGACAGCACACCTCTTTAAAGCTCTACCTGACTGGCTAAGGCAGATTTTAGATGTCAATTTCTGTAACATCCTTTACTTATAGCATGATTGATAGGACATTTGTTCGAGAAACCCAACTCAGACAAAGCAATCTTCTTGTGGTTGATACCTACTTTTATGGTATTGCTGCTTTAATGAATCTTCATATGATTCTATTAGATTAAGAAAGTTGTCTACATCATATTCCGTAAGCAGAATTGTATCAGCTCAATATCCACATTATGGCTACCTGTCTTTAGGTGGAATTCTGTATAAGATTGTCAGGAAGTTGATAAAATTGCTCTTTGGAACTAAGCTGATAAAATTGCTCTTTGGAACTAAGCCTTATGGTATAATGTTGAACTCCTTTTTGTAAAAATCTTGGTTGACATATTTGAAATTTGTAGCTGGTGATGTTCTTGTGAAATTTCTGAAATTCCTTGTGTTTTTAGCTACTTTGATACCTAAATGGTGCTTTTGCATGTCGATGTTCATTTTCTCTGTTTTATTCATTCATGATGTCAAATGTAACTGTATTTTCTCATCTATGCACTTATTTCTAGCTTTTGGCATCTTTGTTGATTTAGGATATACAAAGATGGGAAATTCATTCCAGTTGATCACACTCTCGATTATGGCGCAAATTTCTCTCACATGTTGGGATTTGATAATCCTCAGATGCAAGAGCTTATGAGACTATATGTCACCATCCACAGGTAGAATACATTATCTTCTTCTCACAAATAGGTAATAACACTGAATGTTAGGCTTGATGTTTACAGTTTATCTTCGCCAATTTACAACTAGAGATGTTTGCCACTTAGATACTTAATTTGAGCAATATATTGCAGTGACCACGAAGGTGGAAATGTCAGTGCTCATACCGGCCACCTGGTAAGTTGTCCAAATTTTGAAAATTCAATATCATTGAAAGCTCTAAGAGTTAAAATGCTAAATTCTTGGCTACTATTTTTATGCACTGCTTCAGGTAGCTAGTGCACTTTCAGATCCTTATCTTTCATTTGCGGCTGCATTGAATGGTTTGGCTGGGCCCCTTCATGGCTTGGCTAACCAGGTATTGCAAATCTATCCTGAATGTGATCTCTTCCACTTCCTGTTTTGATTCCTTTTCTTTTTCTTCAAGGCATCATCCATTTTTATATTCTAGACAAGTTTTAGTGATCATGTCTATGTATGTACATGTGAAATGGCATGCAAATGATGTAAAAGGAGATATATATATATTCGCTTAATGTTTAACATTATCCAATTCTGGCATACTAGTTTTGATACCAAACTTAATGTGGGTTTCATCTTGAAGTTGTGAGATGCTTTTGTTAAGCTAGGAGGATGGGGTTATTTACGCAGAATTGAGTTAAGAAGAGTAGCTTCAGAAGTTAGGGATTAATATATTTATGTTTGTTATTTCTTATTGTTAAGTGTATAATTCCGCTTATTGCGGTCTCCTATTTGCTGTGTTTTATTTTATTCACCTCTTAAATATAGAAAAAGGCAAAACCATATCACCTCTATCATGTTTCTCTATTGGTTGTGGGAGACAATTTAAAGCAGTTCGTGACAAGAAATGTTTCATTTTCTGTCAATTGGTAGCATGGGTCTAGTTTATCCCTGTCAAAGATTGTTGTTTCTTTCTTATCTCAATTTTATGGATTTGCAATGTAGGAAGTTCTACTTTGGATCAAATCTGTGGTAGAGGAATGTGGAGAGAACATAACCAAAGAACAACTGAAAGACTATGTATGGAAAACACTCAATGGTGGAAAGGTAATGTACTGAACGTCTTTCAGTTATGTCTTTGTGTAATACACAGCAAAACCCTGAATTATCGCTACTTTGTCAATACAAACAGAAAACCTGGACAAACTTATGATTGTCTTATGTTTTATCATTCTGACTGCATGTCATTTGGTTGCATAGTTTGTTTGCAATTGTATTTGACTTTGTTAAATTCTTTTCTTTTATGTAGTTTAAATGATCTTTATCACTTCTCAACTGTCATTAGTACTGTGCTTGATTCTGGCTTGGTTAAGTCAATTGACAGGTTGTTCCTGGGTTTGGTCATGGAGTTCTGCGTAAAACCGATCCAAGATATACTTGCCAGAGAGAGTTTGCTTTGAAGCATTTACCTGATGATCCACTATTCCAGCTGGTTGTCATTCGTTCCTTACTGCATAAAAATTTTCAGTGCCTGCAACAATTAGATATTTTCTGTTTTTATTATAGATGTTTGATTTTGTAGCAACTTAATAAATATTGTCTTGAGCAGGTTTCAAAGCTTTATGAAGTTGTGCCTCCCATTCTCACAGAGTTGGGCAAAGTATGTGGCTTCCTTTTGCTCTAGTGAAGACCATTACTAGAACGCTGAATAGATTGCTAAGTGGTTTGTCTCAATCAATCCAAAACAGCACATTAAAATCTAATTTTCTCATGTGTGCAGGTCAAAAACCCATGGCCTAATGTTGATGCTCACAGTGGGGTGTTACTAAACCACTATGGCTTAACTGAAGCTAGGTATTGTTTATTGCACATCCTCACATAATTCTTTAAATTGTCCCTAACATTCGAGGGAAGATGATTGCTATTTTCCAAAATGACTACAGGTACTACACAGTTCTTTTTGGTGTCTCAAGAAGCATTGGCATTTGTTCTCAGGTTTGTTCTGTTTCATCTCCTGTGTTCCTCAGTATGTTACAAGGCAGTTGCTGATTACTTTTCCTGATGCAGTTGATATGGGACCGAGCTCTTGGATTGCCTCTAGAAAGGCCAAAAAGTGTTACAATGGAGTGGCTTGAGAATCACTGCAAGAAGGCACTTTCATCCTGAGAATGGGTGGAGGTGCAGTAATAATAACCATAGCTCAAAGGCATGGGTTTTGTGACAGACAGACGTAAGAATTGCGAGTTTCCAGTATCATATTCGAACTCACTGACAATTTTCAAGGCCTAGATTTGTTAATCTTCTTTACGCCATTTTGGTGTATGCAGCGTTAGGCTGTCAGCTGGTGCTTTTGGTTACTTCTTCGTTTTAATCAATAGGAAGTATTATCTTAACAGTTGATAAAGGCCAATCTAGGTGCTGCGATCTCACGTTGGTGTTGAATGGTCTGCAACTGCAGACAGAATTCGCTGCCTTAGCAATTATACCGCTTTCCATAATGAAACTCATCTGCTTCCCATTTGTGTCTTTCTTCTTATGGATTGATAGAGGTGTTCTTGGCTTATTAATTAGGCTTCAGGTTGAGTTTGGATATAGTCATGTGAAACTCGCTCCATTTAGTTACACCCGTAACTCCAAAGTCGAAGATCACCCCTAACTTCACGTCTTCTTTTCATTTTATTATATTTGTGGTCAATATGTTATGTACCCAAAACACTATGATCGAGGTCAGTATATTAAAATGTGTGAAAAAATATCATAGTTTGCTGAATACAACTTTTTTTTCTTTGCATTTGTAAAAAAGTTTAGTATAGTCTTCACCGAAATCTATTCGTATAACTTCTTTAACCTATTCTTATGCCGCATATAGTGTGCATGTGAATTTTTTTTCTTTTAGTTTTTTAAGATTCTTTATAATATTTCGAAAAAGATTATATATCTATAAATTTATACATAGGGTTAATTATAAAAAAACTAAAATTTATTATAATACTAGTCCAAACTTTAAAAAATAACATTAAAACTTTTAGCTTTTAATTTGTTACAAAAATAACTCGACGTTAAGTTTTCCGTAATTAACAAATTGTGTCAGATTTTTTGACATTTTATATGTCTGGCATGTGTCTTTTTTTTTTCAACTCTGTTTGTTTAATGTCCAGTTAGATTAAAAACACAACCTACTTTTTTGGCATCTCAAAGGTACATTCTTTTTTAATTCTTCAAATGCAAAGTTGTTTGAATATATGAACAAATTATATGATATTGATAATAACTTTACTACTATATATTTGAAATGTGAAAAGGGGCATTTATAAGTATGATAGGTACTTATTTAATGAAAATAAACTAGTCGTACTAATTGTTTTTTTTTTTGTGTGTATAAGGCTTACATTGGGGGCTTGATATGTTAGTACCTTTTCAATCTATGTAGATTAAGTTTCAAAAGGCACATTAAAGTTTATTTTGGGAAGCTCATTAAACCCAAAGGAAGATTAAATACTAATTAACATAATTCAAATTAAGGTTGAAGAACATTTAGATACTTAAAACCTATTTATTAGGCTAATTTAGTGTATCGTTATTTATTTAATATTTTAGTATTTATTTTGTTGTTATTAGACCGTACTTTTTACTTTGATTATAAAGTACAAAACGTGATTAATATGTTTTTGTAGCTGATTGCTAATTTCTTATTTGGATTATGACTTATTATAGGGCTAATGTCCAATTTGATTAAGAAAAGCTTTAAAAGTGGCACTTTCCTTGTGAGGCTTAACCTTAATTGAAATATTATTCATAGAGTTCTAATTAAAGTTTTATAATAAAGTCCAAGTTAAAATAAAAGTTGTGGTAAGTTTCCTAATTGAACCTGAAATATAATAGTGCATTAGTAGTTAGCGTTTTAATTCAAATAGAAGCCCTTGTTACATTTGTAATTATTCTGGTTATCAAGTTCATTTTTATACTCACCCAACATAAAAGGGTGTTTTTAATCAATAAAAACATATTTAATTTCTAAAATATTGAGAGCATGAATGCTTTATAACATTTAAAATACTTATAAACATATTTTTTAATTTAGACAATTGTCTAAATTTTAATTTATCTTTCTCAATAATATTTTAACCTTACCCATCAGTTCTCTAAATTTAATCCTAAAATAATTCACATCGTAAAAAAATAATGTTAAACATATATATTTATTGTGTCATTCAACACTCAAATCTCATCGCAATACTTATGTTAAAAAGATTATGGTGCCATACGATATAAGTTTCATCTCATTGATACATCATACGTTTTCACACGATTTACCCTTTCTATTATTATGCAGTATGAATATAAAAATTAGTCTTTAAATTTCATTTAACAAATAAATATTATTAACTTTTCTCCAAAAAGTGTATCATAATAATAAAATTGTAAGTGAAGAGTAAAGATATGCCTTTGTAGTATATTTTAAGGCAATTTATCAATGATATGCCTTTTTAGTATATTTTAAGGCAATTTATCAATTACACAAGTATTTTATGATTGTATACATCCAAGAAAAAGAAGTTCCTAAACTAGGAACTCAATTTAGGCATATTAAAATTTTAAGTTGTTTCCATATGGGATTAATTGTGTGATACGTATCATATACCGTGAAACTTGATTCCTAGTTCTTCTACATGCTCATCCATCCACTCTTTTTTCAAATATAGAAATATTTGGCGGGTAATACTAGTGACATTAAGTGGGAGTTGTTCCCGCCATTTTCCCTATTTATTCATTTCCTCCTCTACCTTTCGTGCCACTGAATAGAAACAAAAGCTAATCCCCCCAACTATTCATCCAATTGAATCCGGATAAATTCCGAGTCGACTCGCCTTATCTACGAGTCGTTTTCTAATTTACGCGTTATTATTTTGTTAAGAAATAAAATATGTAAAATATGCTCTATGGTTGTACCTATACTATACATCTTGTGACTTGTCCAATCTTAAAGCTAGTGGGCCCCGTTTAGTTTTGTGTGGCTGTGATTTATTCCGACATTTAAAAGGGTGGCTTTTAATACATTTTCTTTATATAACACATTTTTAATTCCTAAATTATAAATTATAGCATAATTATATATAATAAAATCTATAAATAATATTAAAATATTATATATAATATTAAAATATGAATTAAATATAAGTTAATAGTAATTGAATTAATTAAAATATGAATATATTATATAAATATAAAATAATAATTAATTTATTGTTAATTAAGTTAAATATATAAAAGTAACATTAAATGGGGGTAAATACATCTTACGGAGGATAAATTGGGTTTAAATTCGGTAAAATGAGCTTATCTCCACACAATAACCACCTTATTATCACCCATTTTTGATTCAAGATAAAAATCTAAAAAATTATCGAGTCCAACGAGCCGACTCTTCAACTCGTAAAACTGAGTTCCGAGTCAAGGCGCCCAATGGTGCTCAGTGCTTTGTTAGTAATGCGCAAAAGTTATGAGGCCGTTGTTGTCTCTTATTAGGGCATATCTCTGTCGACTACACATGCCCACTCTCACACAAACAAAATCCCCAATCTCTTCTTCAACGGCGGTTAATTAAACCCTAACTAGGTATTTCTACACTCCTTTTTTTTAACACATATACGTGTATTTGTAGTGTTAATATTGTGGTTACCGACGCTCCATCCAAGAAGTTTCGAGGATTGGCGTTCTTGATTAGAGTAACTCCCTCGGTCCGGTACGTTTTTGAATGCTGTAATTTGTTAGTCGATTTTTTGCTTGTTTTGAAGACTAATCTTTTTACTGGACCTCAGGTTTTATAAAAAATTGTCACTCATCGATTTTGTTTTTGTTTTTGATTTTGTTTTCTCTTATGTTTTTTGCTCGTTTTATAGGGATGCGCGACAGACCTTAAATCGACGCTATATGTGAGCAAATATTGGGGGTTAGAGGTAGATAGATAGATAGGTACTTCTGGTTGATTGTGGAAAGACTAGGGGATTTTTTTTTTTAGTGGGTATTGGATTGGGGGTTTTGATCTGAGATCCGAATTCGGTTCGTCAATGGAGTCTACGGAGGTAAAGAAGAGAGGTCGAGGGAGGCCAAGGAAGCGCAGGCGAGAGGAAGAGGACATTAACAAAGGGTTAAGTAGTTTTATTAAGAAGCAAGTTATCGAACTTACTTGGAAGCCACTTGTGGGTAGATATGTCTTGAAGGAATTTGTGGGTAACGGGATTTTTCTTGGAAAAATAGTGTCCTATGATACTGGATTGTATAGAGTGGATTATGAGGACGGTGATTGTGAGGATTTGGAAGGTGGTGAGTTACGTCAGTTGCTCTTAGGTGATGATGATTTTGACGATGATTTGACTGTTAGAAGAAAGAAATTAGACGAGTTTTTGTTGAAAAAGATTGCACAGAAGAAAGAGTTGGAGAAGAAAACGGAAGATTTGAAAAATGAAGTGGATGGCGTTGAAGGTGGAATAACGGGTGTAAATGAAGGGGTACAAGGTGAGAGTGGTGCGGACTCCTTTAGTGGTTCATTAGAGGATGCACAGGACAGAGATTTGGGACAAGAGGTGGAGACCTCATTTGTCCCATGTCCACATTTACCTCCATCATCGGGAAATGTAGGTGTTCCCGAGGAGTATGTTACCCATCTTTTCTCAGTATATGCATTTTTGAGGTCATTTAATATCCACCTCTTTTTGAGTCCATTTACTTTGGATGAATTAGTTGGAGCAATTAATTGTTGTGTTAAGAACTCATTGTTGGATTCCATTCATGTTGCTTTGATGCGTGCCTTGAGACGCCATCTTGAGATCATGTCTTCCGAAGGTTCAGAGCTTGGATCAAGATGTTTGAGGTAAATTTGGATATTTGATTGTGGTAAGTGGTGCATATGATCTATTTTTAAACCTGTGATATGGAGGTGAGTAATTTTTAAATAGTGGTATGTTCTGTTAAAATGGGCTTTGAAAGAATGAGTGTTTAGTGGCATATGAAAAAGAGTTGTTACTATTTGCTTGTTTTTCTTTTTCTCGTGTATTGTGATGTTTTAATCTTTTTCTTTTGATGTTGATAGAAATCTTAAGACTGGAATTTACTTTTGTACATGCTTGTCAAATGAATATTGCCTCAGGCCCTTGTTGCATGATGTATGCTTTGGTCTTTATTTGTACACCAGCACAAATTAGTAATGCTTATACTTCTACATCTTATATTTTATAACATGTTTGATTTTCCTATGTTTTGCCCTCAGATGTTTATAATTAAGCTGCACCTCCTTCATGCAGGTGCATTGACTGGAGCTTGCTTGATTCATTTACATGGCCTGCATATTTAATTTATTATTTTACAATAATGGGCTATGTAAAGGGATCTGAGTGGGAAGGATTTTATGACCTTTTGAAGAGGGACTATTATTCCTTACCAGTGGGTAGGAAGTTAATGATTCTGCAGATTTTATGTGATGATGTCTTGGAGTCCTCAGAGTTGCAAGCAGAAATCGGTATGCGTGAAGAGGTAGAATTTGGGATAGATCCTGATACTGTTTTTATGGATATTCCTGAAAATGGACCAAGAACTGTCCATCCCCGATACTCTAAAACTTCTGCTTGTAAGGATCAAGAGGCTATGGAGATTATTGCAGAAAACCATGGAACTAAGTCTTCTAGCTCTAAATATGGGGGTTTCAGTGCTGGTGTTCCTGATGTTGGTATAGATGGGAATAGTGATGAATGCCGACTCTGCAGGATGGACGGGACCTTAATTTGTTGTGATGGTTGCCCATCGGCATATCATTCAAGATGCATAGGTGTTTCAAAAATGCATATACCAGAGGGGCCATGGTATTGTCCAGAGTGCACAATCAACAAGATGGAACCTGCTATTACAAATGGAACTTCTTTAAGAGGAGCTGACATGTTTGGTGTCGATTTATATCAACAAGTATTCTTGGGAACTTGCAATCACTTACTAGTGTATGTTTTTAGCCTCTTGTTTTGAATTTTCGAGTTAGTTCAAAGCATTACAACTCGTGAAAATTTACATAATTAACAAAATTATTGGTATTAATTTTTTGTACAAATCTGTGTTTCACATTTTTGAAGTTTTTGAAGTTCTTACTTTTTTACACTTGTGCCATTATATTCATTATAAACCATACTGTATGTTTGCTTGCTGATTCATTTGTAGTTTTTTTATTTGAAATAAAATTTCAGGGTCAGGTCTTCTGGTAGCAAAGAGTTGTGTGTCAGATATTATAATCAGAAGGATATCCCGCAGGTCTTGCAAGCACTTTCTGCCTCAATACATTATCGATTGGCTTATATGGAGATGGTTAAGGCAATTGCTGATTATTGGCAAGTCCCGCAAACTGCATTCTTACCCCTGAAAGTGACACACGAGGGTCATAATATATCGTTACTAAGGGAACATGGAAAATTTGTAGCTCTTCCATCTCCTTGCGATGAGAGCCATAGCATACCAGATGCCATGGAGGCTGAAAAAGGACCTTGTATAAAAGGAATTAATGCAAATAACGTGCCAGCTTCATTTCCTGCTATGTCTATGGGTTCATCTATTCAAGCCGACTCACTTTGCATCTTGGGTAACAATGATATGATGAAACTGCACAGTAAAGAGGAACCTAGTAATTCAGTTAACCAACAAAATAATCCATCTGATGTTGCTCACCAAAGCATTGTTAACAGGTCCAATGATGTGAAACCTGAAACATACAACTCAGCAGATAGTGATGGTACTCATATTGAGCATTTGAATGATACTTGTGTACCTGGAATTTTGTCCTCTCAAAACAACAATGGCATTCATGCAGGTTTTAGAAGGTCTGATAGGAATTTAGCTAATTATTGCTTGTATATGGGCATATCTTTTAAACCTTATGCCTACATTAATCACTACATGCATGGGAATTTTGCTGCATCTGCCGCTGCTTATTTGGCTGTTCTCTCAACTGAAGAAAGTCGGGGATCTGAGGCCCCTAAATCAGGCAGTGTAAAGAAGGTTGCCTCTGACATTTCCTTGCAACTAAAAGCTTTCTCATCAGTAGCATCCCGATTTTTCTGGCCAACTTCTGAAAGGAAGCTTATAGAGGTGCCAAGGGAGAGGTGTGGGTGGTGTCACTCCTGTAAGCTCTCTGCTAGCAACAAAAGGGGATGTATGTTGAATGCGGCTGCTTCAAATGCCACTAAAGGAGCCATCAAGATCCTCAGTGGTCTTCGACCAATTGTGAATGGAGAGGCTAGTTTTACTAGCATTTCAACTTACATTTTATACATGGGTGAGATTTTGTCTGGTCTTACAGTTGGTCCCTTTCGGAATGCAAGTTACGTAGAACAGTGGCGTAAGCGAGTAGAAGGTGCTTCAACTTGTGCTGCCATTAAAGGCCCCTTGCTTGAAGTAAGTTCATTTGATTTTGCAAATAGTTCAAGTTTTTGCTGTTGCTTCCCTTTATTGACTTGTTGAAATATATAGTTGTATGGTAATTAATGTGTGTTAATCTTTAAAATCAGTTCATGACATGCTTTTTGCATGCAATTTAAATCATGTCGTGTTCATTACTGGAATTTTATGCTTTCAGCAGTACAAGAGATTCACTGTAGGAACACAATCTAAATCCATGAAATAGTCACAAAAGATGGTCATACTTGGACATGCTTTTGGACCAATATCCCTTTTGATAAGTCTCAGTTGCACCCTCCCTGTTTTATCTATCTAGTAAATCAAACTATCATACTCATATTCTTGGAATAAATGTCAAAATTTCCTGAATTTTCGTTTGTTGCTACAATTTCATGTGTAGCTGCACATTCTTCGATATCACAATGATTGGATGGATTCATTAGTCTTTTATTGTTATAATTTGTAGGTGCTTATTGTTTAGAATCTTAAAGATAGTCCCCATTTCTCTTTGAAGTCAAATTCAAACATTGTTTCAAGAATTATGTTAATTTTCAAATTTATCCTCAATTTGGAATTCTTTTATGTATGATGCATGGCCAGAGTATGCATGGATATGGATCATGATGAGAACTTTAATGGTTTTTTTTTTCTGGTTTTGTATGTCATTGTTTGTGCTCTGAAATTCAAATTTGTTTGTTGAAGCTACTTTTCTCATTCCATTCTTCTCCTAATTCTTGATCGATAAATTTTTTTCACTTTTATCTTCTCTTTAACTCAAGCTTCTAAATTTGTTGATGGGTTTTCTTAGTTCCTCTAATGTATACTTTCAATGGTCTGATGAGCACTGGCTCAAATTCATTCTTAACACTTCTGGGACTATATCCATAAGGTGCCTCAAAACCTTGGATTCGTTGAGTAACTCTCTATTCCTATATTAACCATCTGGGACTGACAATGTTGGTTCATTCATATTTTCTGTCGTAGTTTGTCAATGAAGATACTTCTAAGTCTTAATTTGGATAAGTGAATGCGATGGTCCCTTATTTTATTACTTGATAATGAGATGCCTGTGCATAGCATTTGAAATTTTGGCATTTCATGAATCAAATTTCATGAACACTCTACTCTGGGCTGATATTACCTCATGGTCTTATTTGCAGCTTGAGCAAAACACGCGCTCTATTGCTCTTTCAGGGGACTGGGTTAAGGCAGTTGATGATTGGTTGGTTGAATCTTCTGGGGCCCAAGCTGCTGGAAACATTGTTGCAACCACACAAAAACGTGGTCCATGTGGGAAACGCCAGAAAAAAGAATATGTAATATCTGACATTTCTCATGACAACAATGAAAAGTGTTTTGTTTGGTGGCGTGGGGGAAAGTTATCAGAACTTGTCTTCCACAGGGCAACTTTACCTCAGTCAGCTTTGAAAACAGCAGCTCGGCAAGGTAATTTGACTCTTGTATGAGTCCTTTCCAAGCTTCTTTGCATATGAGAAAGTTTGACTTGCATTATACTTATTTTTCTTGATAGTTAGATGATAGTACTACTTTCTAGCCAGCCTGTCTGTGGCCTTCATCCATTCTGTTGTACAGGGCTTGTTGACTTTGCAGCAGAAAATCCTTTTTTATATATTTTAAATATGTGCATATATATTGAAAAAGTGAATTTATACTTTGAATTATAGGTGGCTCAAGAAAGATTGCTGGTCTCCAGTACACTGATGATTCTGAGATTCCTAGAAGAAGCAGACAGTTAGTGTGGAAAGCCGAAGTCGAAAGGAGCAAAAATGCATCACAACTTGCACTGCAGGTTTGTTATCTTATGGAACAATAATAATTTATTACCTACATCCTCGTTTCATGTTTTCTCTTGGTCTTGCTGCAAATTTTTTAGTTTATATTGTTGTATAACTTCTGATAGCCCTATTGGAATTCACTTTCAGGTTAGGTATCTGGACTTGTATGTGAGATGGAGTGATCTTGTTTGTCCTGAGCAGAACCTCCAGGATGGCAAGGGTCCAGAGTCTGAAGCGTCTTTTTTCAGAAATGCAAATATCTGTGATAAGAAACTTGAAGGAGATAAGATTAAGTATGGAGTGATATTTGAGGGTCAAAAACATGTCCCTTCCCGCATCATGAAGAATATAATTGAAATTGAACAAACCAAAGATGGAAAGAACAAATACTGGTTTTATGAAGCACATGTTCCTCTTTATTTGATCAAAGTGTTTGAAGAAAAGCGAGAAGTAGTAGTCTTGCCCCTGGCTAAGAAATTGACAAATAAATTATCCGAGTTTCAAAAAAGGCAACTGAAGGCCTCACGTAGAGATATCTTTTTATATCTGGTGCGTAAGAGAGATAAACAGGAGAAATGTTCATGTGCTTCATGTCAACATGATGTTTTACTAAGGTAATTGTTTCACCACATTCACTTTCTTGTTGATTTTGCTTAAAATGATTGCCGTGAGTTAACTATTTTTCTTTTATGGTGCGATATTCAGGATTACAGTAAAGTGCAGTGATTGCCAAGGTAAGCTAGTGCTAACCTTCCATTTTAGCTTCTTATCTTTCTTTAATGGTAAGATTGGAAGTGCCTAATACATTGGCAAAGTAAAAAATGGAGAATTTGTTCTTTGGCGGATCCTGTTATTGGCATTAAACTTGTTTTTTTGATTGTTTGAGTGGACTGCTTTTTTGGAATTGGAATTGAAGCAACTATAAACGCGGACTGTTTGAAGGGATAGCTTCTCTTCTGCAATTTTTCAAATTGTTTTCCTCCGTTGTTGATACTAACGGCTTTCTTTTGGTGTATTGTTTTTATTAGGTTATTGTCATCCAAATTGCACCTTGAGTTCAACAACTCATGTAAAGAACAAATCTGAGCACTTGATCACCTGCAAGCAATGTTACAGTGCTAAAACTATAGGCCATTATAAAAGCAGCAATGAATCACCCACCAGCCCCCTTCCCTTGGCAATGCAAGAATGTCAGAACGAAGTGACAGCTATGAAAGGCGCAAAAGCTAGAGTTCATACTCATTTAGGACCTATCAGAACCCAGAAATGTCGTTCTGGGAATAAACAGATTGCTTCTGCTTCTAGTTTGCAAACAAAAAGGACTAAATCATTTAATCTGGGTCTCATATTTAAGAAGAACGATGAGGATACAGGTGTTGATTTTAGGCGGAAAAATATTCTTTTTAGGGGAAGTTCAGCTGGGACACCTTCATGTGTTATGTGCAAAAAACCATACAACTCCAATCTCATGTATATTCATTGTGAAACTTGCGATCGTAAGTTTCTATTTCTTTATCATGTTTTGTGAAGCGCATATTTTCCTTGGGTAATGTGTACTTGAGCAATTTTTTAAACATCTATGTTGCTTTATGCAGATTGGTATCATGCAGAGGCAGTTGAACTCGATGAGTCCAGACTTTCTGATGTTGTGGGCTTCAAGTGTTGCAGATGTCGTCATGTAAAAAGACCCCGCAAATGTCCTTATGCAGATGACCCTGAAGGTGAGAAGCCAGAAGGACAGAAGTCACAGAAGAAGACATTGAAGCAAGGACATATAGAGGTGGACTCTTACTCTGAAGCCATCACTGAATCTAAGGAGTACAAGCCGTATGCACCAATGTTTTCTGTGAATGAAGATTTTATACAAGATGATGATCCTTTGCTTTTCTCTCTGTCGAAAGTTGAACAAATTGATGAACAAAATTCAGAAGTAGATTTTGAATGGAGTAATACTGGACAGGGGCCACAAAAGTTACCGGTTAGAAGGCATGGAAAACGTCAAGGAGATGCTGAAGGTTTCTCCAACATTATTTACCATGATGAACCAACCGGTTCAATTGAAACATCTAACATCATGAACTCGAGAGAGGAGTTTTCTTGCGTTGGGTGGAATGTTTCCACTAATGGACTTCAAGGTGGGACGCTGATCGACTATGAGGGTATGAGCTATGAAGACATGGAGTTCGAACCACAAACCTATTTCTCATTTACCGAATTGTTGGCACCTGATGATGAGGGCCAACTGGACGGATTGGAAGCTTCTAATGTGTTGAGGAATGGTGAAAATCATTCTCGTGCTGTTTCATTGGATGGCAGCGCAGAACAAAATATGATGGTTACATCTAGTGGTCAACAGGAGTCAACAGTATCATCCAAATCAAATTTTGATACAACCCCGTGTAAGATATGTTCACACACGGAACCGCCTCCCAATCTTTTCTGTGAGATTTGTAGATTAGTGATACACAACCATTGTGCCCCTTGGGATGATTATTTGCCTCCAGGAGGCTGTTGGAAGTGTGGAGATTGCCGAGAGTGGCGTTAGCTGACTTGATTATTGTATGTTGTCTGGATTTGATGTGTTCGAGTCTGGGAGCGATATCTAAGGTTGTAAACTGAATGAAAATCTAGTATTAAGCAACGGTGTAAATAGGGTTCTTGCTTTGAGGAAAGGGGAAAGGCCTTGGCATGCCTGCATCTTTCATCTGAGTCAAAACGGGAGATGATTTTAAAAAGATGGCTCAAACGCCTTCTCATGTGGATTTGGGTGAGCATACGAGGCTTCGAATGGAACAGACTCGAGTGTCCTTTGGAATCATAGTAACGCCACTTTTTCCTTCTTTGGGTAAGTTTTGTCTTCTGGTATCGGTCGGACTCCTGCTTAGAAGGATCATTGTCTAAGTTGTCTCCCTCGGAAATGGTGAATCATTTCATGAGCATAATCATTCACCTTTCAAGCTTAAATTTTTCTCTTTTAATTGGAGGATAAGCAGTTATTTTTGGATGTGCTTATCTGACTGATTTGGTTAGTGTAAATGGGAAATTCCGCCCTTTCTTTTCTCCGTTTGCAACTTAAAACCACGCTTGACGCCACTGTTCATGAGCTTGATGGATGAGAATGTTTAGGAATATTTGTATTGGACCGAATCAGTCGGGGAACTCTGATATGTTGATTTATTGCAAAAGGATCAAACAAGTCGAGATAAGAGATGGGAGTTCTTTTTTTTGGCGTTTTAGATGTAATTTAAGTTGCCAATTGCAAAAGCGGTTAATTGAAAAAACATAATGTAAAGTGCTGGGTAAAGCAAATGAATGGCATTTTACTGTTTCATTCCAATGCATTGACAAACAAATAATACAAACTATTACAAGCTCCCTCTTAATTCATGTAAATAACTACAAAAGCTGTAGAATTTCATACTACGGAAATCAATCCACTAAGACTGGGAGTGAATGCATAAAGGAAAAATGTAAAATACAATCAAAAGGGGAAAGAAAAACCCTCACCCAATTCCGAAAGAAAGAAATATAAAAGAAAAATAACTCAGCTAAAGCACGTTACAATTGTGCAAAAAAGAATTATCAAAATCCCGACCAACCCTGCAGGGAAACCCATCAATCTCTTTATGCTGATCACAAGTTAGCTCACTCGATTCCGCCAGCCCTAGCATCCTGAATTTCCCAACCACCGGATTAACGTTATTCGAGTGAACGAGGGACAGGCCAGTTGTATAAATCAGGTAGGTTTTACAAGTATACAATCAACAAATTCACATAAATCTCCACTTGATCACAGCAATCCAGCTAGAATAGCCCCAGGATCATTGGAAGGTGTAGGTGGAGTTGGTTGCACTACTGGAGGTGCTGGAGCTGGTGCAGAAGCACGTGGTGTCATAGGAACACTAATCAGTTGTTCTTTGATGAATTCTTTCAACCTGCAAATTAAAACGTCAGAAATACGTGATAAATTGTGGCCGGAGAAGTGCATCGGGTCCAGAAGTCAAAATACATACTCGAATGTTAGTACTGGATCTCCAGATGCAACTGTCATTCGCAATTGTGTTCTGTCCGCTGGATCTGTCTCAATTCTGACCTGAAATTTTGTACCAAAAAAGTACTCATACTCTATTGCCGACTTAATCACAAACCAGTGCAGAAGTCAGAGACAGTGAAACACATCAAGCTACTTATGCAGTGACTCCCAGAATATGACTGGTGAGATTTCAAATAGAAGGAAATAAGCAATCTCTTACCAAGCATAGCATAGCTTGTGTACTCTCTGAATAAAAGGTTGTACATGCAACCAGGTTATTAGGATTTGGATCCTAGATACAAAAAGGAACAGTCAGAATCCATGTTTTAATCCAAGGAAGTGGTCAATCAGGTGAATGGAAAAGACAACTTACAAGCCCTGGACAAACCATTAACCGAAAACTGTTAAATAGGTTTGTCATTTCAACGAGAGGAAGCGGTCTTACACCTCTAACCTGTATGATAATTCAGAAAATTTTACAGAAGGTGTTAGTTGATTCAGAAAATAACCAAGTAAAAGAATTTATTGACAGGTTGACAGCAGATGGATGATTCCATATCGTTGTCAACTACAACTGGATGCGAAGATTATTATCCTGCTCCAAAAACTATGGATGCTTGACATCTTATTTTCTACCAATTTGACTTGCATCGTCATTAAAAACACATTGTAAATAGAAAATAGTTTAATTAATATGTAAATTTCAGTTGGACTTGTTCTAAAGTGGCTAGATCCAGTATAAAGAATTATAAGAACCAGAAATTCTCTTATGATATAACGTAACTAAGAAAAACTTGCACAAAACATGCCGCAAAGTACACTTACGACTTCTTGAAGCTTCAAAGGTGGCCCTGAAAGTGATCTCCATTGAGGAAAAAACTCTTCAGCAGACACTGATATAGGCAGGAGAAATTTGTTCAGGACAGCTGAAAGACGAAGTTTGGCATTGACCTAATTAAAGAAGTGGAAAGTTAAATAAATATGATTTGATGATTAATATACAGTCCCTGAAGACTAGCATCAAATAACACAAGAATGGCACAGTACCATGTTTGTACCAAACTTGTAGGAGAAGTCAAGTACAGCCACATCCCTGCTTGGACGAAGATTAATTACTTCAAGTGGGCATTGAACCTGTACAACCAAAGAAGAACAATCAGAGAACAAAGAAAGACAGAAAAGTAGTGAGAAATAGTTATGAACTGTTAGCAAATGGCGGAAGCACACTCACCTGTGCCCTGGGAGGAATAGTTTCAGGTACTAATGAAAGCTCCAACTTTAAATGTGCAGGAGGCAATATCAGAGCCTGGACAGAAACAAGAGGAGAGGTATTTTTGTTTCCCAAGAAAAGGACGAGACGACCATGATGTGCCCGCCACTCTGCTTTAATCCCAATCTGAAAAACATTCAGGAAGTTACACCCTTTCTAGACGAAATTATTCAGATATGATAAAACCAATTACATATGCGACATGGTATTGTGTTTTAAATATAGAATCATGAGTAAACTATGATATCAATTTCGAGAACAATTAAGGACAAAACAAAAGAAAAATAATACCTGAATGAATGGATCTTCATATAAAACACCACTGTCCTTTAAGCATAAAGCATAAAATCTTTCATTAACATTTCCAATTGGCTGAAATCAAAAGAAAATTAGCTAAGTTAAAAGTCAGAACAATGAACTTGGAAACTTCATGCTGATATAAATTGTTGACAGGTTTACCAACATATAAGTTCCTAAATTTGAAGAAATGTCAGACTACAGCCACATCTTTGATCGAGAAGGGAAACTAAAATGAAAATGGATTCTACAAAAAGATAGCAAGCTACCTGAACAGAACTTGTTTGCTCTCCAACAGGTACAATAGCAGCACCATCTGCTTCAGCCAGAATGCCTTCCACTCCAGATATTGTATTTTTCTCAGATTGGACATCAACTGTTGGAGGACCTTCTATAGCCAATGGACCCAAAAGGTCACCAAGCAGATCTGCTGAAGGAGGTTCAGGATCTGTATTACTCAAAATCCCATTTGGTTGTGCTAAGCCCTGATCTGCTGGAATGTCCTCCTGACAAGATGCATAATGCAACATTAGTAATGCAGGTAATTTGCAAGTTCTCAGCACATACACAGAGAAGACAAAGATTCATTTGAGGAAAAACTAACTGCATTGCTAGTCATGTCGAGAACTTTCACTAGACTAAGTTGGCCAACAGGTGATGGTGTCCCATTAGCAGGGCGTTGGTCAGTAACAACCAATGCATTTGACATTTGCTGCTGCATTCTTGACTTAATAGCACTTTGGTCAGCAATATCTACCTCTGTATCTTCAGCCTTTTTAATCAGTGCAGACTAAATCACACAGGTAATATTACAGTTAGAATGACGGTGTGGAGCTGAACTATTTAACATTAACAGGGTTCAGTAACAGCTGGGACAATATCCTCAGAATGATACTGTCAAGTGAATGACTTACCTGACGCTCAGGGAATTTAGGCATTTCAGCCAGTATGTCCATTAGGGCTGCACCTTTTCTGCTTAATGCAAAATATTCTGTAGCTCGTTGTTGTATCTCAACATCAATGCAGCTCTCATACCTATACAATTGCAATTTTAGTTCAAATAATGCCAAAAACATCAAATACCGAACCTCAAAGCTGAATAAATGAGATAAATCTCACTTGTTGAATATGGTCCAGATTTGGTTTTGTAGTTCTGGGTCAGGGGGCTGACTGTGCATCAAGATCTTAGCATAGGATGACAGAAGGATTGGAATGGTTGAAGTTCTGAAAAAAAATGCACAATTTTTAGGTGTGAACTGACTGAAAACAAATACATTTACTGTGACAAGGACAATAGTTAATTGCTCTTACGATACGGTAGGAAGCTTCTCATGTATGATGCTAAATACTTCCTTTGGACTACATCCAGGGCGTCTAGCCAAAAGATGGCTGTACTCTCCTAGAAGATAAGCGCTGACCTGTAGCATGCATGCATTAGTGCCAAAGTATATTGACTTGAGCCTTTCCTGAATTTTACCTCAGATATTATTAGTAGGACCAATGCATGTTTGTACTAAAAACCCACCTTAACCATTGTCTCATGAACAGCAGGCTTGTCAAGATACTCCCTAGCTTTGGCTGCTGCATAAGGCTGATCAAAATTTCAATTCTAAGATGAGGATTCATCAAATCAGCTTAACTACTATCAACTGGATGGACTATGCCTACGGAGTATGCTTATTACTTGTAGGTCTTCGTTGTTCGTAACAAACTGCACAACACGGAACCATATATCATCACTGACAAAATCTCCTGCCTTGTCAATCAACTGAAGGATGACATCCACATACCTGCAATCAATATAGAAAATATTACATATAAATATAACTTATTAGTCATCATCCAACAACATATTAATAATTTTAGTAACAAAACCAAGCTTGACTGACAAATGGCCTGAAATTCCATGGAGATTACTAATTGATGAATAGTCACACTACAAAGACTTGTTTAACTTTAAATTCTGAGGACATATACACAGTACTAGTGAATCTGCCCATCTTATAAAGCAATCTCTACCGGCTGCACAATGAGCTTAAGATGCTACAGCAATTACTTTTCTGCTTTGGCACAACAGTGCAAATAGTTGAATATACAATGGGTTGGTTGCCAGAAAGAAGCATACAATTTTGTCCACAATGATGCAGAAATAAATGCAACTAAGATATAGCTGGTTGAACATTGACATCCTCTTAAGAAATTGTTTCACAATTAACTTCTTGATCCCTAAAAGGACCATCAATAAGCATCTGGATTAGTTTCAAGCAGTTATATCTCTCCTTAACCAGCCTCCTGGAAAAATAATTTTGCAAAATTCAGTGAAAAAATTGTTTAACACATCATCAGGTCATCTCCTGCAAAAGTGGCCAGAACAGCTCAGTTAATCCAACTCCAACATATCCATTAATCTACAGAAAATTTTGTTTCAGAAGTAACATATATTCCTTTTATCCAAAATCATTGTCCTTCTCATTGTTTTTCCAAATGCACATGCATTTTTCATTTTTCAGAATCATTTCTCATCTACGTCCTAGGCTCATATACCAGTGATCTACAAGTGCTTTGTACAATGCCCCATATCTTTCCAGGTAACTGTTCTTACCAAGATAAATCTGGAGCAAACTTCTCTGCAAGAATAGCAGCTTTCAGAGACAATTCTTCACGCATTGCAAAGTCTGCTGTGCTGAGATACTGAACATCAGAAAATGTCAGGCACAATAGTCATCTTACTACACTACAATTTCACACAATAAAATATGAATTTCATTCATGTAGTACAAGTAATCTACAAATTATTTTTACCTGCAATAATTCTTCCACTATGTCTTTTGCATTTGAAACATCACACATACCATAAAGTAAATCAAGAGCACGACGCCGAATACTGTTCGAGTAAACACAAGTCAACAAAAGTAAGTTTGCACCATAATAGTTTGACCAGAACCACAACATATAGCTGATCAAATCCCATAGTTTTATCTCATGCTTGACTCAAACTACACAATTCTGACTCAAATTAACAGCTAAAATGAAGGAATATTTAATATGAAAGTGGTAATAGCTTCAGAATGGGCTGAAGTAACATCCACCAATAGCAAATCAATGAGCAAGAAACTACACCTGGCATATGGATAAGGACAAGAGAAGATGAAAGTATTATTAACTGTAATATACTTCAAATACCTGATGTCAGGATCTTTCAGTGAGGTTATTATCTGTGCTTGATGCCTTTTAATAATATCTTGGACATCTGTAACCATCAACATCCGAGTCATGTTCTCCTGCAGAAGTCCAACAGTACAAAATAAGGCAATCAGGTAGATATAAAGCAGTAATTACACTGAGACATCAAATATTAACAAGTTACATTTACACAATTTTTTTGAGTTACATCACTAAGGTTGGAAAAACGTCACAGAAAAAAGAGTATTTACCCGGACTTACCAAGCCAAGATAACGGATATTTGGTTCACGGACTGCAATGAATTTGCCAAGGAGAGCGACGCACTGAGACATCATCTCTTTTTCAGCATCAAGATGCATCACCTGTAATTGAATGATTTAAATACACCATAGACAACACAGAGCTCATCAAAACGCCCAGAAGAACTTAAATGATTTGAGGATCTATGTGCGAAAACCAGACATAAAATGCAATCAACTAAATTTCTCATTTGTAAAGAAGATGAGTCCATGGCACAAACTACCTAAACTGAGAGAGAAACAAATCATGCTTTTCCATATTTTAGTATGTAGAGTTTTCAACTTCTCGTGCATCTATGTGCCTGTGTGTGTGGGGTTTTCCCCTTTCGGAAGGATGGGAGAGAAAGGCACCAATCATCCAAATAACAAAAGAAACCTTCGTACGCACAAAAACTATGAAAGGTGAAGATCAAAGAAATTTTCATATATTTGAAAAGGTTTGTTTTCTTAAAAATTACTACATTAATAGGATTGCATGACGCTTATCTTCTTAAAAGTAAACAATCCATAGATCTATAAAAATTCAAATTGCTAGTTGCCAAAAAGGAACGGTAAGGAGAAAACGAAAGGACAAAGAAGCATAAATAGTGCGCACATAAAAAAGATATAAGTTCAACTAGACAACATATTTCTTACAGTGACACCTTTTCATGGAAAGAGAACTTACAAGAGAAAGTGCCTCAAAGAGAACAGCATGAGATGCATTGTTCTTATTCACATTTTTAACAACATCAGTTCCCATTAATATCCGCTGCAGAACCTGAAAACATGAAGTTAGATGTAATTAGAATCAGAAACACAATATATCATTAAGTTAAATTCATTAAGCAGAGTCTAACCTCAAACAGTGATCTTCTTGTATTAGGATCTTCAATAGTTGGAAAGTACTGAAGAGCCCTCATTGTTTTAACCTGTGTGTCCAAATAGCAGAATCCATCAAGAAACATAAGTTGTCAACGGTATCATCATCAATGAATTGCTAAACATGTCATTTGAGGAAATAAAGAAGTTACTACTAGAACAATAAGATCCAGATTGAACATGTGGTAAATTTTAAGAAATAGATAACAAACAAAAATATACAGACCTGAAGCCAAGGTGATGGGATACCATAATAAGTGTATTCTTGTGGAATATCCTGATTCCTGGCCAGTCGCTCTAATATCTTCACACATTTAGGAAGACAACTCCAATAAGCTTCATGGTTATTTGATACTAAAGCAACAAGAAGACTCATAGAAGATGTCAAAACACCAAGATCACGTTCATCCAAGAGCTGCGCCATGCGATCCGCCCTAGAACATAAAGCAAAGGAGAAGTCAAATTTATACAGGTAAAGTTTGGAACATAATAGTCACAATGTAGCGATTAAACATACCAGCCATCTACATTTACAACATCAGGGTTTTTTCTAAACAAGCGCAGGAGACATAGCGCAGCTTTCTTTCTCACAAGAGGTCTGCAGCTACTAGAAATCTGAAATCCAGTAAAAGGAAAAATGGTGTCAGGATAATATTTTAAGTGGATGCCAGTTAACCTAACAATGCTATGTCATATCTTACGATTAGCTTCTGAACATCTGGTGCTAATGATTCAGCAAATTCTCTCCCACCAATATTTCCAACCTACAAATTATGACATAAAAATTTTAGCGCACAGGGTTGAAGTCCCGATGTCCTAAATTCATAATTGTGTCACACTGTAATGTTTTGAATACAAAATTATGTCGTGCAAACTCTAATGAAGCAATATGAATGAGAAAG
Source organism: Erythroxylum squamatum (assembly GCA_025629845.1). Lineage (NCBI taxonomy): Eukaryota > Viridiplantae > Streptophyta > Magnoliopsida > Malpighiales > Erythroxylaceae > Erythroxylum > Erythroxylum squamatum. The sequence goes on along the minus strand of JAOTBA010000008.1, from coordinate 7,676,159 downwards.
GAAATGAGAGATGGGGCAAGCAAGCCTGCAAAGCACACATAAACAAGGAGACAAAGGGACTGACTGCAACCTACAAGGTTTCCAAGTGTTTTTTCTTAAATTCGTAATGATCATGCTGGATAATATGAATGTTTCCACTCTCACAGCTTCAAAATTTTAAATAAACAACTTTCAAGATTCACAAACAATTTGGGTAACTTTAGAAAACGCAAACAGTGACATTATATTTGATTATAACAGATCATAAAATGTTGATCAATATTCACCAAGTCATATTCTACCAATATAGAGGGCAAAAAAAATGTTCTCACAATACAGTGAGCAAAAAAAATATACCAATACAGTGACCAAAACAATGATCTACCAATACCAGAGCATCCCAATTTATAACCAATAGGATCATCAAGGAAATGTCAAGATCAAAACTAGTCTACCAAATGTATCCATACTAATGATAAATAGATGGTCTTTTGCTTCGGAGAAAAGAACAGCAGACAGCTAGCTTTAGCAATTTAGAACGTATAGTAAACACGATATCTGTAAAACCTAAAATATACCAGTTCATCTAGACATGTAAGAATAAAAAGACACATACATTGATCATTTTCTCCAAAGAAATATCAGATTTTCAACCATTTTATAGGTGATAAATTTCCCTTTATTTCTAAGGGTGCTCTTTAAGAAGGTAGTGACTATAAGTAGAACTTTTGCACTACATTTCAAATAAGACAAGTAGTATCCTAAATCCAAGGAAGCAATTAAAACCAACAATAGAACCCCAGTTAAACAGTGCACTACAAAGTTGATAACAATGATAATAATACGCAATTACACAAGTAAAACAGGATGACTGCAATACCATTGTCAATGCCAAGCACTGAAAGGTTTCATTTCGACCTATGATATCATTTCGCACGGTATTTATCGCCAATCTCAAAAAATCATGGTTCTCGTTGAGCAAACATGATGTCACTATGTAGCCAACCTGCAGCAATTAGCAGCAAAGAGGTGAAGAATTTGAGCAGTTTGTCCTAATAAACTTGCTAAATACATCAGAACAAAATTACACACTTAAGCATGGCATGAAAATTCAATTACTAAGCACCAAATGACGGTTATGCTACATATCTCCAAATGATTAGCTGCTAATGATCTTGAAGGCCTGAACCATAATACAGAATCAGGAGTTTTTCTTATTAGTTTCATAATGCTCAAACATATCACAGACAGCAATCTAACAATGATAATGAAGGATGAAAAACTCTTTAACTAACTAGTTTTCATCATGTGATCAAGATAAATCACCATTGGTGTCATCGCCATTAGTTGCATTCTAGGAAGCCATAGAAGAGCATATGATTAAATAAAACCCAAAAGAAGGTTACCTGCTTTTCTGGATACTTTGGTGCGGATATTAAAGAAACTGCTTCCATGTGACCGAAATCCACATCATAACCCAGCATATAAATATAAAGCATTTTCCAAACATATTTCTTCTTTTCATAAGGAGACAAACCCTGATCAACCGGAAAAAAAATCCTTGTATCAGTAATTGCTAATGAGTTTACTGGTGAATCCACACAAGAAAAAATGTGCATATAGAGCATGAACAGCTTCAATGTCTTAAAACCTAAAATAAAGAGCATGAGAACTTTACAAAGAGGATTGGTACCAAAGTTATGGAGGTAAGTGGAACACAAAAGACAACTGCAGTAAATGTTCAATCTACTTAAAATGATAGATGAAGAGGACGCCAGAACTTATTGACCTAGCTAGTGATATGGATGCATTGTGGGAAGAACCTACGAGGCAAGTAACAGCTACTTACAAAGAGGAGTGTTTTATTAGGAGTCTATTAGAGGAGTGTTTTAGTAGGAGTCTATTAGAGAAGTATTTTACTTTTAGTAGGAAATTATTATTTCTGCACTAGTTTCTGTTATAGTTATGTTAATAAAAAATCAACTTAAATAGAAGTCTTTCAAATAGTCCTAAAACAACTTGAATAGGAGTCTTTCTAGGAGTCCTAGTTTAGGTGGAACTTCTATGTTTCTTTGCCTATATAAGGCTATTACATTGTGCAATAAAGTAAGCAAGAAGTTATCACAAAAATTAGCTTAGAAGTAGAATAATTTAGTCTAATCTCGGCAAGCCTTGTCCTTGACAAGTGCTTTCAGTTTTCATCATCAAAAATAGGTTTTGCGAGGAAGGGAACCAACGTAAATAAGGGAAAAGATATTAACTTCCCTAAGCATCGTCCTTGGACTCGATCCCAAGCACAGGCACATAACAATTTGGTATCAAAGCAAGAGTTCAAGGACGAAACAGGCCATTCAGCTACAGAGCAATCTTCGACAGATTGGCAGATGGATCAGAGGATGCGGGCATTGGAGATGGGGTAGCAAGAATTAAAGGCTCAATATGCCGAGATCATCCTCATGCTTGCAAGGTTGGAAGGTGCAAAAGCAAGAGAGTATCAGGCACCATCATCACCACCACAGGAAGAGAGGACCGATGGGGGCAGTCGAGTAGGAACGGTGCTTAAATATACTAAGATAGAATTTCCAACGTACGATGGCTCGGTGGATTCGTTGGTTTGGCTTCACAGGTGTGAACAATTTTTCCAAAGCCAACAAACGGCAGAAGAGGAGAAGGTAAGATTGTTTGCCTTTCATCTAATTAGGGAGGCCCAATTGTGGTTCTTTCAACTTGAACAAGAAGAACCAAAGATGCATTGGTACTCTTTCAAAAGCCATTGCAATATGAGATTCAGCCCTCACCTTAGTAACAACCCTATAGGGGAATTGACAAACCTCAAATAGACAGGGAGAGTAGAAGAATATCAACGGCAATTCCAAACACTGTTGGCTTGAACCATAGGGCTTCCACGAGACCTACAAGTAAATCTATTCACGGCTGGGTTGGTAGAAAGGCTGTGAATCCAGGTGGAGATGCAATATCCTGTTAATCTTGAGGCTGCAATGAACTTAGCAAAAGCATGCGAAAAAAAATTACAATGTATGCAGATGCAATACACCCAAGGGTAAGAGGCAGTCAAAACACCACCCTATGGCCATCTTCGCAGCTGGACAGTAGTAGTAACAGCACCAGCGCGAGTGCAGCCACACCTTTAGGAAGTAAGGTAAACTCGGGGGCGAAAACAACAACCTCTAGTATAGCAAGAACTCCGCCCCCGATGGGAAGACGCTTCACCAGAACAGAAATGACTGAAAGAAGAGAGAAGGGGTTGTGCTATAATTGTGACGAGACTTATTCGGTGGAACACAAATGTAAGCGACTATTTTGGAATGAGGTGGCAAATTTTCAGGAAAAGGGGAGGAACTAGTGGAGAGAGAACCTAAGATATCTTTGCATACCATCACTAGCATAACCTGAGTTTGAGCTTAAAGGCAAGCTCAATATCGAAAAGGGGAGTGATGATATGGATGCATTGTGGGAAGAACCTACGAGCCAAATAACAACTACTTGCAAAGAGGAGTGTTTTATTAGTGCAGAAATTCTAAATTGTTGTATTTCACTCACACTTCATCAGTACATAAAAACAAGTCTATATAGAAATAGAGGGGGCTATTATAAGAAACTAATATCTTTACATAATATTCTAATATCTGCACATAATATCATATCTAATTTCCTAACTATTTAGGAGTCAATAATATCAAGGAAATATCCAACTGGATATTTCCCAACACTCCCCCTTAAGCTGTGGCTTGTATATGTCATCCATCGCCAACTTGGTAACTAGAATATTGAACTGCCTCTTGTGTAATCCCTTTGTAAGAATGTCAGCTACCTGTTGTGATGTTGGAATATAAGGAACACAAATTAATCCTCCTTCAATCTTTTCCTTGAAGAAGTGCTTGTCAACCTCAACATGTTTTGTTCTATCATGAAGAACAGGGTTATGAGCAATTGAAATTGCAGCATTGTTGTCACAAAACACTTTCATAGGAACTAAAATAGGAATCTGTAATTCCTCCAGTACCCTTTTAATCCATAGGACTTCACAAATTCCATGTGCCATTGCACAAAACTCAGCTTCGGCACTGCTTCTTGCAACAACACTTTGTTTCTTACTCTTCCAAGTTACCAAGTTACCACCAACAAATGTGCAATAACCTGAACTTGATCTTCTATCTGTAGCACTCCTTGCCCAACCAGCATCAGTATAGACTTCTACTTAAGGTTGTTCTGCTTACGAAACATTAAACCTTGCCCAGGAGTTCCTTTTAGATATCTTAGTATCCTATATACAGCATCAAGATGTTCTTGGCCTAGTGAGTGCATAAATTGACTCACTAAGCTCACGAAAAAGGCTATATTAGGTCGGGTGAGTGACAGATATATTAATCTCCCAACCAGTTGTTGCTATCTCTCCTTATTAATAACGTTTTTAGGTTGAACTGGTTTGAAATTTACACCAGTCTCAACAGGGGTATGAGCTGCCTTGCATCCTAGTAATCCGGTCTCATTCAATAGGTCGTCGTCATCATCACCCAATCCGAAATCACTTAATGAAGCGGGGTCTGGGGAGGTCTGATAGTACGCAGCCTTACCTCTAAATAGCAGAGAGACTGTTTTCGGTAAACTCACATGCAAATGAGACAATATAAGAGTGATGCAAGTTACAGAGAAAATAAGTAAAACTAGCACGGTAAATTATTAAGAAAATAAAATTACAATAAAAACATCAATAAATAGAAATAATAATAAGATAACAAAATATATAGATATATATAAAATAATGAAAATAAGACTACTAATAATAATACAAAAATGCTAATAATAATAGAAATAAAAACCAATAGAACTACGAAAAGACAATAAATAATTAAATGGTAACAAAATAAAACCAAGCTAGAATATTACAAGTAGAACCTAGATCCCCCCAAATACGAGTCTCCAAAGAAGAAGATTACCTACTAGAGAAACACAACCTTGGAAGCTTAGTTTCTACCATGATAGCCACTAAATGCCAAAAACGACTAACAAAAGAGACGCAATAAGAATACCAACAATAAGAATAATCAAAATAATAAGAATAATAAAAAAATAAAAGCATTAACAGCGAAACAAAAGGGATGCGAAGCTTATCAACTTCAGGGGAATCACATATAAATCAAACCTTCCCAACAGTCATAAAAAAGATGCATTTAAAAATTAAAAGCAATATTCAGAACGTATGTAGGAATAAAGATGAAACAACTAGTGATAGAGATACCACTACTAGAGCCTTTATAAACCTAGAACCTGATACGGGCAGCTGGGACTAAAATCAAAGACGAGATCGTTTGTATATCTTATAAAAATCCACTTCACCTGCAAGAAAATATGTGAAGGAAAACATCGGTCTAAAAAACTAGGTGTTGTCAACTGCCTATGACACAAAAACAAATCCCCAACTATGACTTCACATAGCTTGAAATACCAAAGAACTGTCTGTTAGGAGAAAGAAGAAACCAAGGCGGTATGTTTGTATGAAAGGAACACTGACATGCCGGTGATTTCTATCGGTGAAAACATAGAGAGAGAGAGAGAGGAGGTCATTCACCCCATGGCTTGATAAAGCCTGTAATTTTCCTTTTCCATAACAAAAGAGTGCAATAGCTAGAAAAACAAAAACAAAACTCGATAGGATCCAACAACCCAAATCCATAACCTACAACAATCTCCTTGTGCAAAGTAACAAACGGAAGAGGAAGGCTATACAATAAATACCCAAATACCTAACAACCAACCAAAGCCGCCCAAATAACACACAAGGTGATTGAAACAAAGGAAACCCAAGAGGCAAATCCCATAAAAGGAATTATCTTTGAATCAAAAACGCAATACGGAATATATTTCCGTTGGTTCACAAATATCCCATCCTTGGATCTAGCAAATTCCATTCTGAGGAAGTATTTTAGAGGTCCAAGATATTTGATCTCAAATTCTTTGGCTAATCTCTTCTTCAACTCTACTATTTCGGATACATCATCTCCTGTTATGATAATGTCATCTACATAAACAATAAGAATCGATTGCATACTTGCCTCGGACTGCTTGTAGAACAATGTATAATCAGCTTGGCTTTGACAACAGCCGTAGCTCTTCACAACCCTTCCAAACCTGTTTCAGTCCATATAATGACTTCCTTAGCTTGCACACCTTATTTCTCCCATAGGTATCCTCAAAACCTGGGGATAAGCTCATAAAGACTTCTTCTTCTAGGTCTCCATTAAGAAAGGCATTTTTTACATCTAGTTGATATAAAGTCCACTCAAAATTTACAGCCAAGGATAGCAATACTCGAATTGTATTTACCTTTGCAACAGGAGCAAATGTCGCTTGGTAGTCAATACCATAGGTTTGAGTAAATCCCTTAGCAACTAATGTTGCCATCAACCTTTCCACACTACCATCGGCCTTAGACTTAATAGTGAAAAGCCATTTGCAGCCTACCAAACTTTTATCTCTAGGAGAGTTCACAAGTTCCAAAGTTTTATTCTTCTCAAGAGCATTTACTTCTTCCATAACAGCTAATCTCCAATTTGGATCTTGAAGTGCTTCCTGAATGTTTCTTGGCACAAACAGATTAGTGATTTTAGAGATAAATGATTTACGTGTGTGTGATAGTTTCCCATAAGATAAATACTTTGATATGGGATGATTGGTGCAGGCCCATTTCCCTTTTCTAAATGCTATGGGTAGGTAATTATCAGCAAAAAGATCAGTAGGAATATCATTTGTAATTTGTGTGTCAATAGGTATATGTTGATCATTACTAGACACAATAAGCATAAGGGTTACCTGAATTGTTCCCAGGTTCCTTCTCCGAGGGATTTGATAGGTTGTGCATTGTAAGTTGTTCTCTACTTCTCAATAGAGTCTTCCTCTTAGTATAAACACGAAGCTCAGTATTCCGTTCCTTAGGAGCGGATAGTAGTATTTCTCCCCCTGTGGATGAATCAGGATTTCCTGGCATGGACAGATTTGAAGAAGTATCTTTGGCTTCATTATCAGAAATTATATTGTGATCAATAATGACCGTGGGTAGGGGATTAGGAGTAACCCAAAATTTTTCTGCTTCATTAGAGTTCTCCCCCTAAAGAAAATTTTTTTTTATGTTCTAGGAATGTGACATCCATGGAGACGACAATTTTTTGATTCAACAAATTGTACACTTATAACCTCGTTGACTAGGAGCATACCCAATGAAGACATTTTTTTCAGCTCTTGGATCTAGTTTGGAGTTCCCCCTATTTGAGTTGTGAACATACGCAGTACACCCAAATGCCCAAAGAGAGAGTAGAGTAAAGTCTATTCTCAGGAAAGCATTGTTTAAACATATCTAAGGGTGTTGCATAATGCAAAACACGGCTAGGCATTCGGTTAATTAAGTA